>WHPX01000923.1:0-225000 GCA_011057435.1 Actinia equina | reverse complement strand
AGGGGCCAAAGAGCACACTCAAAAGTGGGGAGTGGTGGGGCTAAGATTGAGACTAGTATGGAAAAAAGTGGGCAGTAGTTCCCCCTTCCCCACCCACTGCATGGCCAGTACATATATTCTAGATTCACTTTTACTAGATCTAAATCTTGGTCCTCTGCTTAAGAATGAAATTTCACCTAAACTAGATATGTTATTTTACCATGTAAGTTATTTTTGGCAGTCACTCAAATCATTGGCTCAATGGTACAACTGTTGAACTTATCCTGGAGTACATATAGGTACTCTCTACTATTGTTATGTTTGATTTATAGGATTCCAAACGTCAAAAAGATTTCTAACTGAGCTGTTAAATCTCAACTTTCCACATTTTTCTGCTCATCAGCTTTGGTAAGTGTGCTATATTTGTCCAATGTCAAGCAGTGTTGGTATGAAAAATATTGTCCTTTATACTGAATGTTTGTATGCATGTAGTTAACTCATCCGTTCTATCAATACATGTGTTTCTTTCAAGGGATATACAAAATGGTCTGTTAGAAAGACAATTCCAGCTGATAGCAAAAGACTTTGAGATGGAAAGTTTGATTGCTTCTGAGGTACATATTAGATATCTTTTGTATCTTATCATAAATCTTTAACTGGAATCAGGAGTAAGATTATATGAACCTAATGTTTGTACTTTGTGACTGTAGATAAGCATCAACAAAAATGTTTTAGCTCAAACTGTTATGGCGCTTGTTGGAGTGGTCTATATGCATGAGGTACGTATGATGCATAATTGTATTCTCACTTGGTTAATGTATGCTCACTCAGATAAGGGAATGATTATTAGCCAGAAGGGTTCGCAGGGCTAAAAATAACAGTTGGTCAATGAATGATTTCTAGTTAAGACTGACACTACATGTAAGTGCCTCTTAAGCCAACCAGTCACATTGAATACTCACATGTTGATTTGGCCAGTCATCATGTCTGGTATTTGAGTAGCTGATATTTCTAGACCTGGGGATAGAGCAAGTGCGAAGAGGAAAAAAAGGATAAGAAAAAGTAGGGTGTGGAGGGGGGAACATGAAGAGAGGTTGAGAATACTTGAATATGAATATGGCATAGATTTGAGGAAATCCTCTCTCCAAAAAAAAGCTGGTGTCTTAAATACCAATTTATAAATTTTTATAAATAAAGCAGTGCCAGGACTGTAGCTGGTCCGGTTTCAACCAGACCAACTTTCGGGAAAAGGATATAAGAAAAATAATAGAAAAATATAAGAAAAACTGAAAACCCTTGAAAACCAGAAATCAGACATTTGTGGCTATGGCCCTGAGTGCATTTGTAGAATATCAATGAAAGGCATCCTGTAGTAATACTTATTTTAGGGATGAACAAAACATGCTTTAATTTTAAATTTAGGGTCCAGCAAAGGCAAGACAACTAGTTAAAGAAAAAATTATTTCAAATTTAAATGAAGACCAAATCAAGGAAATAATCAAACTTCAACACCCAAAGTACATATTGAGAAGTTTGATGAAAGAACCTAAGGATGAACCTCTGAGAACAAGGTATTACATAATTGTTCCAAATTATTTTTAAATAGTGTGAAGTCAGTATTGTACATTATATAGTCAGTCAACAAGATGATAAAGTATCTTTAGTTACACCCTGTAGTTTTTATCTTCCATTTTTACTGCCATGAAGGACTAACATCTAAAACGTCAGCACAGTTACAAAGTTTTTTTACATAGTGTTTTAATAAAAGTTTAGTTTTATTCACTTGTTGTATTCAAAACACCAATGCAGTTCCAACTAGTCGCCACTTGTCAACATCAGTTTATCTTTCTATGTGATTTAATTAGGTTTCTTAAGAGGAAATCAGGTGCAAGCCAGAGTAAAGCCAAGTTATACAAGGTTGGAGTATTCAGGGGTGATAAATGTCTGGCTATAGGTAAAAAAGAACATTTCTCTATAATGTCCTGAGAAAGAGGCCTCCTTTCCTCATTCCCTTTCTCAGTTTTCATTCCTGAATTCTGCTTATCTCATCCCATTTTGCTTCCATTATTTACTAACTATTGTATTTTGTTCTTGCAGGAATAAGTGACTCTGCAGAGCATGCTGAGAAAAAGGTAAATTTTATACCAGTTATTTACAGAGTGTGTTATAATACCTTTAATCCAATCAAAACAATGTGACAGTCGTCACACCAATCCATTGCAAGGCGTCTTTCATTCCTTAGAGGAAAGACACTGATTCGTCTCTCAGTATTCCCATTATTGATAAATATTTGATCTCTTGAGTGCTGTGGCAAACATGAACAAAATCCTGCTATGATCTAATATCAAATCTTAGTTCAAGCAACATCATTTACTTCTAGGCCTGTCAGACTACACTTCTTAATCATTTCCCTGAAGAACTAAGGGGTTTTGAGTTACTTTATGAGGCAGAAGACATTGACACAGAGGAGAAAATTGACTTTGGTTTGATGACATCACGCCAGCGTATTGTAACAATAGAAAAGGTTTGTCTTGCATTTAATGATCCTGATTCAGGGTCATGTATTGTGTAGCTCCAGAGAATATCCATACTCCAACCATGGAAGAAATTAATTGGAATTTCAGAAGAGTAGGGGGGCCAGAGAAAGAACAAAATTACAGAGTTTGTATGGAAGAAAATTGGAAGTTCCTTGGGGTAGTGGATTTCCTCTTGTGGGGGTATGGATATTTAATTTATTTTCTGGAACTACACACTTATGCATAGGCCATTAAAAATACTTAAAACTGTAGAATTTTTGAGAAGAAAAAAGATTTTTTAAATGTGCTTTCCACCAAGTGGTAGACAAGTCAAACCTCCAAATTAACAACTAAGAACTCCCTCTTCAGAAAATAGCCAGTGTTAATCCTTTAGAATCCACCTGGCCAAAATCCTAGGTGTGCCCATTTTTTTCTTCCCCTTTTTCATAAATATCATTGTTTAAACTAAATTAAGGTGCTCCTCTTCGGTTCCTCCTTGGGTCCAGGGATCAATGAGTAACACCTGCAATGTAGGCTTCCAAAATACCTGTATCTTTCCAACTTTCTTCCTAGGTAATTGAAGATTTTGGTTTCAGTATCAAAGGTGGCGAAAAAAAGAAACTAAAGAACGAACAGTGGTTGGTGTACAATTATTATTCACCAATCTTCATCTCCAGTATAGTTCCCGGAGGTCTGGCAGACAGGTTTGTGCAAGTCCGAATACTAAGTTTATAAGTTTGCTTTCAATTTATGAGTACTTAGAATTTTTTAAATATTGAAGAAAGGGTATTATGTAGAATCGAAAGAGGAAGTTATGCACTGGGATTCTGGCTAACACCAATTTTCTTGAAATTGCCCTGGATCATTATTGGTTCCGTCACTGATGATCACTGTTGATGAGTTTGGGAAGTTCTTGCTTTTGGTTCCTGCGCATGTGTGTTAATCAGCTAAGCCACACTTGCTCCAAGATTGTGACACTAACCTTGGGAGTAAACCAAGCAATTGCAACATTACGTCAGGCTAGATGTCATCTCTCCAATTATAGGTTCATTAGCATCATTCTTCAACACTTTGAACCAACTGTATTCTTGTACTTGTATTTCCAGGCTGGGAGGACTGCGTATTGGTGATGTCATTCTTGCAGTTAATGACCGGGTAAGCTTATATTGCATGATGTATGAATTGTGCTATTCAGTTATCTTTATTTTGTTTTTCTTACTTTCAGAGTCTTGTTGGGATTGATCATGCTGGAGCTGTCAAAATACTAAAATCAGTGTCTGGTAAGTATCTGCCATGTGCTTGTCAGGGTTGAGATAAAATATTCATGCGTCAATAAGTATTATTTTCCTTCTTCTTAAGATTTAGGCAGCCATATTTACATAAAATTACTATTGTTTGCACGCATGCTCAAACCCTTGCGTAAAGATTTTGCTGCAGTTAAATCAAGCAGCCGATCTGGTATTGGAATATATTTAAGTGGAATGATAACTGGTCATTAGTGGATGTATGACTTTTTCTGAAACTTTTTGACGTTTTTTTACAGGGACTGTGGACCTAACTGTTAAGTATTCAAAACAAGGCGAGTACAGTATTTTGACTCTGGTGTTATGAATCCCTACCCAGCCACCCCTCCCATGTGAGAAATCCTAGTGACATCAAGGGAAAATCCCAGATAACATTATTTCTTGACAGGGTGGTGCAAAGGAGTTCTCCCTTGAACCTCCCAGACCTTGGAGATGAACAAACTGATCTTTTTATTCAACATATTTATTTATCTAACAAGTTCAAAATATGATGGGGAAAATGCTAAAAATATAGATACATGTTTTGAGGCAGGGAAACCACAACAGCTAATGCCAATTACTTAATTACTTGGCAAAATTTCAAATTAAATATCATATCCTGTATTTCTTGTCTTAATATTGTATTGTGTTATTTTCTTCGAAAACTAATTGCAGTGCTCGTAACAGACGGAGTAGAAACTGAGTTCAGGAAAATGAAAAGGCAAAAACGTATGGCTGAGTTGACATCTGAGGTCTGGGCTGAGTGGCATCAAGCACAGGCAAACCAACACCCAGAAAAGTATGCAGATGTCTTGCGACTTGAAAAAGATATTGCTGCTGATCAGTCATCATAGAACTAAAATGTTAGTCACAGTGCTCATTGGATTTCGTTCTTGTGTAGCTGATAGTTTTGAAATAAAACTAGTATTGATGTCTTGTTTTTCTGTTCTTTTTTCCCCTCAAAAAATGGTTTAAACTATTCTATGATCACCTTAGCATGACCTGGGCTCCATAAAGGAAGGGCTGCAGCAAATGTCAGGGCTGCAGCAAATCTTAGGCCCTAATTAATACTCGGGTGCAGAAAGCTTCTTCATTAACCCTTCAGGTTGTATTCCTGCACTCTATCACCATAATAATTTACCCTTACGTCTTTTCATGTATTATTTTATATTGTTGTAAGTGGATATAAAAAACCTTGAATCTGTGAAAGTTACCCATAGGTTGACCAAATGGTGCAAAATGTAAGAGCTCAAGAAGTGATCAAAACCAACACTAATAATCACACTCTACAACCATTGTCACAGTCAATGCAACAAAGTGTATCAAATTTAATACTTTTCATTCAAAGTCAAGGAATCAATTTAACTCAAATTCAATTTAAATTTTGCTTTCGCATTATTCATTAGACTCAATCCATGGTGTTCTGGTGAAGTTTTAGTTTTTTGGTCTGTCTGTGCATAACCATTCATAGATGATTATAAAATTTACATAAAATTATTTAGACAAAATCATATTATTTTAGAATTCCCATTTTTTAAGACTTCACCCTCCCCTCTCATGTTCAATCTGTTCTGTCTTACTATATTTGGGTACCCTGTGTCACACTCGAGTCGAATCCAACATGGCGGCTGTCTGTAGAACATGGTGCAGGACGACAATCTTAAAACACGATCACATGCTCTTACGTAGTGTGTATAGATACTATGCTGTAGCTAGCACTAAAACTGATGAGGGAGTACTTCAGAAAGTCAAAAAATTCGTATTTGGCGAAACTGTTTCACCGGAACAGCTACAACAAACATCTGATTCAGACAGGTGAGTAAGATTTGCTTGGCACGATTACTAGACTCTACCTCTATAATTCTTTTGCCAACGGATTAACTTTTCATTATTATTCTTTATTTTTGATGAATTTGGAAATTTTTCAAGCCACTATTAGTGATATTATGATCCGTGGTCTCAAAAATAATTATAAGCCTTAATTCCTGTTGTTCCTTTAAGTTTAATATTTCCATAAACGATTTATGAATGGTTGCTTTTTTTCTGTTACACTTCAAACTAGATATTTTAAGAAGCGCAAAACACTTACCTTGGTAAGATGGTAGAGAAACGCTTCGCTTTGGGACCCTGGTTCTCATCTACCTCTTTGTATTGTTGTTTTACTACCCCCTCCCCTACGATTTGCAGACATGCTTTTGTTAATGTATTCATGGTTACTGTAAGATGATACAACATGAACAAACGTTTCTTTTCACTATGGAAGAAGTCGGCTTGCAACAAGTTCAATTTGCCTGGAGTAAATATTTTCAAAATAGACCTTGTTATTATTGGCATAACATTTCTCATTCAGACCACATGTCATTATCTTGAGAATAAGATTCTTTGTTTGAGTTGTATCAATGTTCATGTGTCTTCTCACGCACATTGGTTAAACAAAAAAATGATACTCTAGGGAATGACTTATGGTCTGGAATGAGAAAACATTATGTTCAAGGTAAAGAGGTCTATTATTACTTTGTTATTTAGTTATTATCAAATCAAGAAGGCTACAAGTCCACAGTTGTTTAACATGGAACCATCAGAGATAAAAGATAAATTAGAGTCCATTACAAGGAAGACAATGTCACTATCTACTGAACATGACTGGCTATTAGTTGATACTAGGGATATGATTACTAAATACAAGGTATGAATGGAACTTTATTGATTGACCATACGAAAGACAGCTCTATTTCGGCTTGGGCATAATTACCTTGAGAATAAGATTCTTTGTTTAAGTTGTATCAATATGCATGTGTCTTCTCATGCACAACTGTTAAACAAAAAAATGGTACACAAGGGAATGACATAAGGTCTGCAATAAATATACATTAAGTCCAAGCTTAAAAGATTAAATTTTTCATTGAATGAATTTTTCCCCCAGATCCTTAAGCATTGCAATGAAGAATTTGGTTTTGAAGTTCCAAGTCACCAACTGAAGGATATTAATAGTGTTGAAGATATCGTAAAATACTACTGTTCCATCAAATCACCCAGTACAAAGACATTTAAATCAATAGATATAGATAATCTACCACCAAACTTACAAATTGGAGGAAAAGTTCCTAGAAAACAAATCTGAAATTATATAAAAACAAATGCGTTAACCTTGACTGTTAGTCCTGTTTCTAATAATTACGTTGAGAATTTGTTAAATTCTTTTGAAGAGGTTCTAGATCTCATCCTTCAGTGTTTGCATTATGGTCTCAAACTATTAAAACTACAAGTACCAGCAAGCTTTGTGAACTTTATTTACATTTTATAATAATATTGACAAAACTGTCTGATCTGGGATTTCTCTAGTGTGCTTTAATAATTACTGATGATGTAATACAATTAAAAAGTCATTAGAAATTATAAGTTTTGCAGTATTATGGCTCTCTGTGATCCATGTTCTCTGCCAGAACATTGTATAATATGATAATGGATGTGGTTTTCCAATTCATTTTAACTGTCATCTTGAGCAGTGTTATCAACATACACAGATGTTGGATATTGTGGAATTCCGCTTCAAATGTAAAATATGCATTTTTTCTAAATAATTGATTTTGATTGCTTTTGTTTTTCTCTCTTTTTTTGTTACATGAAATTGTTTACGTCTGTGGGAAGTAGTTCATGACCTAGATTATCAGTTATAAAGTGCTAAAAACATTGTAAAATCTGAATCCCATCAATAAACTCACATCAGTTTTATCAGAGATATGATGCTGAACACCTATGGGGCTGATCAAATTTATTAACAGGTCATCAGCTGGCTGGATAATGTGTATAGCAGAGACTGTAGAAAAGAAAAACTGCTTTAACTAAGAGGATATTCCTTGTGGGGCTCCATTGGTCTTTCTTTGGACACACAGACAGGCAATGATCCATAATAACAGAATTTGTAGCTTGAGTGGAAGGATCGTGAAAATATGACATCCTTTTGTGTGTGGATGCCTTTGTTTGAGGTGTGTCCAGGAACTGGAACAGAAATAGGAAATCCATAAAATGGCGTTGGTTGATTCTAGTCATGTCACTGTAAACCAATTTTTCTTGATCAAAGTCCATGTTTTCACTAGCAAAAAAAGTGACCAAAAAAGAAAGCAAAAGAAAAAAATTGAAAAGCTTGGATGGCTTCTTCCTCCAACGATTTTCTTCTTGATTGCCGTCCTCATATTCCTTTCCCTCGAACTTCTCTCACATAATTCTGCTTTCTTATCTACTTTTAACATTTTGTATCATCATTATAAACTTCTAAGCTGATCCCTACGACCTCATTTACAGTTAACGACTGCTCTGTAGGCATCTTGAAGGACAGCACATTAATAAAAAGAGATACTATCAGTATCTTTATCCTTTTTAATGGATTTTAATTGCTTGATAATATCAAGGAACTATTTTCTCGCACTAATTTGTCTGTCGGTGGGCCCGGATGAGAATAATGAGTTTCATCATCTCCGATGAGGATAATATTGTCCGCACATTCTTCAGCCTTTGTTTTTGACTCACCTTCAGCCAGTTGTCTCCACACAGTTAAGGGTTCACCTTCGCGTTATTCATAACAGACCTCACATGAAATCAAATTAATTAACTGTCACAGACATAAATGGACGGGTATGCTTAAAGCTGGCCTAGGCAGTGATATAAAATACTGCCGATATGTCAGTAGTTAATTACATGCCAAATAAGTTATAAAAACTTCATTAAATGAACCAGCCCTACATAGTTACGTTAATCAGGCGTTTGATACAGATTCAATCAGGTCTCAAGTTGTTCATAGTTGAATAACCATTGTACCTACCTTTTTTGACGTCGAGCGAGGAGAATGACGAAAACTGACCAGGCAACAAAATTTCTTTTGTTTTTGCTGTTATTTTATGTAGCTTTTGCACAGGAAAAGGGTAAGTGTTAGATCAAATTCATCGCAGATTTTCGTAAGGTTTATAACAAGATTGACGTCAAAAATAAATTTTCAAATTAATACATGTGAAACGTTTTTCCGGTTAGTTACTTTAATATAGTACGTTGCATGAGCATTATCATGTTGAAATTGATGCCAAATTAAAAGGGATTGCCTTCTACTATGGCTATGGCTAAACGGCGAACATATGCAGAACTTACGTAGCATTTATAAAAAGAAGGCCCATCCTATCTTGTCTCATCTTGCTTTGACATAGTACAATACGAAATTACACGCTATTACGTACTACTTATCAAAGCTCGCGAAACAGACTTTTTGTTATGTAGACTCTCGCGTTATTCCGACACTACAACTTTTTAAGCATGTCGGGTTAGAATCTTTAAGCTTGAAGTTCGTCGAAGTAGCAAAACTAGCTAGTCAAGTATTATACTTGGACCGGCTACGAGAAGTGTCGTGTACGGGAAAAAGAGTTGCAAGCATTTAAAAGGACATTTTGTGTTTGTTTTCAAATGCGCAAGAGAATGCATTGCTACGTACTAATATCTTCTTCGAGTAAAAGGAAGCGTGGAATAAAGAAAAACCTAAATAGAAAAACAGGAGAATATGGAAAACTTCTTCTAAAATCGCGGGAGACTTAAAATACGCCGAGATGCATTACAGGAATTTCTTTTACGTTAAGCAATTCTCCCCCGTTATTCCCACCTCCCTCCAGTTTCTTTTATTTATATTATATCAATTGGCCTTAGAATGCTATCTGTAGCAACTTAGATACAAAAAGCTGTGCCATATAATATAGTCTTGAGAACAGACGTTATACAGTTCCTGCGGCCGAGACAAATCCGTGGGCAGACACTTGCGTCTTAGCCTTAGCTTTGGACTTATTTGATGCGTCTTTCGGTGGGTGCGACGAGCTCGAGGCGGAAATAGTTCAGGATAAATTAAAAGTAATTTGATTTAGAGTATCTTATGATGATGATGGATAAAACAGTTGCAGTGAGAGCTCGAGATTGCTTTGGGACGACCACGATATAACGCCTTGTGCTCACCCCTGTGACGTCGTTGTATGGACACACACACACACAAAAAAACAAAAAACAAAAACAAACAAACAAAAAAGAAAACGAACAGCGAAAAAACAACAACAAAAAAACGCATTTTCTTCTGTGCTTTCACAGGCAACCCAGTAACCAAGTGTGAAACTTGCTAAAAGAGCTTTTCTTTCTATTTGTTCAGACTGTAGAGATGTATTGGCTGTATGTAAACACTTTCTACGTCTGAGAGAAGGACTTGGACTGACTAAGACACAAGCGTGCTCAGAAGTTTGGCCAAGACGGTATTGCAAGGAGACATGTGGGCTATGCAGTAAGTCACGTGATACTGTGACGTAATCGATTGTATGCAAGCAAACCTTATACTTGGTGTATTGTCAGAAGCTAGTATTCCACTACGCGTCTTGCTACTACTTCTCTTTTGTACTGCCAGCCCCGGCGTGTTTTAAAACTGCACACAGCACGCGCGCGAATAAAGGTTTTGCACTATCACGTGCCAACGCTCATACTACAGCTTGGGCTGCCCGTAGTTAGATGGCAGAACTATAAAATCCCTTTTCTCTCGTGATTTGAATTCTTTCTCATGTAAAACGATTGTATTGTTCCTGCCACCTAACATGGCTGCCGTCACGTGATAGTGCAAACCTCTATTTCCTATTTCTTCAATGTGTAGCTGGCACAAACTGACTCAGTTAGCCCTCAAGCATCATTTTCTTTCTAGAAAAGGTTACGAAATGCGACAATACTCAATATGGCTGTTGCTGGGACAACGTTACTCCTCGAAGCAAGACAGGAGAATGTCCAGGTCAGAAATGTGACACGCATCTTCAGTTGAGTTCAGTTAGCTTAGTAGAGGTCCGTGACTTTTCCCTTCCATCAAGAGAATTAAACCAAAACACGTTGTCACCATATTAATTGACCCAAAAAAACCCAGGTGTCAATCAGTTGTCCTATCTTTCATTAATGTAATTGCTAAGTTTCTCAGAGTGTTTGAGTTATTACTGAAAGATTTTAATTAACTTTTATAGTGATACTGGAAACGTGTCTTAAATCTTATCACCGATGCGGTAATTTACTTTGAGGCATTCCAGTTTCCTGTTACTGACACGACAGAACACCGATAAAAGTACGAGAAATAACGATGATGAACAGAATGCAAAATCCACTCAAAAGAAATACTTGGAATAAACAGAAAAAAATTGAAGTAAAAGTATTTTTAAAAACGAGCTTGATGAAATATGATACTATTGTTTTAAAGCAAATATTGATACACGTCTTAACGGGTCATTTTGATTATCTTTTTTTAATTTTATTTTAAGTTCTTTACATATTTTACGAGCACATTTTCTTCGATTCTTATCAGTCTTATCTTTAATGACATTAAAACATGCATAATGTAACGAAGGTATATTGTTTTTCGTGGCTTCGCGCTCCCTCATCGAATTGATGGCTTTTCTCTTTCAGTTTCTTGCGAACTACGTTTTTAGTTGCGCAGCGCACTGATTCTAAAAAATAGCTTAAAGATTCGGACAAACCTTGCATTCTGTTTAACCGCTACGAGGATTATACGAACCGATTTATTATTTTTTCTTAAAGATACAATAATATCGCATGCAAATCATGTGCTAAATCTAGCTGTATATATTTTTAAAAACACAGTATGCAAAGACATTTACAAGTCATTTTGCCCTCGCTTCAAGTCAGTGTGTAGCAGATGGGCAAGTACGAGGGATGCTCTCGGTGCTCGTTTCAGAAGATCCTGTCCAGTCACTTGTAACCGATGTACAAAAGGTCAAACCCTCTTCAAGAGGAAAAAATTTCGTCTTCTTTAGAAACGTGGTTGTGCCTTATTGGATGGATATTAGAAGATTTCCTATTGATGTGAGGTTAACGTGCGAGAATGCGACTATAGATTCCACACTGACCATAATACCAATCAAAGAGCAAGAATTGTAATATTTGATAAGCTATCATGTAGTAATCCGTAATAATTAATAAGTAATAATTACCGCTTAAAGTAAACTGCAAAATATGAAAAGAAAAAAAAAAGGATTTTGCCAGTAGCATAATATTGAGTGATGTTTTGAGGTTAAAACGCAAGAAAATTTTTTTTATTTAAGAACATATTATTAGATTTTGGTTGAGGAAAAACTTGGTCGAGTTGGCCTTACATGGAGTGCATAGATTTTTCAAAAAGACTAATTCGTCCCCGAAAAGAGCCTAGAAAAGCATTGCAATGTCAACTCGACCTCGTAATGGCTTATAAAATAGGGGCGAAGTGCGAAGTCTAACTGCTTTGTGTTTCGACAAACGTCTTCTCTCTCTTCCTCTCTTGGGTACTAGTCCCACTCGGTCGACGCTCAGATAACACAGGAAGCCCAGTATAGGAAAAGAGAGAAAAGAGACGGCTGCGGAGGAAGCTGGGTAAAGAGGTGTATTTGTGTCGGACCATGTAAAAGCTACGGCTTTTTAAAATAAGAACAGAAAAAAATACTCGATGAATATTTTTCTTGGTGTGTTATATCTTATAAAGATGAAAATTAAAAATACTAAAAAAAATACCCAAACATTTGGGTGACTGCGTCCTTAATCTATTTATAGGGGGAGAGGGTGAGGACGAGGTGTTCAAAAGTATGATGGAGGTCACATGGTGTGGTTAACCCAATACCTGAAGGACAGATATCCTCCTAACACAAATACTGCTGCACTACCGACCAAGAACGCTGGCACAGTAGGCAGGCAGCGCTGAGCCATAGTCACGTGGCGTGGAGTAAGTACATCCTTTACGTCACGCACGCCTTCTTCAGCTACCTTTCCCAATTTGGAAAGTATCTCTCTTGCAGCTCGTTCGCCTGCTCGTACTGCACCATCCATGTAACCTATATTGATTGTAGTAAATCACATGTATAATAGTCCAATCTATTAAAACATTTTACTTTACGCATGAGCTTCCTGTGGTGTTTTATTAGAACCAGGAAGCCCAATGATCTCTTTTATTCATCAAGTTCAACCTCGACTTGAAACCATTGTTTCGTGACCAGTCAAGCGAATTCAGGATAGGTCTATTGAACGCAAATATTTAATTCAATCTACGAACCTGCTGATATTGTTGCTGTTTCAGTGCCTGCAAAATGGAGTCTCCCTATTGGGCATCTTAATGCTTTACCATATTTGGTCATTACCCCACACGGCATGATACCAACATAACATCCGCCCGAGTATTCGTCACCAAGCCAGTCTTTGTCAATATAGTTAACTGGATTGAGAGCCTCTTTACATCCAAACACCTTGGCATACTGTTCACATACGGCCTGCTTTCGTTCTTTTTGTGTCTGGTTGCAAAAGTAGCGAGCTTGATCTCCAGTGATAATGCTAAAATATCCCAACCCACCCCCCAAAAGAAGAGAAGTTAATAGAGTAACCAATGTTGAGGACATCCGTTTAGGGTGAGGCAGGCCCCAATCAGAATGATGTAACACCAATCATTGCGCGCGGAATCGTTTTTTTCTTTTTACTAATCAGAATGCAGAACAATCAGAATAATGAAATACTATATCTTACCCCATTATGACTGGAAGATTGGCTCCTGGTTTAGTGTCGTCCATACTCGTGTGAATTGGCCCAAAATCGGACAAAATCAAGCCATTCAAGCCTTTCGATTTCCAAAAAGCTGTTTCATAAAATGCAAATGTCTTGATCGATGATCCCATAGGAAATCGTTGGATGAGTTGATTCTTCAAAGGAGGGAGGGGAGGTTCAAAGGAGATCTTATTGAGCAAGGCCTGGGGAACAGCGCTGATGACGTATTTTGATTGATAGCTGTTTCTATTTTTACATGTTACTATCACGTGATCCTTTTCTTGGTTAACTTGCAGCACCGGACTATTTAATAAAACCTATCAATAAGAGAATGAGAAGATGACATTAGTACGTACTCAAATATAGATCGATTTAGTGTTCCTAAAACGGTTTGATATAGAGTACCTTGAAGTGTGACCAAGTTTTCTAAATTTGAAAATTGTAGTAGCATCTCAAAGAAATGGAGATTTTGGGCACTCGAGCGCCAAATATCTCAATAGGTTGGTAACAATGACGTCACTTCCGGTAATAGCTGTTTTTTGATGGCTTGTAGAATCTGGAGGTTGTTTTGATCTCTTTTTTTTTTGGTTTGATGTCGTGAAAATAGTCAAATACAATAGTTTGAGAACTTATTTTGATATGTTTTGACTTAGCATCAGCTAGTTGCCCCTCAGTCAACCGCTTGTTTGCCCCCTAGTCGACTCCAAAAAGTCACGTGATTGATAGTAAGCAGTTGTACACTGATTTCAATTTAACTTTAGGTTAACTATATTTCAACTGTTTTCGCTCTGAAATTTCACTCATCATATATGCAGTTCTTATGTTTCTGATAGCGCAGAACGAGTATAACGACAGCCGTTCCCATCCCAACTAGCCGAGCCACAGCTGGAGCCTATGTTTATTCTATTACCACTATACTTCCGCCTAAATGTCAAAAACCGTTATTTCCCCCTCCACGGAAGTTGCGTGATTTATGCGAATAATTTTAATTAGTCTAGACTCATCCACTATAAGAGCTCGTGGATCTGATAGGCTGATTTTCTCAAGGTGGTCAACTGAGATTGACCTGCAACTAACAAAACAAAAGCCAAAACGTGGCTTCTGGTGATCTGCGATTCGTAAGGCGGTCCAAGATATTGGCTTAAAAAAAAAAAAAGACAAAAAAACAACAACAACAAAAAAAAAAAAATCAACGTGAACTGAATCTCATTCTCAATGAGTTCATTATACCTTGGGGATCAATGGTTGTGTAGCTCCTGCATGTCACTTTTGGGATATCGGGTTTGATTCCCGGACTTGGAGTCCTGAAGTAGGGCTCTCCTTTGATTCTCTTGGTTCTCCGGTTTTGAATTCTCTATCCGCAAAACCTAATCTGTTAAATTCCAATTATTTTTTGGAGTTAGCTGTGCCCTGACTTTGATTAGCCCAGGCAGAGGTCGACCGTGTTTACCTTATCTTCAAGTCTTTTCTTCAGTTTGTTGCTAATTTGTTGAGCTCCACCAACGAACTGTTTCTCCTCTTCCGCATCATCAGCACTAGAATGTTTTAGAACCCCATTTCCAGACTTACGGTACCAGAGATAATGCAAGAGAGAAATTTCCCAAAGTTCAACTGCCATAGCATGATGTGTATTCTGTACCATACGTTTCTTGCAGTAGCTTGTCCAGCAAACCTTGTTGAAAAACTCTTCGGCAGTCATGTGATCCCATTTTTTCGCCTTAGGAGCTTCCCAAGGTCGTTCAAGAGGGATAGTATCACACATCTTATCGAGAGTATATGCCACATTCAAATAATCAATGATTGCAAGGGGATTCCACGTTGACAAAGAACCATCGTGCTCGTGAGCCTTAGCGTATAAGTGATCTATAGTTTTGCCTTTACATTGCACTGGATACGTCTCAACTCCTAGTTCTTCAGCAACACGAAGAATCCTGTGTTGGTCTGGACCGACATATGCACCACCTAAGTCGATATACTTGAATGCTGGATCTTCTATGGTCTGTGTCCTACCACCAATGCGATCACGAGCTTCAAGGACAAGAACGTCAAGTCCGTACTCCGTCAGAAGCTTTGCAGAGCAAAGACCACTTATTCCACCGCCGATAACAACAACATCTACGATTAACTTAGCCATGTTTATAAGATAAAGCTTGTTAGGACCGGAATACGTACACCTTTGCGCATACGGAGTCCAAAATCGCTTCAGGTGGAGCTTAAATCATCGAAACAGTCAGTTTTCGTTTTATTTTAGCGGTTTTGGTGAATATCTCGCACTGAAAACTTAAAACCTCTATAACTATAAGTCACCCAAGGATCGTAACTATCGTTTTACTGTTCACTATTAAAAATCTACGTTTTGGCTACCTTTGGAAAAATTAATTGAGAAAGGATTGGATACTAGGGATCTTTTATAGATTATTTCCCCCTCTTTTAGGTTTAAGGGACCAGTCATTATTTAAGTCGGATAGAGATGAGGGGCCCAAAATTGTTTTTAGTGGAGCATGGGGGAGGGGGGTGGGGCTTGAAGATCATAAGGAGGATTGGGAGGATTTTTTTAACCGATTGAAGGGAGGTACCCGAAAAACATGGTTTAATTTGGCCTCCGGAAACATTGTCTCTTCCACCTCCCTCCAACTTAAATAATGATTGGTTCCTAATGCGACGATAAAAAACGATCGATAAAGGACAAGGGTTAAGGGGGAAAACCTTCGAATCTCACGTGATGCCGAATCTGTGAATCGAACATGAGATCCCAGCTACTATACAACCTTGATTTCCATGCAATTCAGTCGTTCAAAATACATGTTGTACGGGACTGCCATATCGCGAGGCTTTTGCCGTCCTGTTTAAGTTAACATTTCCTTTTCGCAAGGGATTTTATCTCTTGAAATCGAGTAGAAGCTACTCTAGTTCCCTGTTTAGGAAATGATCATAAAATAGTTTATCAAAGCCCATTTTAATTAATAAGAAATAATGTATTCAGATAAACTACTTGGCAACTAAGCCATTCTAAGGAAGTTCCCGCTGAAAGAATCTGTTCTACTACAGTCTTACGAAAACAGACAGACAGACAGATTTAAGAAGAGCATCTTCCACAAGTCACTGGGCAAGCCATTCTAAGGAAGCCCCCGCTAAAAGTATCGGGTTTACTGCAGTAGTATGCAAACTCCCGACATGTGTGTGGAAACTTGTCTCTACATTCTGAAAAAAGATAAAGAAAAACACCATCAACATCCGCTTTTAAAATTACCAAAAATAACTTTTTTGTGACTACTCAGTACCTATCAGCACTGTTTCATCTACAGCCAGAGATATATATTTTCTCTCATAAAACAAAAGCGAAGTGCAACTTGCCGAACATTTTCAAATTTCAGTTATCGATACCATGAAAAAACGTCTGGGTTAATTTAAGTCATGGCACGGCTAACTCACAGCTTCTAGCTTGTTAGGTTTTTGGAGGGAGGAAAACCGGAGAACCCGATGAAAAATCCTTCTAAACATAAGAAAGAACTATGACTTTCTTCGTTGGTCAGGCATTTTTTCAGTTCTCTCAAGTGCTGCGAGTTTAACCAATCTTATAGATTTCTTATAGATAATACAGTCAAGAAGCACCTGGTTTACGTAAAGTGGAGGAGAAATTACTTTATATGTGCAGGGAGTATAGTTGACTTAAAAAAAAAAGATTTTCTGTCGTTATTGTAACAGCCAATATGGCGGCCAAGTTTTTTGACTGAATAAATGAATGAATAAATGAATGTATGAAAATGTATGAATGAATGAATGGATGGATGGATGGATGGATGGATGGATGGATGGATGGATGGATGGATGGATGGATGGATGGATGGATGGATGGATGGATGGATGGATGGATGGATGGATGGATGGATGGATGAATAACAAAAAATAGATAAATAAAACAAAAACCAGCACAAAACCTATACCTCTGATAAAGGATTGTATTATGTCTGGTCGATATTTTGTTGAGTCTCGTAAACTTTATAATAAACACTATCGTGAGAATTCTTACTAGGGCACGTATATCCATAGCGGTCATCTCTGGGTGTCAATCCGTCCCAACAGCATCCCCATTGAGAAAAACGACAGTCAATAGGATACATCTGACCTGCGTCAGCCAGGAGAACAAAAAAAAAAAAAAAAAAAAGAAAGCGCCAATCAAAATAATAACAATGTCGGCCAGTAGTGTAGCAAGGGGACTGAAGCTTTTTCCTTGTGCTGTATCTATCATACGCAGACGTTTCTTTGTGTCCGTCACGCAAATGACAGGCACTAAAAACGTCTACGTAGAAGGCTAGGGGGAGACTGCCTCCACAAAACGTTTTGCAGAACCTTTGGATATGGCGGGAATCTCTAAAGATGAAACGCGTACGCGTGTTTATTGGCGTGAAAACAGTACAGCATAAGGAAATGTTTCAGTCCAATTAGGAATTTTTATAACGCGCTTACAAGGAACGTGCACACGAAATGCTTACGTGAGCAGCCGTACAAAATCTATACCGAACAATATTTTTTTACTCACGGCAAAATCCACATGTTTTAAGGCATTTCGTTGTCACTAGTTTTCTAAGGGATGGGCTGGTAGTCCTGCAAACGAGGGGCCCAAGATAAACCTTAAGCCTCTTGCAATAGTGAGGCAAAATATCTGAACAACCTGTTGATGGAAAGACAAAGAATGTATGCAATTTTAGGAATACTTTTACTCTTAATTTCTGCACAGACGAGTATCACGATCCCTCTCCAATTTACTAAACTCCGCACGGTAAATTGCTGCAAATCAAAATATTTTAAAACTCGTAGCAAAATTATGGAACACTGAGACGCCTTAAAAATTCTGATATGGCGTTATACGAATAAACTATTTAAGCGCATTTTTATAATTTTTATATATAGGAGTATATATATATAGGAGTTAATCAATCATAAAATACTATTACTATTTTAAATGTCATTTTTGTAAAGCCACAGACACACGGTGCGGCATTGAGCGCAATGTTGCAGGCAATTGATGTTTCGAACCACGTCACACGACGCAATTTGTTGCATGCTATGTTGCTGAAGTAGAAAACGATTTTACTTCAGACACACACATTATTGCATCGTGTGTCCGCGCCTCAAATATATGTTAAAATTAACTTGCGCATGCAGCGCAAATCATTGTCGATTTGATTATGGGTTTTAATGTATCTTCCCATCAATTTATTTCTTAGTAACTAACCATAGCTTTAATCTCAGAATACTTAGAGCACCAAGAAAGAAGTTTGAAGTTCCTTACCTCGTTCTGTTTGTACAATTCGCAGTCCATGACAAACAAGCGACCAAAAAATGAGATGATTCTGAAAGCTAGCTGCCATTTTTATCCAGATGTTTTTGAGATGTGAAGAGACCAAACTGAATCGTTTTGTTAATTTTGGGTCAGTATACTAGTATTATCTGAAGTTTATAAAACAAGCAGAAGTACACTGTATTCAGTGAACTCATAGAAGACACTAGCTTAAGCGAGAGCGAGCAGCTTTAGTCATCTTTATCAAGGATTGGATAGGACATGTTGGAATTGAAAGAATTTTAAGTATGTACTGTTGAGATTTTGTAAATATTGACAATATGGTACCAAACTATGCTGTAGATATGAAGCCTTCACAGGGGGAAAACAATCTGACATGTCTTCCTAGGTATTAACCGAGTATCTGCCTCGTAAACACAAAGATAACAAAGATAATCGTCATCAAGTCGTCAACAAGATATCAAAAGTGAAGCAGATCCTAAAATCCGGAATAAGTTCAGTTTGCTGATACAACGCAAATCGTTTTGCTAAAAGAGCGTTGACTTTTTTTTTCCAAAATAGATAGATAAACGTTTAAAATGTATTTGAAGTGCAAGTCAGCACAGGTATTTGATTTTACATAGTTAAATCTCTTTTTATCATTGATATCAAGGGACCTTGAACGATGGACTATTTATCCGTGGAAACATGGAAACAGTCCAAGGAAACGGTACACCGGAAAGAGTATTTCCATAGTGATGCTGCCATAGAAACAGTCCAAGGAAACGATACACAGGCAAGAGTGTTTCTATAGTGATGCTGTCATGGAAACAGTCCAATGATACAGTCCAAGGAAACAATACAAGCGCAAGGCAAGTGTTTTCCATGGTGATGCTGCCATAGAAACATTTCAAGGTAACGATGGTCATGCCTTTTTCCTCATCATTATGCGTAGCTACTTCAAGGAGTATGGTTTGGGATTGTTTCCATAGTGATGTTGTCATGGAATCAACCCACCAGAGACTAGTAACACACCATGCCCCATCCCATACGCAATACTCTGTGAGTCTTTGAAGGAATGTTGTTTCCATAGCGATGTTGCCATGAAAATAACCGCCAACAGATAGATACAACCATATGCGTTGTCCTATGACAGGTCGTGGACAAAGGGCTCTTTACGAAGCTCAATGGTCTCTTTCTTGAGAAACGGTAAACTAACTTAATGTTACCAACCGTCTTTCAGTTTAGACTAAGGAACTACGAGCCATCCTTAATCTGGTGATTGCCATGGCTTATCCTGCTCCTGGACTGCTCAAAAACCTAACCAAACCTAAACACAGAAAAAGGAGTGCAATCAGCAGTCATCTGACTTACTGAGGTTTCATCAACAGATATGATAATTTCCATAGAGTCTCTTGTGGTGTGTGTGTGTAGAGGAGGTGGGGGTGAGGGGGGGGGGGGGTTAAATCAGCAGTCATTTGACGTACTGAGGTTTCATCAACAGATATGATAATTTCCATAGAGTCTCTTGTGGTGTGTGTGTGTGTAGAGGAGGTGGGGGTAAAGGAGGGGGGGGGGGGGGGGGGTATAATCAGCAGTCATCTGACATACTGAGGTTTCATCAACAGATATGATAATTTTTGATAGATGTGTTGATCATGATAATTTTTGTCTGACATGTTTGTCATTTTCGTTTTGCCTTCATAAAAATCTGCTTAATCCGTTGAATACCTTATTTCTTAGCTTTTGGCTGTGTCTTGGTGGGTGGAGCTCTACCACAGGTAGCCCACCAGTCCCATTCTGCGAAAACAGAGGAAACTAGAGGAGTTCTCAGGTCAACCTTTGATGAAGTCCAACTGACTAACTCTCCATTGAAATCATAAAAGATTTGGAGGTCAACGGCTAGATAGTCCTGCTGGCAATCAAACAATTAGGATGATTGAGAATATGTTTCTGGGTAAAAAGGGGCTATAAGAGGTTAAATGAGATAAAGGGATTAAAAGAAGCTAAAGGGGCTTAACAGGCTAGAGGGGCTTAAAGGGGCTGAGGAGGCTAAAAAGGCTAGAGGGGTTGAATTAGAAGTGCTAAAGGGGCTAAAAGGGGCTGCAAAGGCTAGAGGGGCTGAATTAGAAGTGCTAAAGGGGCTAGAGGGGTTAAAAGGGGCTGAAAAGGTTAGAGGGGCTGGATTAGAAGTGCTAAAGGGGCTAGAGGGGCTAATAGGGGCTGAAGAGGCTAAAAAGGCTAGAGGGGCTCAATTAGAAGTGCTAAAGGGGCTAGAGGGGCTAAAAGGGGCTGAGGAGGCTAAAAAGGCTAGATGGGCTGAATTAGAAGCGCTATAGGGGCTAAAAGGGGCTGAAAAGGCTAAGAGGCTAAAGGGTCTAAAGGCAAAAAGGGGCAAAAAGGGAAAAGTAGAAAAGAAAGTTAAGCATGGCAGGATGGTGAGGGGAGGGAAGGAACAGGAAGAGGGTTGCTGGTAAAGGTGGTAAGTAAGTGGGAAAGCGGAAACCAAGCAAGAAGGAAAAGGAAGCCAGTGGGATACGAACTAAGGGAAACAATAAGAAGCATCAACCAACCAGAGAGAAAACTGGAGTATAAGAAATAAATAATGCAGGGAAAGTTTGAGGTATTGGAAGAAGAGGAAAAGGCATTGAAGAAATGATAGAGCAATACTTGGAGTACTAAATACATACATTTAGCTTTTGCAAAGCAGATATTTGAACAACTTGTCTGAGCTGTTCACCAGGCTTGACTTCATCTCCTGATACCATGGTGATATCTGAGCAAACTGGCTGAAAAACACAATACAAACAAAGGAGATAAAAATGACATAATATTTGAAATCTATTTGAAATCTCAGGCCTGAATTTACAGTGCGATACTGGATGGACTTTTAACCAGTCAAAGCATTGTACATTGTAACTTGAGACCAGCTTAAAATTCTAATCTAGCGTAATGCATTTACATTAATCTGCTATCGAGTTACTGGTAGTACCAATATTGGAAATTCGAACATATTATTAGCGTCTTGTTTAAAATCTTAAGACAGGAAACCTTAACCTATCTTTATAAATGTCACCTTTGGCTTTACCATTCACTGAATTATTTTTCTTTCACACCTTATCTACTTAATACTTTGTTAATTATTCAACTCCATTGTTATTTTGTTCTATTTATGTGTTGTGTACACTTGTACTTCACTTTCTGAAGACGGCATTTCATTTATGTCGAAATATGTCAATTAAAAGTTTAATGATCTTCATCAAAGTCATAATCAAGTTCTTGCTGCTTCAACCATTTGGCTAAGAGAGGAAACCCAGAGTAATTTATTGATTTATTTGTTTATGTACAGCCGGGCTCCCTGTGTCCTCATTGCAGAATGTGAGGGATAAAGTGGAGACCAGTGCTAATATACAAAGGGCAATTAAGTAATAAAATAGATTATTTGCTTACTGAATCCACAATGAGTTCCATCACACAGTCCTTCATTGGAAGAGATCTTTTGTTAGATAGTGTCATCAACACCTCCATTACGTTGGAGAACTTTGCAACAAATTGAACCTTTAGACATAGGTCCTCATTTTCCAGGATCACAAAAGGTTCTGGCAGGGCTAAAATGAGAAAAAAGATATTTTTTGTTTCATAAAAAATATTAATCATAAAATAGACCAAGCAAATGCAAAGCTACACCATCTTCAATTACATCTTAAAGACCAAGCATCACTTCCTTGAGAATAATAGTATTGAGAATAATAGTATTCTCAAGAGAGTTACATGTTCTGAAATGGGAAAACAATGCTTCTAATCTAAAAAGGTCTATAGCTTTTCCCATCAATAAATGTGACTATATTACCATAGGATTTCTATTGAAATTTGAGTTGCAGCAACTCTGTCTGCTAGCTGCCATGTGAAGATCTGACTTACTGTGAGCCATTTGCCATAGTTGCATCCTTTCACGATGATCTACATCCTGCAAGACTCCAGGGATAATATGATCAGTAAGTCTGCAATCAATGTAAGCATCACTTTCATGACAGGGTCTTTGGTGAATGCTGTTGTCAATGCAATAGCTGATGGTAAGAGCAACATCTGAAACGTATCATTTGCATGATGTAAATTAATAGGTTTTTTAAATTTTCTGATTGAAATACGAAAACTATTTGAAAATGAACAACCTACTGTTTTATATCAACACTTTACCGTCATCCTAGAAATAGCCTACTGACACCCTATCAACATACACCAACAACATATCAACACCTTACTGATACCCTATCAACACACTACTGACACCCTATCAACACCTTACTGGCACCCTATCAGCACCTTACTGACACCCTATTAACACCTTACTGACACCCTCTCAACACCTTACTGACACCCTATCAACATACACCAACAACCTGCCAACACCTTACTGACACCCTATCAACATACATCAACAACCTACCAACACCTTACTGACACCCTATCAACATACACCAACAACCTACCAACACCTTACTGACATCCTACCAGCCTATTGACATCCTACCAACACCCTAACGACATCTTACCAATGCCTTAATGACCCCTCACAACAACCTGCAAACAAGCTACCAACACCCTATTGACATCTCAATAACACATTTTTGACTGCCTACCAAGACACCCTACTGACACCCAACCAACAACCTACTGTTGCCAATTTTATTCTTCACTGTTACCATCCATACTGTACCTGCAGCAACATCCATTAAGATGTTCTCAATCCTGGCATTCCTTCTAATATGTTTCAATAGATGCTGAGCGTAGAGACCATTCCTCTGATCATGCTCTTCAAAGGCTACTTGTTGTGAGCAGCTGTACGAGAACAAAACAGTGAAGTTCAGTTTAAGACAGAATAGAAATATAATTTCTATACATCAACCAGTTAACCAACACATCCATTGTGCAAATAAAATGGGAAAGAATCAAGTAACAACGAAAAACGGATTGTATACACCAACTAGTTAACCAAAACATCCATTGTAAAAATAAAATGGGAAAGAATCAAGTAACAAAGAAAAATGGAATACTAAAAAGAAAAACAAAAAGGAAAAAATTCAAAGAAGCAAATGAATAAACCATTGCATAAAGCTTGATGTTTCACTCTCTTACTAACCATGAATACGCAAAGATATTATTGCCATTTGTTCCTCGTTTAATGAATGCTGGAATCTGATCTTTGGTTCGAGGCCTAAAACATTGTATCAAAATGGCAACAGATAGCTAAGATAACTGATTATCCAAATTATGGAATTCAACACATGCACCAAAGAAGCAGAATTCATATCACCCAGTACAGTACAGCATGAAATCATTTCTTGAACCAAACACAATTACAGAGCAATTACACAATTCTTACTAGTTATACCAATTTCCCTCCACCCAGTTAGCTCAGTTGGCAAGAGCATTGGTCTGTTGTGCAGAAGGTCATGGTTCAAGCCTAGGCCAGACCAACACTAAGGGTCTTAAAATAACTGAGAAGAAGGTGCTGCTTTTGTAAGTACACCTGCAAATGGTTACATCTTCAAGTCTTCTCAGACAAGGACTTAAAACCGTTTGCCCCGTCTGTCTTCACTATATAACCCTGTATAAGGCAGATGTAAAAGACCCACTGAAGGAGCTGGTTACGACCATCTTCGGTGCCTGTGACAAACTCTAAAGGGTTCCACTGTAATTGGAAAAAAGCTGTTGTGGTGTTCCTGCCCTCATGAGGAAAAAGCTAAATAAATAAATTTGTAAATTTTTTTACCTTACTCTACATGCATCTATAATGAGTAGATTAAGTGACGTATTGCATTCCTGCATGGTCTGCAAGATTTCCTGAGCACAAAGGCTGTCCTCTCTCTTGAATGACAAGTCTGCATCTACTGGAATAAGGTAGTTCTTTCCATGATCTTCATATCCATGCCCTGCATAGTACAGAACAGCATATACTCCCTTTCCTAGATATCAAACAAATAAACAAACATATAGGAGAGCAGAATATTTCATAAAATATGCTTCAAAAGCATGGCTAAAACTAATAGCTGATTATATAAGCCAGACATGATGACCACTCACATCAGGCTAATCAACATGTGAGTATTCAATGTGACTGGAGGAGAGGTTTAATAAAAACATCATTTGTCCGCCTGGTGCTGGCCAGCTACTATTTTTGGCCCTGAATTGAATAAGGATTCTTACCCAGGAGCCTGCAGAATGACTGAACTGCAATTCGCATTTCACTCAGTGTCAAATTGACCAGTGAAAAAACCTGTATTAGAAAAAAAGGTTGGTAATTTGTCATTGCATTTCATCTCCAATGGAAGTTCCCTCTCCCCATAGAGTCCCCCTTTCTCCCCTCAGAGTTCCTCCCTCCCCCCACCCTGAGTCTCCTTCTTCCCTGTCCCCCTCCCCCAAGGTGATGCAGCTGCATCCATGAGTAATGAAAATCAGAGAACCTAGCTTAGGAACTGTTGAAGCACAGGACAGAATAGACAAGCAACTCTATTCAGGGATCAAACCCATGACTCCGCTGGTGAGAGGTAGTAATGAAATCACCATCCATGCTTCCAAAACAATTATGGTATTGTATGTAGCTATTCCATCAGAGATATTGCTGCATGTCAAATATCTCAATGCATGATAAAGTGAATAAACTGGGCCATAAGTTTAACACTTTTTAATAACCAAACTAGAAGAGCAAGATTAACTATCTAAGCAGGCACCCTTGGGACCATCACTTCATGTCCATAATAGATAGTGTCCATAATAGTGAGTGTCTGCGATAGCAAAAATTATTAACTGTCATTTCTTTGTCAGTTTTTTTGTCAGGGATTTTTCTCCTATCTGAATAGCAAGGTGTCCGTAATATTGTGACGTCTGCAAGGCGAGAGTTGACTGTATTATAACTAAAGTCACCTTGAATCCTAGATCATGCAATGCTGCAGCCACATCTCTTGCATCATGTTCTGGGTACATCAGCTGATTCAGTTTCTCATGATTATATTTCATATTTCCGAACGCCAGTGCCACTTTATCTGTTACAACTAATTAGATTAGATTCGATTCAGAATCAGATTTATTATAATTAATCCCTGGTATATGATTGTGAAATAGTATAGTTTACAATTCGAAATAATAATAATAATAATAATAATTGAACAGGGTAGATGAATTACTTGGTATACTCTAGACAGTATGGTATATTCAGTAGCTATATATATATTCAGTACTCTCCCTATACACCTTCCAATATTAGCATTATACCAAAGTATAGAGACTTATGAAGCCATCTCTAAAATATAACACTTGCTACACTTGCCCTTTTATTGCTTCACAAACTTCTATTAAAAGTCCCAAATCCACCTTTAATATTACAGATCATTTTGATTGTACTTCTTCTAATGTTATCTACTGCATTCAATATTCATGCTGTAACATGCTCTATGTTGGAGAAACTGGCCGCCGATTAGGTGATCGTTTTAGAGACCACCTTTACGACATTCGCAAGAAAGATTTAAATAAACCAGTTGCTCGGCACTTTAATTCTGCTAATCACTCTGAGCTTAATGCTATTGTTTTTGGTCTGTGTGTAACCCACGGCAGCAACAATCATCGTAAAACAAAAGAAATGCGTGTAATTCATTCACTTGGCACGGTTAATCCCCACGGGATGAACGAACGCTTCACTTATATTTAAGTTATTTCTCACTTATTGTTGCTTTCGATCCTTTTGTTTTATGGCTTGCTTTTTTCTTATTGGTTTGTTTTCTCTCTCCTCTACTATATAAACATCTCTCTCACTCTTACTTTCTATTGACTCCGACGAAGGACTAATGTCCGAAACGTCAGTTGCTATTTTCACCACGGTGTATAACTTAAAAATCTACGATAACTTGTTCTAAAATATAACAATTTTCTGAATAGGAAATATTATAATTATTGATCTATAATTTAATAATATTTATTATTTTACCTGGAATTTCTGTAAATCTTGGAGCTATAAATGGAAAAAAATGCTAAAATTAAGAGATATCAAATTTATAAAACTATCCTACCTAGAAATAAAAAATTCTTCTGCCATCCCACCATTATATCAACCTTCTACCACCATCCCACTCATACATCAACCTTCTAAAACCATCCCACCCATACATCAACCTTCTACCACCATCCCACCCATACATCAACCTTCTACAATCATCCCACCCATACATCAACCTTCTACAACCATCCCACCCATACATCAACCTTCTACCACCATCCCACCCATACATCAACCTTCTACCACCATCCCACCCATATATCAACCTTCTACCACCATCCCACCCATACATCAACCTTCTACAACCATCCCACCATACATCAACCTTCTACCACCATCCCACCATATATCAACCTTCTACCAACATCCCACCCATATATCAACCTTCTACCACCATCCCACCCATACATCAACCTTCTACAACCATCCCACCCATACATCAACCTTCTACAACATCCCACCCATACATCACCTTCTACCACCATCCCACCCATATATCAACCTTCTACCAACATCCCACCCATACATCAACCTTCTACCACCATCCCACCCATACATCAACCTTCTACCACCATCCCACCCATATATCAACCTTCTACCAACATCCCACCCATACATCAACCTTCTACCACCATCCCACCCATACATCAACCTTCTACCACCATCCCACCCATACATCAACCTTCTACCAACATCCGTCCTACACATCAACCTTCTACCGCCATCCTACCCATAATATATATGTTCAGGTACTCAACAGGATTCTTACCTTCTAGAAGGGTATTCACTAAAGAGTCCTCATAAACTGGTAAATCATTTTCCTCAGGATGTAATGACGATTCCTGTTGTACTTCTGAGTACAAAAATTATGCAATTCTCATTGTTAATTGGTTTTAACCAATTAACAATGAGAATTGCATAATTTTCATAATTATTATAAAAATAAAATAATTCATACATAAGTATTGATGGGTGCAAGCATTCCCAAGAGAGTTTAGAGACAAAAGCATGGCGGCCATTGTGAAATATTGCCGTTCACAATAGATTCTAATCAGAAATCTTTTGTTAAATAGCACCAACATGCAATATTGAAGAATTTTTGTGACGTTTAAATTTCACCATTTTGCAAGTGAAAATTAAGTGGCCCCTCGTGGCCCCTAATTAATGTGAATTATCAAAGAAATATTAAATTGGATGAAATAGTAGGAAAAAGAGTGTAGGTAAGGACAAAATATAATTGTAAACAATTAAATTGGATGAAAAAAATTATAAGGCCTGGAAATTTAAAAAAAATTTAATTATTTCCAAAATAAACAGGCCAGCCATGTAATCTTATTTCAGATTAATGGTATCATGCCAGATTTACAATCATTAAAAAGAGAAATATGAAGCTGCTAATTTAAATAAATTGAATGTTATTTTTAGCTGTTCAACCCTCCCCTCCCCTCCCCCATGGATGCCAAACTATCAAATACCAGTCAAATACCTGAAAACTCGTAGGGTTTCAAAAAATCAACAGCGTCATGTCTCTTCATTTCTTCAAGCTTGACTAAAAGCTCAGAAACAGTCTTTTCTTTGCCTTCTTCATAACACGTCGACCAATCCTCGAGCATGCACGCTGTGGGATTACGTTCTCTCTCAAAGTTTTGCACTCGTCGTAACGAATAACCAAGCTTTCCACTTAGTGTCCTTACATCTTTTTGAAGTAATCTTGGATTTAGGAACATTCCAAGCTCCTCTAGAACATTGGGGTTTAAGTTAGTTAGTGGAGTTTTTACAAGAAGTTTTGAAGTAGTTTCTGATTTGTCAGCCATTTTTGCGTGCGTATCAACAGGTCACCCACAGGAACCCCAACATAGGCTGGAACCAGGTTAGGGAAAAAACCAAATATAAAGAGGTTATTTCATCAAATAAATCCCACTTTTACTTTAAAGCTAACACATCTTCAGTAGCCATCTCTTTTAAGCGGACATCATGCAAAGTCCCGAAGTTTTCCGCTTAGATGGACCACTGTAATTACTTCGTCATCGTTATTTACATTATCCGCAAGTTTCCCGCCAAAATCATATGACCCTGTCTGTGGGTGTGGGTTACCTGTGGTGATAGACTGACAGTCACATGACGGGATTGTTCAGCAAAGAAAGAGAATGTTGAATATGGCTGGTCTTCAAAATATCGTCTCTACCTCGGCGCTTTTCGTCATTCTTACAGCGTCCTTGTGTTCATGTGCTAATAATACAGTTCCTGTTGTTATTTGGCATGGGATGGGTAAGCAGATCGCCAAGATTTTGTGCGAAATAACAAGAAGTCGAAAGTCACTGTCAAAGTTGTTTTGTTGTTGTTGGAACTGGAAAGGCTGTATTACGAATTGCATATTGCTATCTTTTTAAACCAGCGTTCTTATCATGTAATCACTTAAAGCTATTTTAAAGTTTATAGTCAATCTTAATAATGATATTTAACAACTCTTAACCCAAAATGTTTTAACTAAATATGTTTTCAGTTCGGAGGGGTTGGACATTTTTTTATAAAAATACTAGTAAGATGTTTACTTCTTTAATTAGTCCCCAACGAAGACCCAATCCATCTCCCCATTCTGCCCCAAGACTCACCCTCGAAAATAAAGCCAAACACCCTTCTCTGAAGATTTCATTAATTCTGAAGGCTATGAAGGTTGTCAAAGTTTTTTTCTTCTGTCACAGGGGATTCATGTTGTAACCCCCTCAGTATGGGATCAATCAAGGGCATGCTTGAAAAGAAAATACCAGGAATATATGTGCGGTCTCTTATGATTGGCAACAATATCTTGGAGGTAAGCTCTGATATTAAGCATATACAGCTATTTCAAAAAAGTGATGGGGAGAATTGCAATAGGTAATTGATGGTTTTCAACCATTCCCAAGAGAATTAAATAACAAAAGACAGTACCATGTTGGAGGATATAACAAAAGAATTCATTGACAATTCTTTTGTTAAAGTCCTCCAACATGGCCGATGTGAAAACCATCAATAAGGGATAGGTGATAATGCACATTAAATTTTTTTATTGATTTTCTTTTTCTTATAGGATACAGAAAATGGGTTTCTGATGAATGTTAATGAACAGGTAATTGTTTTTCAACAGGATAGAAATTTTTATTGATGTACAAAGACATCGGGCCAAACGTCATTTGAATATTAACCATTGTTTTGAGGGTTTATTACATTGGTGGGCTTATTCTTATGTAATTAATGACTCCTTTGTCTTTGCAGATAAAACAAGTATGTGACAAGCTTGCAAATGATCCTAAGTTGCAAAATGGTTACAATGCTCTTGGCTTTTCTCAAGGTGGACAGTTTCTGTAAGTTAAACAAGTTGGGTAGGGGAAGAGTGACAGGGGCTCATTTATTTCATTACCGATAGCTTTATATGGAGCTGGCTCTTATTTTCGAAACAAATTACAAAATGTCCCAATTTCTTCTTTAATTTCTGGAATAAAATACCATTACTCTTATTTGGCATAGGCGAGCAGTGGCCCAGAGGTGCCCAAAACCAGCCATGCTGAACCTGGTTAGTTTTGGAGGCCAACATCAAGGTGTTTATGGTTTTCCCCACTGCCCTGGAGAGAGCTCAACCCTCTGTAACTATGTCAGGAAACTGCTAAACCTTGGTGCTTACATAAGGTATATAGCAATCAAGACACCAAAGATTAAACTTGCCACCACTAAATGCCACGTGTAAATACAACAGTAAGCACATCCTGGCTCTAACAACGGCCAGTAAAAACAGAATGTTCAGAAAAAGTTGACACTTGTCATGTCAAATGCCTCTTAGGCCAGTACTCTTTACCAGTCACTTACTGATTATGTTGAGCTGTCCAATATAGCCAGTCATCCTAGCCATTAGTTTTAGCGCTGACACCAATAAGGTGGAAAAAAAACATGTGAAACCACTAAATAGAATGACGGCTCACCTTGCATGCAATGCCCTTGGTTCATTCTGAAATCAATCCACATAACTGTTAATCGTAAAAGTATGTTTTAAAATTCTAAGTTATTTTCTAGTGTTAATATTGAATTTCCTTACATGTACATATTTATAATTATTTGTGACTTGAAATGCTATAGGGTACAAACAATATATCCGTGAAACACTTATTACTAAATCGTTCAAAATAGTGCTAGTTAAACACAAGAAAACAATAGAATTAGCATGAAATAGTGTAAGTTAGTATTACTGATATTTCATGGAATATATATTGTTTGCACTCTATTATGTGACTGAAAAATTTTCATCCATTTATTTTATTTATCTTTCTTACCTAGCTGGATTCAAGACAAGTAAGTAAATTTCAAAGTTTAAATTATCCACCTACACCTTGTGTTTCTCTTCACGCTTTCATTTTTTTGTCACTTCCTGTATGCAGTATTACTGAATGGAGTATGGTGGGAATGTTTTATTTCTTAGACAATAATTATTGTTTCACAACTATCGTTTTCTATATTTAGTATTGTTCAAGCAGAATACTGGCATGATCCTATGAATGAAGAAGAGTACAGACAGAAAAGTGTTTTTCTTGCAGGACATCAACCAAGAGATGGTAAAGTGAAAATATATTTCTATCATTGAATGCCTTCTTGTCTCATATTGTCTACGGTCCACGGTCTGCCAAGGTCTGCCAAGGTCTACTGAACTTACTAATTTGTGTAATTTATTACAAATTTCTTAACAGATATATATGGTATGCACTCTATGAAGATACACAAATGTGACTTTTAGTGTAATACTTTTTTTTAGACTGTGAACCAAAAGTATAAAGAAAACTTGATGAAGCTCAAGAACTTTGTGATGGTCATGTTTGCTAATGATACAATGGTTGATCCTAAAGAGTCAGAGGTACTGTAGGTCGAAGTTCTTGGTAATAGGACTTCTCAGAGACATGGAAATTGATATGTTCTGATTGTCTAGCTTTGGCACGACATCTATGCATGGTGTCATTCGAAACAAAAGCTAGACCAAACTCCACATTGCTTGACAGCTCAGAATAAAAACTTTTTTCTATTTCTTAAATGTATGACATTTATATTTACTGCCAATATTATGACCTGTGATTGTAATGTGTTTATTTTTGTAGTGGTTTGGGTTTTACAAGCCAGGTCAAGGGAAAGAACTCTACACATTACAAGAAAGCACGCTTTATAAAGAGGTCAGTGAGGATGTCCTTCTTGACTTAACGTAATAAATAATTCATTATAATAAATATAAACAAAACAAACACACTTTATTGATGCACTGAAACAACCTCAGGGAGTATCTTTGTCAAGGTATGGCTTACTCACAGATGAAACCCTGAAACAACGTCTAGTATGATCTTATTAATCAAGGGAGATATCTAACAAACTCTAATTACATGTAATTTGGGGGGGGGGGGTGCACCACCATTATGCCACCTTGATAGCTAATTATTATTTTGTATTATTTTTCTAAGGATCGACTTGGCCTACAAGAAATGGATAAAGCTGGAAAACTTCACTTCCTAGCAGCCATTGGTGACCATCTTCAATTTAGTGATGAATTCTTTAATGAAAAGATCTTGCCCTTCTTAAAATAAGTAACGATATCTAGCTATTTTCAATCATATTCATCGTTCAAAATCAAAATGACCTCACACATGATGAAGTTTGAATTATAAGCTATACAAACTGTTATTCAATTCCCTCTTTTACTCCGACGAAGGACTAGCGTCCGAAACGTCAGTAAGTTTTTCATCTTTTTCACGGTGTAAAATGTACCTTTTCATCATTACTGTTTCATTAGAAACACAGACGCAGCTCACACTAGTTTTTAGCTAGTTATATCTTGTTATTCAAGATTTTCCTTATTTCTGCAAATCATTGATGTCAGTACTGTACTAGCATCTATACACAATATGCAAGCTTACTTTACAGAATGATTCATCAGTGACTTATGTTATCTTTATAAGGATATAGAAATTTTATAAATGAACTGTTGCATCCAGGAAAAATGCCTCAAATGCTAGAAGATGCCATGTGGTCGATGAGAGTGATGTACTATTAACTGTAACAATGGCATAACATCTGCAATGATGTTCATTATATACTTCTAGTTTATTTGAACAATGCACACGACACACATGTACTGTATTAGTAAAATTTCTCAAAAGCAAAATTTATTCCATTTTTAAATATATCAATGTAAAAAACTTTTTTTATCAAAAACTAATAAAAATTAGGAATACAAATATATTCAGGTGATGCCTAGTGATTTTCTTGATTTACATAGTATGATTAATTACCCCTTATAAAATTAATGGAACTGTAATAGGGCAATCACCAAAACCCATTCTGATACCCACATATATTATTGCCATGTAACATGGCTATTGGAGGGGTATGAAGTAGTAATTAATACAAGTGTCGCACCTTGTAATAAAGCTGGCTATTTTAACACCATTATGTCCACAAATATAGCTTGAGCTAATTCGCTGTATCCTGGCCTTAAGGCCTGGCCATAAGGTTTGTTCTTGTACGAACATTTATTGCTTGGTAATGCTTTACATATAATGTTGCTCATACCCAAGCTAGACTAGAATGCACCTTGATTCCAAACTCGGAAAATGTTATTGGTACAAATTCTTTACCCCTGTGAAATCAAAAGTGTTATCCACTTTGAAACATGCTCGCCATAGTAACATGTCCCCCAGGGGTAGAGGTAAGAAATTAATGACATAACAGAACAGTAAATATGAACATTTTGTTTCACTTCTATCCATCCCATGGTGACAAGATCTTATCTCTTCCAGTTCTAAACCCTTCATCTAATCCATCCAACATATCCATGTGTGGCTGTTCAATCTCAAACTCAAAAATCTCCTGTATTTTCCTTGATGCGATCATAATGAAATGACTTAGGGATGCAAATAAAACCCTTCTGGATGCACCATCTCAGCAGTACTTGAGCTGGACTTCTATTGTATTCCTTTGCTATCCCTTTTAGGACAGGATCGTTTAGTTTTTTACCTCTTGTCAGAGGTGAATATGCTTGTACTGCTATTCCTTTTTCCTTGCAGTAGTCCACTAACCGTCTCTCCTGAAGGTAGGGATGTACTTCAATTTGATTGACAGATGGGATGACAGAACTTTTCTGACTGAGTGCTTCAAGGTGATGGATGTTAAAGTTTGATACACCAATTGATCTGTGGAAATTGAAAAGATACATACTGTAATATATAATTGATTATACATAAATGAATCATGTATTCTGTAGTTCCAGAATATATCCTATGCCCCACTCACAGAGATAATTGGAAATTCTGGATGGCAAGGGGGTCAGAGAACAAACAAAATTGCAAGATTTGCATGAAAAAAAATTGGAAGTTCCTCCGTAGTGGGGTATGAATATTTTCTAGAACAACACATAAGGGGAGATTTCGTTAACTATTTGACATGTATACCGCTGTGAATATATTATGTTCGACAAGTATAATTTATGAAGTACGGCATATTCAATATACAAAAAAGGAAGTAGAAAAGAAAGATGAGCTTACCGGATGAGTCCAATTTCTTTTAATTTGATCATAGCTTTCCATGTTTGAACAACACTACCAGGAATGGGAAAATGAATGAGATACAAATCTACGAAATCAAGACCAAGCAAATTCAGACTCTTCTCAAAAGCCCTCAAAGTCTCATCATATCCATGATCAACATGGTAAACCTTGGTAACCACGAATAACTCTTCTCTGTTTAGTTTACTTTCTTTGATGGCTTGTCCCACACACTTTTCGTTATTATATCTAGCGGCTGTATCGATCTGTCTATAGCCGCTTTCTAAAGCCCAAAGAACAGCTTGTTTGGTTTGTTTTGGGTCAATATCGTACACTCCTAAACCAAAACGAGGGATTTGGACATTGTCATTTAGAAGCAAAGTTGAAGAAATGTTTAGGCGAACATGGTTGTGGTCATCCGATTTTTTCTCTTTAGTACTACAAATAAATAGAAACAGGATTACGATAAATAAAGGAGGAATGCACAAAACCTTAATACTTCAAATACCATGAACTGGAAGAACTACTAAAGGCATTGTCAAGAACATGGCGGACTATAAATTTCTGGCGTTGGACAACCCTTGAAGGTCGTAAAGCATCAAGTACCGAACGCTTGAATAGAATCATTCTCGAGCAAGACATCACGCGAAGAAAATGGTGGAAACTAAGCCAAGCTTATCATCAGATGAACAGATAAAACCGAATATTCGGTATGCCGGACTCGACTGCTTGATGTTTTTGTTTTCGCTGCACTGGTTGTGTCGTCATTTCTGGTTCGCTAACCATCTCAACATTGATGTCAGGTCTGTCAGCACAGGTCGACTCTCAGGTCCTCATTACTAAAGGCTTCTAGAAATTTTAGGGCCATCCGCCATAAAGGAAACTTCCAGAATATAAAAGCTCTTACTCTTATAAACCTGCTACTCTTAAATGCTCGCTCTCGTCAGAATATTATTCCCATTTTCCAATGCTCTGATCAAAGAAAATCACGCACATTTTTCACTTCAGCCTTAGCTACTTCCACTACTGGGATTCCTGTGGTAGTGGTTCATTGTACCACGTGATAGACGAGACGTCATATTGCCTAAAATACCAGAAGGTCAAACAGTAATGGCGTCCATCTTGGACCAAATCAGAACAGCCACATTCAAAAGTCGTTTCCAACCTTTCAACCAGGATTTTCTCACATCATAAACACTTGGCTGCCAGAAAGAACAACTAAGATGTATTGCCTACAGTGGCTTTTGCCCCTGTTGCTTATTCCAAGGCCCATGAACCCGTTTATATTGAATAACTATTCAATGTTTATGACGTTATATCTGGCAAGTTTCTTCCTCGAAAGACGCCCGTGTACCATTTGTACTGTCGTGTTCATCGCTGCAGTCTTTCTAATATGCTACAGTGGACTTGGGAACTGCTTATTCTTTTCTGAATGTTCGACGTAGCATTGGTTTCTGGGCGGTAGAGCCCAGAATAATATGTCCACCATAAAACAGCTGATGTTACCGAACGGCGATCAAATCACACAAACTTGTTTGACAAACTTCGCGATGATTTAGTCATATACAAGATAAAGACCTCCAGAAAAGAGATAAAAACTTTACGTACTTTGAATGTCTACTCTTTCAGAGAATTTTCATTAATCGTTGGCCACCAAATCCAAAGCTATACGACGTTCGAAGAAAACCATGGAAATTATGTTCAGTGTGGATGATTTCAAATTCGAAAACAAACAGGATCATGTTCCATTATTTTCCATCTAAAAGTAACAAAGCCTTTGATAACGTACCTTAAATCTTAACTCAACTTCTGGATTGGATTAGGCGTAAATTATAGCTCACTCAAAGTGGAAGATTACGAAAATTTGATTTGACGTCTGCATGTAGTCTTACAATTCAAGTACAATTTCATACTCATGAAATGGTAAAATCTCTAAAAGAATTCAACTAGAAAACGGTTTGGCAACCACATTGGATGACAGATGAGTTTCTTTTGAGTTAGTGAATGCAATAAGTGAATGCAATAAGTGAATGCAATCAGTCACAACAGGACAGAATGTCCCAAAATTTGTCTGCACATTTTTCTAGCATACTTTCTTCTGTGCTGATATTATTTACATATGAATATAAAACATTTCAAGCAGAGTTAACAACATGCAACAAAACCTCGCCAACATTTTAATAACATCTGTGTTACTACTGTATTAGATGTTGTGCTATTAGGGTAGCCCCACTTAGCAAGTGCAGCAGGATGTCCACAAAATGAATGCATAGTCTAAAAATAAATGACTATTTAGCAAAAAGTTAGAGTGATTTTACTTGGCACATGAAACGAAATTGTGACTAACAGTCAAAGTAAAACAAAAGAAAACAATGAAATTAGTGTCTACTACTATGTATGATCTTGACTATTTATTCGCAGGCGAATTAAAATCACTCCAATGAGAGATTGCATGCAAACACTCATAGAACTTTCCCAATTTGCTCAAGTGACCAATAAACAGTCGTACCAAGTTTGGACTTCATGTTTTCATACATTTGCATTTTTTTCATCAGGTCCAACCTCAACTTAGAAGGTCGTTACATTTTTACTGAAGCAAATTCAGGAAAGATCTAATTTCTTTTTCAAGTTCTGTGCAAAACGTAAAATTTTCAAAAATACATGCCGTAAATCTTTTCCCACATCTCTGCGACAAATGAAATTTAGCAGTGAAATGATTGGTAAGACTTCTCGTCATTTTGACGTCTATACTTCAAGCATACGAAAAGTAATGTTTATAAACAATTACCAAAGGTCTTGCAACTGCAACTGCAAATATAAAATTAAAATTATTTCTAGGGATTTAAATGTATTATTTTTGTAAAATAGTTTGTTAAATACTAAGGTAATCATTTCTAAGGTGAATCCCTAGTGTAAGGCAATAAAAAGTTCATGTTATGATGTGTTTGAGTTTGATCATTTACAACTTCTTTCAAAAAGCTAGTGGATTAGTGATATTGACCATTTACATGCATCAATTTTCTATTAAAAAGTTCATACAATGATATGTTTGAGTCAAAAAGTGGATAAATGATATGGTGTTTTTACATTACAAAAAGTACAAATTAAAGGAGGAATGTTTGGAAAATCTTTCATGACCAAGTCAAGTGGCATAGATATAGATCAGTAATTTTCTTGTGGCAACAACAGGGACCTCAAGTAGTCAAGGCCAGTTTGAGAAAAGTGTGTGCTGTAAGGTGAAGGCTTCCCCCTCAAATGGCAGATTGAGGATTTGAGGTTCACTGCAGTAAGTTAAATACTATTTTATTTGTTCTGTCCTATCAAAGACAATAGATATTACAAAATTTGACATGATGAATGCTAAGTACTGTGGCAATACAAGCAGAACCTATGTTACACAGTGTTACATTTACCAGTAAAATACACGAATAATTATTATGAAATATCTTTCTAAAACTCGTGAGAAAACAAAGCAAATCGCTACTGTGACAGTGGTTTGGAAAGGTGTTCTTAAAGACACATTGCCACTTACCGTGATGCATCACAATTTGTTTACATTTTGAATTGTGTTCACCAATGAAAAAACAATTCTAAACTTTTGAATAAACTCTTAAATAGTCCCTAAAGTTGTAAAAGAATGTAAAAAATCATTACTGTGCTTCTGTGCTATGTTGAAAAAGAATTTAATATGAAGTTATTATTCAATATATAAATCTTCGAATTTCATGGACCACGAAATTAATCTGTGATTCCGGTGCATCACGGTAAGTGACCATGGGTCTTTAATTTGCATTATCAAACTCATGAATAATTCATGAGGAAAACACAATAGAAATCACGACCATGAAGGAGGATATAGATTCGTCTTCATTTGCATAAACTTTAACTTGGATTTTCTTGGGCAAATTCACTTCAATTTTGCAAATTTTAGTGAAACGCAAAGGAACTAACCTAGACATTTGATCGGCTACGCCTCAAGTTTGTATATCGGATACAACACGGCCACTCATACTGTTATATTACTTCAAATTCGTAGACATTTTCTTTTATTTTCTCCAAGAAATATTCATGGGTTTGTATGAGAAGTAATTTGAAACACTTGAGAGAGTTCCTCCTCCTATTTCCAAACACCTCAAAGTCAGTTAAAAAAACTCAGCTGCGCCTCATTTTTTCAACTCACTTTTCGGTGTTTGGAAATCAGACGAAGAACTCTTGCTCTTGCATGTTTGAAATATTACACACAACTGTGTTATCTAATGCTTTACAATTGTTTCGCATACGAATTGGTTCGCCTACATATCAAATGCATTGTAAAACCTATCTATGAGGGTGAGACAATAAATATACTGTAAAAAAGGAAAAATAGTTCCATAAGAATAAAGATGTATCTGCATTTTTGATCATTAAAGTTTTCCTCTTTTTTCATCTAATGCTTCTACTTATGAATCAGTGCCAGTGTATTACGAAGGCAAACTTCAGTAGGAAAACTTATATGTAGGCGAACTTCAGTAGGCGAACCAATGCGTAGGCGAAACAATCGGATACCATCTCAACCTATAAAGTTAAGTGATTCAGTACATAAACATTTTACTAATATTTCTATTTCTTTTTCTTAGTTCTTAAACTTTATATCAAACTTGTTCCATTTCAGGTTACAGTTAAACCTTTTGTCCAAACACACAAATAATTTGGTCTAGTCAGGATTCCCAGAGTGTTTTCTTCATCCTACTCCCTTCCTTCTTGAGGTCAAAGTTTTTCAGTAGCATTGTCAAGGTAGCTGCATCAGCTCAAACCTAAACCTGCTTCTTGTAGGTATTTCTGTAAGAATGTAACGGCATCCTGATGCAGTTTTTCAGTTATGATAGGCATTACCTACGAAAATTGACAAGTCATGAGTTTAAGATTAATTTTCAAAGCTTTACAGTAGAATTCCTACAGCTCTGCATTTTTCAAATTTAAGTTGGATTTATAGTGGACATGTAATGGAAATAAATTATCATTACTGTTTCATTAGAAACACTGACGCAGCTCACACTAGTTTTTAGCTAGTTATATCTCCTTATCCCAGGATGGTTTGCTGTAAAGCAAGATGAATGTGTTGTTAACTGTGTGACTAGAAATCTCACTGAAGTTTGAAAAAAGGTTGCCATACGAATCTAGTAAAAGAATGTTGCAAATTAGTAGAAAATTCCAATTAAGTTTTACTAGTAATTTCCAGTAAATTGTGTTGAGTATGCCAAAAGTTACCTTTCCTGGGTTTGCCTGTGAAAGAGTCACCAGTGACTGGACTAGATACAGTTTGGCATTGGGAATACCTCCTCCAAACGGATCATTCTCATTTTTACCAGCATATATTAACTTGGAGTAAGCAGTCTGATATCCTGTAGGGGGGAAATCAAAATGGTTATGGATTTTCAACGTGACACCAAGCCCTTGTAGAATGGTACCCATTATTTTATTGATTGACTAGATAGTGTAAAAAAAAAGAAGAAAAGAAGGTAGGAATAAAGAAAAGAAAACTATGGCAATAATCTTGAATAAATGGATGGATGGATAAATGGATGGATGGACAAATGGATGGATGAATGGAGGGATTGATGGAAAAAGAATGGATGCATGAGCAATGGTAAGGTGAAGGAATGGATGAATGAATGGATGGGAAGTTAAATCGATAGATGGATGGGTTGGTGGATGAAATAATGGATGCCAGCATGGATGGGTGGATAAAATAGATATGTGGATGGATGGGTAAATAAATGGGACATTATCCAAATAGAGCAGCTTCAGCATCCAGTCCTACTCTATGTGATTTTTCTTTTATTTTATTTTGAAGCATTAGCAGGCTACTTTCCTACCTGGGGTGTCCTCTATCTCAATAAAGTGCTCATCGTCTGGAACAGAATCATCTTTTGGAAGTTCAAATACTTGAATCAATGCTTGTAGTAACTGACCCCTAAGAAGCCAACCAAAATGCAAAATCAGCAAAATTGTTTTTATAAAAGCAGAATTTTACATTATAATGGACCATTGCCATACGACCAAACGAATGATGCTACAGACTCATAAGGTATTAAGGGGGCATTTATTTCTTTAGTTATCTTTAAAAATCTTTAAAAATTTTGAGTTAGGTGCCTAACTGGCAGGGGAATATTGTTGGGGGTGGGGGTAAGGGTGAGGGGTTGGGACGATGGATAAAGACTCCTTGCCTTGGAAATCCCTGTATGCCTATATGGTTGACAGCAGAAATGAAGGCAACTGAATTCTTCTAGAAAAAAATCAAAGCCTCAACAAATTTTTACCAGTGATCTGGATATCTTGACCAGGTTGCTGTTGGTTCACACAGCAGTTTTGTTATACCCACAGCACATATTTTTCTTTCCATGTCACCTGAGACCTGATTGCATGGATGTACAAATATATTTCTTTTAGTTATCCACACTCTTGTTTACATGAATATCTAAAATCTAAGTAACAGCTAGCAAACAACATGACCCCTAAATCAGTGTTGGTAGGGTTTTGGTAGGTTGTCAATAGGATAACAGTAGCTTGGCAGTGGGGCACTGTATATTGTCTATAGGGTGTCAGTAGGTTGTTAGTAGGGTATTAGTAGGTTGTTAATAGGGTATCCGTAGGCCGTTAATAGGGTATAAGTAGTTTTGTCAGTGGGTGGAGATCGAGGGACTGTGGAGGGTATGTTGTCAGCATTGTTGGGGGCAATAATCAGTCTTATTATTCAAGTTGTTAGGAAAAAAATGCATTTCTTATTTTGATACCTTCTGAATATCAGGGATGAAATACTTTTCAATTATTGTCCCAAATAGTCTGCAAAAGTAAGAATTTGTAAAAATTGTTGTCAGTGTGGAAGATGATTTTAATTTCGTTTGAGAATAGAACATAACTTACTTTGGTTGAATGCCATCAACAATATCAATGAGGTCTGTTCCAGTGTTCTTGACAGCATATAAACAGAAAAACTCAAGAAGACCTATTGATGCGAAATTATAGTTATTTGAAACCTTTTTTGTAATACTAATTAGTGGAGAGGAAAGGAGAGGAGTTCTAGAGTTCTAGTTCTAATCAAACTTACCTTTGACAAATTTTGTAGTCTTGGAGCTCTGAAGGCGATGGAAAAGCAATATGAAGATTTTTGGTATGTAGTTGACAAGGACCTCCCTTGAACAAGATTGAATCATAAAGTTAGAGCTATTTCTTAGGGATACAAAATTGCAAGCCAAGCATGTCATGTTAATTCTGGCTATGATGAAAATAAAAAGCCCTGTGAAGATTGGTGCCTGGTTCAATTCAGCTCATTGCTCACTCATAGATTGAACCCTGAATCAGCCTGTGGGCTGACTGAAATCAGGGCATGGCTAATTCCCAGGTCAAATTGGAATTTAACTTGTTTTTGCAGAGGGAAAAAAACTCTGGGAACTCAGAGAAAAACCCATGAATCAAGGAAGAGATGTAACAAACATGTAATACAGAGTTTGGTTATCAAGACGCCAGAGGTGAGAGACAAGCACACTACTGCTACTCCACATTTGATTCCATAAGAATAATCCCTTTCCATAAAACAGTTTAGCTAAGTATTACACTCACCTGTCCATGTTTTCAACCATACTACTCAGTAAATAGAATCCTTCATGGTCATTCAATTTTGATGCAATAAGCTTTTGAAACACACCCAGAATAGCATCCTGAAGAAAGAAAACACTTGACAATACTGATGCTTAAAGTCCCTATTATAATGGTGAGCAGCAATGGTTGGTACACTATGCCTTAATGATCAGCACTCTGCAACAATGACTGACTGCCATGTCTAGATAAATCCATTGGCGGACCATTATTGGTCAACTAATCTTTGCTTAGCTGGTTTGAGAACAGAACACTGATTTCATGGGTAATAAAATTAATCTTACCAAACTGTTATTAGCTATTATCAGCTTACTGCCCTTTTGGATATAAGCCTGTAACAGCCTCACTAATGGTGGAATATTCCCTGCCAGTCATAAGAGAGTATATTGTATAAGTATAATTTAAGAGTTTTGTGTGCTTTGATTGGAGTTATTCACTTAAAGCTCAGTGGATATGAGGAATAATTACCTTGCTGTTCAAAGACTTGTGGCTCTGTAAATATTCCCAATATTCACTTTGCCTTTGATGAATAATTTTTCAATAATCCAGTTTCAAATCTCTGTTGCTGAGTGGTAGCATCAATTTTGCTTTAAAATATTAGATTTTTCTGGTGTGAAACACACTTTATTGCTGGTACTTGTGAATATGTTAACACTGAAATGAAGCAAATTACTGACATACCTGTTCGTTCCCATAGTAAAGGAGTCAGCAATAATGGGAAAAGCTGCATATATGGTTCAGGAATGTTATCCAGTCGAATCTCCAGCAACAATGATAACACTTGGAATACATAAGGTAGGAATTCTATAAATAGAAAAACAATAAAGATCAGGAACATAAATGAATAAATGTCATTAAAATTCAAATATGACAATGGTCAGGACTTTAGCTCTACATTTTAGACATTAAAGTAGTAAAGTCAACTGATGTACAGGGAAGACAGACCTTGAAGGAACAAAACCCCAAAGCAAGTTATTTACAATTTAGGCTGATGTCAGCATTGTGGATTTTGCAAGTCCCCCAATTTACGACCAATTTACGGCAGTATGAGTCAAACAGCAGATAAACAAAAACCATACCTGTTACATCATTGCTGAGGATTTCCTGGAAAATGGGAAAGAGGGCCAGCTCAAACTTTGCAACAAGTTGAGGGTTAGATGCACACGTAGTCCTGTATACAAATTTTGAACACTATTAGTAAAATTAGAATATACCATCACTTTAAACTCATCGTTAAAGATGAGCTTGGAAGAGCGGATGTTACAGATACACTCCATTGTCTTCAGTTTCTTTACAATTCATTGCATTGACCCTGATTAATACCCCGACTTCAAAAAATTGTTTGATTGCAATAGATCAGGATAATTATGTACTGAAAGTGCCAGTCGAAGCATGGCAAGGAGCTAGCCATGGCAACCAATGGTCCACTATCTAGCACTTCTCACACTAACAAGACTATCAATGGCAAACAGCCAGGTTAAATATGGCAAATGCTGTGCCAACCCAATTTGTAGTCTTGTGTACACTAGTCTGTTAAGCCCACCCTTTTTAGGGTATTATCCTTGTATTGCTATTTAAACTTTACATGGAATAAATTAATACTTTGTACACCAGAGTGTAGAGAGATACTATAAGGGAAACAAGGTTTTTGCAATGGTATGAACATGAAACAATTGCACCAACCAGACCATGGAATCTAGATCTCTAGGAATAGTGCCCATTGCACTAATAATGAGACTGATACAGTAAAACCCCTCTATACTGGACAGTGCTGGGGCCGATAAAAATTTCCGGTTTAGCGGGGATTCCGGTATACTGAGGTTTTGCAAATTACTTTTGTTTTCGATTTGAATAGGTGCAATATCACACCTATTGAAAATATGTTTGTGTCTAAACGTTTGGCATCCATATGAACAAACACGTAAACGAAAGTTCAAGTAAAAATATCAACAATAAGATAAAAAACTAAGCAAATTTTTATAGAGAATTCCGGTATACTGAGGTTCCGGTATAGAGGAGTTTCACTGTATTAATTCATCGGCTATATTTATAATTACTGGTAACACAGGTAAGAAAAAGGGAAAACAAACCCTACCTGACCATACAGCAAATACTCTCAAACAAGTAATGGTTAAAGTGGGGCTTACTGGGATTCTGAAAGACAACAAACAGTTTAGTTACTGCATTAATATATCCACATTTAATAATGCATAATTATGTAATATGCCATTCAGAGATTCAGGAAAAAACTGGGTAAAGTTAACATTGCAGTGCATTGTGTGGCTGCTTTGTGGGACGTTTCCAAGATGATGTCTATTTTGTTCCCTAAGAAACTCCCACAATGCACTGAAATGCTAAGTCCACCCAGTTTTTGCCTCAAACTTGGCCAAGTGCTCACCTTTGCAACTAACACAAGCTTTTCAGATATCTTAAGCAAAACAGGATCCAGGAATGGTAAAATGGTTTCTTGTAGTAGGGACAGTGTCCTCATTATTGCTGGTGGAAAATATATTCATAGTTTGTAGACTATTAGAAGTAGAACAGTCTAGAGCAACTTTGTAGTTGCTAGGCAACAGTCGTGCGCAACATGCTGATGGCACCATTTTGCTCCATGAAAATCAACCATACAACTTGCTTACGACTTATTCATGCCGCTAAAACTTGGCATAAGCATGTTGTGCATGACAGTTGTGGGAAAAAGTTTGTAAATGGGATTTAAGGTAGTATGTGGTATGAAATGGAAAAAAATGAAAAAAGTCTATTCAAACCTTTCATGACATATTCATTTTCCTCAGAGCCATGCATGGTGAGAGTACCAAACAAATTCTGAATTAGTTCATTGACAATAGGAGTAACTTCTTCTTTTGTTATTCTATTAAAAAAATGTACAAAAAGTAGAATTAATTTATATAATAATAATAATTTTAATGCTTCTATAGCACAAAAATGCATTTGAGTATAAGATTTAATGCGCAAGTGGCAATTTTTAATTTAAAAATTTACAATTTTTAATATAAATACACATGGAATGACTGAATGGATAGATGGGTAGATGAATGGAATGGGAAGAATATGTGGATAGATAAGATATAATGGATGCATGGGATGGATGGACAAATGAAATAAATATATGGAGGCATAAAAGACACTGGTGAAAAACGCACTGCGCATGCGTTGGAAAAAAACAAAATGGCGAACAATAGCAATTTATCACATCTAAAGGTATGCCTTATTTTAACCGACAAGGCTATTTCTTAAATATTCGTTTTGAAATTTCAAAGCTATTTTTAGATTTCTTTACATAGTATCTGACCATGTAATTATCTGCAAATCAGCCATGCTGGATATCGACATCAGGCCGCTAGTTGCGACATTTTCAAAGATAATTTTTGCTTTTGTATAAACAAAAGTTTTTTTGTATAAATCAGCTGTGTATCACAATCGAAATTATCTTGCTATTGCGAAAAGGAAAACCTTAAGTTTTCAGTATTTTTCTTAAGTTTTGCGATTTTGTAAAACAATTAAAATACTGGCATCAAAAATATCGCCCTTAGTTATGTACGCCATCTCCGAGTGTGTGCAGTGCGTTTTTCACTAGTGTCGGTATAAAATAGAATGGATGGGTGGAATTGATGTCATGCATGGATGCATGGGATAGAGGGATGGATGAATGGATAAATGGAAGTATAGTCAATATTGGTTGGTTGGCAAGGCAGAAAATGGGAAGGACTGAACTGTGCAGGCAATAATAATTATTGCACCCTTAATACTGTATATTTTTGCATGTATGGTTACTTACGGTACTCCTCCACCAGGATTTTTGAGTGTAAGCAGTCTCTCCAAGCAGTGTGCAGCATAGGTATGCACAACCATACTTTTAGCCTTGAGGTGTTGCATTAGAATTGGTATCGTATTCACTAATATCTCACGAGAAAGCTGTTAATAAATAAAGCAACAACTTTATACTTGTGCAACTTTGGCAATCCAGTAGAATCAACTACATGGTTTATAGACCATGCCTTAACAGAATCTTTTAGTGCTATAGCTCAACATTGAATGTTGATTCTATGGAATTGCTGAATTTGAGCGGAAAGTAAAGCTGAAGTTTGCCAACAAATTTCATGGTGAACTTCAAAAGTAAGACTTGAACTTTGTAATGAACTTCAGAATCCAGCCATCAAAAGTTATGTGAAAGGCACTATAAAAGACAAGAAATAAATAATAATACTGTCAGGAATCTTAACTTACCATACTCCTAAATGTTATGACATACTTAATGGAGTCTGCCTTCAGGACAGGATGTTCGTCAACTGATGATCAAAGTGATATAAATCTGGTTAATGTTGTCAATTAAGGTTTAATTAGAACAATTGATTTCATACAAGTGGGAAATGCTTATGGTAACTTCTGACACTGTCCTGGTATGGTATTAACAGCCAATCATATTCTGGGAGGTTGCCGTTCATCTTATAATTCCAGGACATTGCAATGTCAGTTAGATCATGCACACTGGAGTACAAGTAGAGTAATATGAAATCGGAATTATGACAACAACTATGACAAACAACTCATAACCATCATTTTGTGATTTTTATAAAATGAATGGAAACATTAAAAAAAATTCTTTCCACTGGTTAGCCACTTTTTTCTCCCATCATTTTCACCCATTTTTCTCTTCCTCATCATCAAACCTCTTTCAATGTTCCAACAAATCATGAAATAATTTGTACAAATTTAAAATGGTACAAATCCTTACCATTCTTTCTCTCAAGCTCAGGATAAATGTATTTGGTATAAAAGTCCTGCAAGTTGAAAAACTCGCTTGCTTTTGTGGTGCCATGCTGTTGGTACAAAGTACAACAATTTAGGCAGTCATCTTAACTTAATGACATAATTTTTCCAAGAATCATTCTTATATTGGTTTTAATTAAAGATGTTTAACCTCCATTTACCTTCTTCCCTTTAAGTTCTCATTCATTTACTCATTTTGTCATTCATTTAGTGTAGCTTTTGTCATCATGAGCAGGGCTTAAGATAATACCTGGAAAGAACTAGAGCTTCTTTGGACAAATCTTTGCATGTCCAGTCATTTTGACCAGTAAACGTTAAGCCAGAAAAGAGGTATAACTGAGCTAAAACTAATTTGGCTGGTCATCATGGCTGGCGACTTGCCAGTGATTATTTTAAGTCCTGACAAGATAGGGAAACAAGAGCCAACACATGTATTGAACTAAGTACATACCTTTGCAGTTTGTTTTTTAGATGCCAGTGAGGTGACCAGGAAGATAGCGGCATCCTTGGACTTCCAGTTCTTTTGATTGGATGTCTGGTATTGCTGTCATGAAAGAGTGTGTATATAAAGGAAATGGTCCTTGTTTTACATGGGTAGGACTTAATGACCAGTGGCTAACAAACCTGTAGCACTTGTTCTATGATCCTGTTTTCAAGGCGTTAGGCCGTCTACCCGTGTGTGGTTTTAATGCACTGGATTTAGATTTTAGATTATCTTACCTCTAGCAATACCATCACATAATGATGAAATATAGCAGTAACTGGTTGTTCATGGAACTTTGATAAGCCTCTCACAAGGTCACATGCAGCTCTTCTTCTGGTATCGACATCTGAATAAGAAAAGCAACAGTCATAAGGTAAAGTACTCCCAGCAACAAATTCAGGCAACTTGGCACACAACATTGCTTTAAGGACTCATTGTAGATGCCACTCATGTCAGAACTCTGTATGCTATGAATTCTATGTGTATAGTTTAATCTCAAGAATCTGAGTTTTGGTTTGCATCATCGTGTGATGGCAGACATGTTGGATGGTCGCAACAGAACAGTCGTTTTACATGACAAAGAATTCACATTATGAGACCCATGAATAAGAGTAATGATCGAGAAGATGGTCAATATAGTTTAACATTGTAGATACAGTCTGATAGGGCATAAAATTCAATACCTGAGCCCTCTATATCTCGTCTGATGTATTCTTCTGGATTATCTTCAAATATCTCCTCATCTTCATCTGAAAGTAAAATATCATTCTATCAAGATTTTAACTACTGACAATATTATTGGTGTGCTACCAGAACTCTTGAGAACCTGTAAACAAATCTGCTTTATGCTGTGGTGTCCTAGATGCTTGCCTCATATTTTCTCCTCAGACTCTAGATCTCAGTATCTTAAGGTGACTGCCTACTTTTGGAAATTGATTTAAACTTTTTTCAAAACTATTTTCCGAATTGAAATCTGATGCTGATTCCAAATCTGGAAAGAAAATAGGGTGTCCCAAGCTCGTTTTCGAGATAATCAGCATTTAATGGAAGCCTACACACGAGCTTTTGGAGTAAAAATTGCGCCACCGGAAGTGATTAGAAAAAAATTAAAATTCAGAAGATAATAGTTATTTGCCGACTATATGGTTGCAGGAATGAAGGCTAGTCAATCATTCTACAATAATACACGGATATTTTTGACAAAAAGACAAAGAGATACATTGACTTGTTATATTTTGTAGTTTTGGTGCTCTTAAAAAATCTCATAAAGTCGAACAAAAATCCCTACAAAAATCTATTTTTTCATGTGTTACTGATTTAAGCTTTTCCTAAACTTTTTTGAGTTTTTTTCGAATGAGCTACAAAAAAATAGAGTCCCGTGCAAAATTTGAGGGTTTTGCCCTGTTGAAGCTCAAAATGTGTATGGTTCTTCAATAAAATCTGGTAGATTTTTCAGTGGTTTTGAGCGCGCGATCATCGTGGGCTCAATTCAAACGTTAAGTTAAGGCAGCCACCTTAAAAGCAAAAATTGTCTTATATTTCCCAAATCTAATATTACCAACCTCTGAACTCCATGTTGGGAACAATCACTTTTTCACAAATACTCTGTAAGGTGTCTTGAGCTTCAAAAAGGTTTTTGTAGTTAGGCCTTTCAGTTACTGAGGCTAGGAACTGGATGGCATTGCTAACAAGCTAAGACAATTAAGACATTGAGATTATTAATAAACTATTTAATTCATCTCTAAGAGATGTAATAATAATAATAATAATAATGATAATGATAATGATGATAATAATGATGATAATAATAATAATGATAATGATAATAAAAAAAAAATGATAATAATAATGATAATGATGATAATGATAATAATAATGATAATAATGAAAAAAAAAATAATGATAATAATGATAATAATGATAATGGCTTTTATTTAAACATAAATGTAGTTTGAGCAAAAAAAGGCACATTATAGCCCAGAGGATAGAGGACAAACTTATTAATGTGTTTGAAATGGTTAGAGCGAATAATGTTAAACTTACCAGATCATGCTTGATGTGTGACCCTGTTGTTATTAGCAAGTTCCAGATGGCTTTTACAAATTCAGGGAGATAGGACTACAGAAAAAAGATTCAAAATATTTTTTTGAATTTCATCAAGTTTAAATGTCCGAAAATATGGGGTAAATTCTTTTATTGCAATAAACTGACCATATTTTATGAGCAATTGATCTCTTTATAGTGTTTTACGATAGATGTGTTGATCATCACAGTGAATGAGCAATCTAAGCGAACGCTGTAAAGAAAGACTTGAAAAAGTGATTTCAAGCTTCAACGGGAATCGAACCCATGACCTCCGCGATGCCGGTACGATGCTCTACCAACTGAGCTATGAAGCCAATTGGCAATTTAGCTCAGTTGGCAGAGCATCGCACCGGCATCGTGGAGGTCATGGGTTCGATTCCCGTTGAAGCTTGAAATCACTTTTTCAAGTCTTTCTTTACAGCGTTCGCTTAGATCGCTCATTCACTGTGATGATCAACACATCTATCATTATTCCACCACAGTTCTGCCCATTCAATTTCCACATAGTGTTTTACATTGACATAAAATGCCTTTACATTCCAGTCCACGTCATTATCTTCTGAATAAGATACTTTGTTCCATGTTTATGTGTCTTTTCAATGTGCAACTGCTAAACAAAGAAAATATACTCTAGGGAATGACACATTGTCTGAAATAGGAAAACACTACATTATTAATAAGTATACCTCAAATTCTTCATCATATTTCTGGGCATACAGTGCAACATTGTCACAAATTTGTGACTTGACAAGTTCCAGAAGGCTGGCATCTTCGCGATCCTGATATCAAAATAAATGGCATTATTAAGTATGGTTCCAAAGGCTGAAAATGAGGTAAATTTGGAGATGTGGTGGTCTGGTTTCATCCTGTTCAGTAGCATAATTACATATACTTTCAGGTCATTGTACTCAGATAGAGTGTATAAAGAGAATTGTTTTGAAGTTGTTCTTCCTTTAATCAATTTGTACTTTTTAATATAATGAAGATTAACTAGTCATTTGGTCATTTGTTAGATGAAACATTGTAGTCCTTTATAACTAAGCATGCAGTATAACTTTGCTTGTGCACTATCCTTTTTTATTTCTTTCCACCCTGGGAATGATGTTAAACACAGGAAACCTGATTTCACGAACAGGGGTCAACGTCAAAAAGGTGAATTATTGATAGAGTCAGTGAGAAATGTTTGACTTGCTAATTAGTGATATTGACTTACTTCTGGGTCAAGTATCTTGTTGTCAAGGGACAGCAGTATGAGGAAATTCTTCATCCAAATTTCCATGTTGTCCTCAAAATGCTCTGGTAAATCCTGTCAAGACAAAGAACAGTTTTATTGAAAATCTCTTTGGAATATTAAAGCGATGATTTATTAACCTTTTAATATTCACTTTTCATTCAGATGGACTGGATTTTAGGATAAATAGTCAAGGTTACTAGGCAACTAACCATGTAAATGTAAAATTCAACCAATGATCATATACAAAATCAAGCTTGGTCATGCAGCAGCCAATGTTTAATCTCATGAGAATTAAAATCCTTTGAATCCTTTTTGTGCAAACTCTTCCTAAAGTGCTTGAAGGCGTGGCTAGCTGGGCAAAACTCTATTTTATTAGGCAACAAGACTGTTGTATAAGAAAAGTTTATTGTGGGTCAGTTCTTTAGAGCAGAGTGTGCACATCTTTGTAATGGAAGAGCACACACCCTGGCACATGTACAGCACTGTCACATTTGAGAATTGACAGCACCCCTTGATCTAAGCATGACCACCAAGATACAACTGAGCCAGTGAAAATGCTTGGACATAGTACCATCTTAGCATAATATCTTTAAAACTATGCACATTTAAAAACACTGCAAGTGGAAAGGGTATCTCTGCCACTGTTCTAGCATTTTATGTATCCTGCACATGCTACTTTAGGACATCTTTTTGCAGGCTACTGCATATACTCGGGTCTGCCAGTTAAATAGGCTTACCTGAAAGTTCAGACTGTAGAAAAGCTTGCATATAAGAAGAATAGAGCTGAAGATAACTTGTAGAGTCTTGTGATCTCCACCACATTTATTTGCATTCTCCAAAATGGCCTAAAACATGAAACACCTTGAAGCATATATTAAATAATTAAGGGGTAGGGGGAGGGGGTTGGGGGAGGGGGTTGGTGGAGGATAAAATGTTTTTGATGCAAAAACTTTTCCAGATCCCAACCTAATAGCATTCCTGTTTTTCATGTTTCATCATGCACTCCCAGAAAGCAATAAAATCTGCTGTAAATTCAATACCTACATCTCTTTACACCAATATATGGATCTAACTTGACTTTAAATAATAGAAAATAACTAAAATTTAATTTCTAGATTAGTGTTACAGTACGTTACCTTGAACAGGTTTGTTAGTGGCTGAGCAAACTGTTCCAAAACTAACTTGATTTCCTCCCAAAGCTCTTGTGATTTGAACTCGTGCCGATACCTGAGGATAAATAATTAATACAAGGCAAAATACATTAGTGAGTGTACAACACAAAGAGGGATGAAAATACATTTCAAATATTATTGATCGAAACAAACCTTTTAAATAAAGAGTGTGCAGTGACTAGGACTCCATTAATGATGTGAAAATCACCACTTTCAAGTCTCTTGACCATTTCCTTATAGAAGATATGTGAAGTATTTATTAATAAACTTTTCAGAGATGTTAAAATAAATAGAAAAAGAAAAAATGGGAAATGGAATAGGTAATGAAGATCAGGAATGTAGCAAGGTCTCGATTATAGAGGGGGCTTTTTTTATCATTTTCCTGCCAAATCCACACGACAGCAAACTTTTAGTCAGGAATGTACATGTGCTCCCCCTCCCTATGCTAGTATAGATCTAAAACCGAAATACTGTAATTAGAAATGGGAAGTAAAAAAATTATGCAGATAAAAACAAGTACTACTTACAGGTAAAAGGGTATCCCATTTCTTTGGAAAATCTTCATGTCCAATGATACTGATAGCATCACTTAACTAAACAACAAGCACCAAATTAATGTAAAAAAAAGCATTCATGACAATTTACAGTATATCAATATTCATGGGGTTTGATTCAAGAAATAGTTTTTTTCTACATGCTCTGTACCTGTTTTTGCAGTTTCTCTGGGCTCTTCAGCATTAAATCGACTATTTCTCTTTTCACTACAGATAGGAGAATGAAAAATCTTATTAATTAGGAGATATGGAAATAACAATACCACTCATTCCAGACTTCTGCTTAATGGCCATCAATGCAGATTTTCAGATGCCAAAAATCAAGACATTTAGAGTTACAGAGTTACAGAGTTACATTGGAGGTCAATGCAAGGGCTTTTAGAATGCTTTGGAGTAGGTGGTTATAAGTCAGAAGTAGCTGGCTGTGATCCGATACAAGGAACAGAAGCTATTTAATAGAAAAGAAAAAAGTAGCCGGTGGTTATCTTCAAGGCAATCGCCAGAGCTCCTGCAACAGCCAGCTTATTCTGAAAGCCCATTACCATAGTATGAAAATGGGATAGGAAGATGGAGCTGTCATATTCTTAAATAAAAGCCTAATATATATTTTTTATAATAATGTAATAATCAAAAAATCAATTCAATAATTTGCTTACCTGCTGATCTATCTGCTTCATTTATTTTGATTGGTTCTCCTTCAATCTATTAATTTTAATAAATAAATAATTTTAGAGGTTATAGCTTGAGCTATTATACTTGCTCAAATACTCCAGTTTCAAGATCTTTGTTGCTCAAGGTTATAGTCTTAATTTCCTGCTGAATATTCAAATTTCTGGGTGTTTGTATTATTGAAGTTGTTGGTGCACTCTTTATTACTTTACTTTGTGAAGATTCTAATACTGAAATGAGGCCAACTCTGAGTAAATGAGACTGTTATCAAGGGACAAACTAATTTTATATGAATTTGAAAATGGCCTATTCTCCTTAATATAAATCATACTTTTTAAGTTATTACTTACAATTCTCCAGCATCTTTTGACCATGTTTTTAAATGTAACGGTAGCACACACTCTTATGGTCATATCCACATTTTGATTGTTTGTGATCTTTAGCAGCATAATAGCAAAGTTAGGTGTACCCTCCACTGATTCAAGAAACTTCTCAGCTATGCAAACAGAGAAAATTGTTTTTTACTTAAGTGCCAAGGTACTCATCTACTACTCTGCTCCTTTAAGGTGAAAGAGGAGAGCAAGGGGAATTTTGAGTTGGCTAGGGAGGGTTACTGCAAAAGAAAAACGAAGGGAAGGGAACAAGAGGGAAGGGAAGGGAAAGATGTTTAATTTTATATATCCGAGATATACTTCACTTGTCATGCACAAAGATTTATAGTATATATATATATGACTTATTACACTCTACACCCAAAATGTCAATGTCTAAAGTACGATGTACGCTTTATAATATTAAATGTACAATATACATAAGTTACGTACACGCTTATTATGTTTTGAAACAAGTAGAATTCTGATTATCTATGTTTCAAACATGTAACATTTTAAATTATAGTTTACGTACACTATTTATCTAATTAACATTCGTTTTCGCCATATTTCGTTGTAATCTAATCAAGATTATTTGTACGAATTTCCAAGAAATCTTGTACAATTCAAGTCGACGCAAACAAAAAGTTAGCCAAACTAATTCTAAAATGATGTGTAGTTCTTTCGTTAAGTCCTGTAAAGTGTTCATTAAGCCACAACAGTATGTTAAACAAGCTAATTTTGTTGTAGAGAAGTAGTTTTTCGAATCGTATAAACGTTCAACTCACCCTGTTTTCTTATCGTCGTATCGGGAGACAATGTCTGCTGCAAATATCCCACAAGAGTCTGTAAATCCGAGTCCATTTTGAACAGAGGTCTTTAATACAACATGCAGGATCTTTTATGATGGTTCAGAATTCGATTAGTGAATTAAACGTTGAAGTTTTGAATGAAAATCTTTTTAGTCTTTTTCGCTCACGTTTTGAAATGTCAAGACTTTGAGCGGGATCTATCGCGCTGATCACGTGCGCTGCCTATGGAACCAGGTCAACACAGGGATACCAATCATAACTTATAAACTCTCAGAGTAATCGGACGCGAAGGATATTTATTTGTCAAATATTGAATTGCCTAACGAATAATAAAACAACTAAATGAAATGAGGGACAAAACCTAGACTAAAAATGTTTAACATGTTTGGTTTAAAACTGCCAAATATCTAAAGTGTCATTTGCTTTAGCCTGCGTGCAGCCGGACTTTTCTCGTCAGTTAGAGGTCGGCTGCAAGCAGATACACGCAGGCTGTTTGCTTAAAACACACCCCACCCCCAAAAACAATTTAAGACAAACAAAGACAAACCAATCTATCGATGATGTATTGAGGGAACTTTATTAAATATCTTGATATTATATAAAATCAATACAGCATTTGCGTTTAGGATTCTTTTGATTCATAAATAAGAATATGGGCCGAAAAATTAAAGAAACCTGATATAAACACCTTTATTTACTCTGAATCCCTTGTGAATTTACTTCACAGTATCTATGTATGGCGGCATCGCGAAATCGAGGAAAGCGTACCTTTCCGTGAAGGTGATCAACAGCTACAAAGGAAATTTCCATGCAATTCCTTATTGCAAACCAACGGGGCTATTTTTGAACTATATTTATATTTAAGTCGCTGCCTTGCCTAAACTGTTTACATGTAAATACTCGGTAAAGAACAAGAAGCTTACTGCATGGGATGTAGATGTAGAAGTCTGTGTAATCAATGTCTTGTCAATTACACACCAGGTACAGTTTCATATTCATATTATATTTGTATTTATTATTTTTTTATGAATTTTCTTTTCCTTGGTTTCCTTGGTTTCCTCGGTTTCCACGATTTCGCTATGCCGTATATGTGGGTTACTTTTCAATATTCACTAGAAACCATTAGACAGATAGACATAATCTGAGCCCATCTTATGGGAATTTTTTGTATGAAAAACATTTTTTAATAAAAAGAGATGCAAATTATAATTGAAACCAGCCGCAAGTATAGCTGTTTTCTGATAGGAGAATTAAAGATAAGAACAAGAATGGGAAGACCTATTTCTCATTTTGGCGTCACTTGTACCACAGGCAGCCCAAAAACGACCACATATCGAATGCTTTGGCCACGTGTTTACACTTAAATTTGAAGAAATGAAAAACGAAAAGCAAGCTCAAGGACCTAACAAGCACTATCTACACGGAGTTAAGGAATTGAACCCGAGACCCCCCGAGGAGAAGCAATTGCATTTCATGAAAGCATTTGACTGACGTCACTTTGTTGCGAAGAGGATCCCACACGATATTTAGCGAGAGTAAAACAGATATAACTATTGATGGTTTTCAATCATTCCCAAGAGAATTAAATAACAAAAGACACGGCTGCCATTTTGCAGGAAATAACAAAAGAATTCATTAACAATTCTTTTAAGTTCCTCCAACATGGCCGCCTTGAAAACCATCAATTTTTTCACTATTCATTTTTTAATCACCTCTAGATCTGAGTGATTTTTGACCTAATTTGTAAAAACATTCAGACTTGCATGGGTATCTTTTCCGTCTCTAGAAAGAGGAAGAAAACCTATGAAAGGCATCATTTAATATAAATATATAAAAGTAGACACTTATCACAATTCTTCATCCGATTCTTCTGGAATTACTCCCAACAACTTGGCACTCGCTGCTGACTGTCTATTGTTGCCTTTCCAAAACAACCGTCGATTTTTAAGGATGCTAAATTTGGAGTTACTATTATATGTTATTTCATCTGTTCTCCACCAGTAATCTTTTTGTTGACAGGGTTTAGCATATAGCATGAATGCAACGATTAAACCGCACAGAAAGACAAGACTACCAAGAGCCCATGCCGCGTTCGCGCTGTCAAATTTGCGGCGTTCTTGAAGTTTTCCGTCTTCTCCACGTACAATGACAAACCGTTCTGTGGCTTTGATAGACAGGCGACCTTCCCATTGAGGATGTTGCGAGGTGTCTTTGGGATTTTCATCATCATTCTTGTGGTTGCTAACATACCTTGACTATAAAAGAATAAATAGATGAAAATGATCACACCCAGTTTGATAACTTACTGTATAAATGTGAGGGTACCAATGTGAGGTCTGTTTACAATGTTGGCTAATCCACTTCTCCCTGGGTGACCCTACTGGGATTCCATCACGTCTACTGCAGTGGAACCCCTTGGGCAACAGAAGATGGGGACGACCAAGGATGAAATGAAAGGATTTTGTGTCCCCAGACCTTGAAGATACATCAACTCAGCATGATGAGGCAATTCAATCTGTCCAGGACACTGGACGAAAGTGTTGTTGATGCTATGTGGTTGAATCACAACAGCAATAGATGATGATGGTGACCCTATTGCTTGAGTGTTGAGTTCAATCCTGGACTCATCATCACATGTGAGTATAGATTGTTAGATCTCTCCCTTGATTCCAGGATTTTTACCTCTGCATTCTCTATTTTTCCTCCAATCACAAATCCGAAGAAGCTATTACTGGAAGTTAGCCCTACCGTGACTTTGATCAGTACAGAGGTAATTGTGAACGGTCAAACAACTGACAGGTTTTTTTCGAAGTCTTTTGTGTGCCTTTCTTCTTAGGGATGCCATGACAAAAGAGTTTGCAAGTTGGTACATGCTACTCACGGTTCATACAGATGTGTCTATTTCCCCCCTCCCCCCCCCCCCCCCCATACCCTATATATTTGTTGACCCCCAGACTGAGTTAGAGCAACGTCGGGATCTATATTTATAAGATAAGAGGTATATAATATTACCAATTCTGAAGGACACAGCTCTGACTCATGGATATCAGACACTATTGGAGCATCATGTTTAAGTCCTTCATTAAAGCTTCCACTGTTGGTAACATGGGTTGCTGGGCCTCTCATTGCATTGTTTTGGATCCACTGACGCCCTGCAGTTGAATTTAGCTCCTTTGCAGAATAATAACATCCCCATGCAACAATTGCAAAATCCTGCACAAAATGTGAGAAAAAGAAAAAGAAAAGTGAAATGAGGAAAATGAAAGGTAAATATTAATAGAGTCATAAAACAGTTTATATTGAAAATTAGAATTTCTGCATTTCTAGGTATCTCTTAAGGTACCTCTTAGGGGTTAAAAGAAGTCCAACTATGCCCTTTAAGAAAGACTTCCGGTATCTTTTGGGGTACTTTTGAAAATTTTAAACAAGCATAACAAATACTCCCCCTCCCCCCCCCCCCCCCCCCCCCTTGGGACAGAAAGCTGGTAATAGTATTCATGATCAATAGGCCTGTTTCGAATTCCAAATAACCGCTGTGTTTCTTGATTACAGACTCATTTGCATAGGGTTAGCTTTGAGTTTGTGTTGAATATTCGTGTGTTCCAGTCAAGGTGTGTCAGGTTTCAAAGTGTTTGTATTGTTGAAGTTGTGCATTCTTTACTTTACCGTTGGTATTTGTGAATATTTAAACACTGATAGGAAGCTAACCTCGTGCAAATGAGTCTGTAATCAAGGAGCACAGCCGTAATTTGGAATTCGAAACTGGTTTATTCATAAAGCTGATTGATCCAGTGATTACCCAACAGGTGTGACAATGGTACATTGCCTGGCATGTATCTTTATCTCATGGCACCTACCTGTGCAGGGTCAAGGTTTTCATATGGAGTGATAACATGTCGATGTAAACAGCTCCTGGCCAGTCTTTTTAGTTTCTTGATCAATTCTGGTTTTGCACATGGATGGTACAAGAACAAAACTCCTCCATTCTGTATAAAGATAAAATACCAATTATAGAATCACCCCATTTTCTTCTTGATGTTTTGATGACAAAATTTTTGTTAAGCTTTCAGTGAGCACACACTTTTCTTAAATGTTGTACACATAAAAAAGTTGAATTTTTTTTTTCAAAATGTAGTTCAGTCCCCACAAATCCTATCCATTGCTAACCTGACTTCAGTTGTCCAACTAGTGATTATTCAACTCTAACCTTTGGGATCTCAGGTTTGAATCCTGTACTAAGCAGGTGCACACCCCTTGAATTGTGGGTTTTTCTACAAGTTCTCTGGTTTTCCTTTACCTGCCAGACCTAACTCACTAAATTCCAAATTTAATCTTTAAGTTAGCCATCCACTGACTTAGATCAGTTTTTTTCAGGGCTTGATAAAATTTGAATTGTATTCTATAGGTGAAAATTCCAATGTCATTCCAGTAACGTCAATGATGCATGGTTAAAAACTTACCACAATGATATACTTCCACTTGGATTTGGGTAGATATTCATACTCTCCATACTTGGGCCATTGGATTTGACGTGGATCATCCCTGATAATACAACAATAAAAATACTTTAGACCTCTGACAAAAGGCCCAACATTTTCGACCCAGATCAAAGGTTGGGACCATTTGTCATGTCCTGCCAAGTTACAGTGCTGGGTCAAAATGTTTGCCAATAATGACTTAGATGTCTAGCTATATATTTTCTTTACTTACTTTGTTAATTTTTGTTTACAATGCACTGGGTCTGTAAAGCACATGAAAGGCTAAAAGAAACAGAAAACATTAGTAGATGTCACAAAAAATGTGATACAAGAACTGATGAATTAACACCCTAAACATAGTGTGTTCCAATAATAAGAATCTTGTTAAAGCATTTTTATTGCCAAGTTAAGTGATAAAAGTAGAAAGAGTTTCAACACTACAAGTGTGACTTGTATAAAAGACTTGGAAATATCTTATCTTATTCCCTACGAAGACTAAAAATGTCAGATTTTAAGTTAAACCAGGTTGTAACATCACACTTACGTCTGTATGTTCGTTATAACAGACTGATTGACTTTTATTTGAGCTTGTGTGCTAAAATAAAAAAAGGAATAAAAAACTGATCAAACAATTCATCTCCACAGCAAAAATAGAGCAGTTTTTGTATGACTGTAAAAAGCTTGCCATGATTATTCGAAGATACTCAAAATGATGATGATGACTAGGACAATGATGATGATATGATCTAATGAAGTATTCAAAGGAGTTAAAATTTGATTTCTATTTACCTTATTGGTCACAGTTGTGTTACTGCAGTTCCACTGTCTTGCTTTAAAATCTTCTAATGTAAGCTCCCTTTCCTCCTAGAAAAAGCATACAAAAACATGATTATAAGATTCAAAAATACTACACGAAAATAGGTAATTAAGAAACATACAGTAGACAATAGAACAAAATCGTGTCGAGCTGCCTTTCTTTTTCATTTCATGGCTGAAAAATTACTTTCTTGTTACATCATAGCTACAATGTTTATTTGTTTCTTTTGATACGTACAATTATTACCAATATGGTACATGTGGCAAATATCTTTTGTTTTTATTAATTTTTACAAGCCAGAAATGGCACCTTACACAGCAGTTGAGTTCACAAAAAAAAAAAGAATCTTGTTGCTTAGAGACTAAAAGAGTTTCAAAAAATTTTAAGCACATATGAACGAGAGTTTTGATTTTATCAGTATATGGACTGAGTATAGGTGAATATTCATACTTTAGCTTGTTGAGAATTGGACAATGACCTGACTTTTGGAGGGCATATTATTTTATTCGTGGCACAAGTACCGTCATTTGCAAATTTTGTAAATGTTTCTGCAAGGGCCACAACTAAACAATAGGCTCAACCAAAGTGATGTTATTATCATCAATATACTAGGCCAAGTTAAGCTAATTTTCAAAGTTGCCGTACGAGATTTTTGGAGTTGAATCTTTGGCAGGCTGCAAATGTATTTGCGGCCCGCCAAAATCCCCTGCTGGGCACACGTTTTCAAGAGGGCAGTTTGCTGTTCAGCCTTGTATATTCATGATAATAAAAAATAAAAAAATTTATAAATTTATGGATAGTATGATATGTACGTATGACTGCAAATTTCAACATAAACAATAAAAAACGTTTAAGTAATTTAACTGCCTTCAAAAAATATCCCATTATCTGAGATTCTAAGCCATCTAATGAAAATGCATTTAGTTATTTTCTGTATATGAATGACATCTTATAACCACGAAGTAATGAAAACTTTACTAGTATAGTAAGAATAGCTTTACTCAATAATTTTATATTTTATAATTTTATAATTTTATACATTAATATTTTTTAACTGTTTATGTATATGAAACAAGTCAAAGTTTGAATATGATTTATTTGAAAACCAAAAAAGTGTACATAACGAGTAATCTGTTCAACTTAAACCCAAAATGTGTACACAAAACTCAATGCAAATTGTTTTATAACTTAACATAAACAGCTCAGTGTATTCATTGTAAACGCTAATAACATGACGCCAAAACAATATAAACAGCTCCAAGACAGAAAACAAACTCAAGAGGAGCAAGACATTATCTTATCAAGCATTTCGAAATATTTCGAAAATGGCAATGGTAAATAAGGCAAATGTTAGAAAACTAAATTGTAAGTTCACAATACAATATCCACCCTACATTTTGATGCACGATGGAGTAATTTGAGAATCCGTTTTATATAAAGATTATATATACAAGTTAACTATAATTTAATAGATCTTTTAATACTTTAAGAGCGAAGCTAGATGAGAATTTAAGAGCTAATAAAACTATTTTGGCACAATTAAAGAAATGTTTAACCGTAAAAATAAAGAAAACCTCAGAAAACCTTACTTTAGTGCACGAACCTTTAAACCTGCAGACGTCCTTGTTAGTGGAACATTGGTCGTTCCTTCGCTACTCCAACTTTTATGTGTCGATAAATTCTTCTCTAAAGAGAGTTTTCGTTTCGGTAAATAAGCAAAATTCAGAATAAGAAAGAGAATAAATACGGTTATTGCTACAGAGGCGTAAATTGTAATCCTCCACGACGCCATGTTTGTACTGAAGTGAGGTTTACTCCGGTCACCTTCGGCATTACTTCGACAAAAAATCGTTGTGTATATATATTCGCTTTCGGAAAGGTGTCGGAAACGAAGATAACGGAAAATACCATAGGAAGCCCAAAATATGCGTGACTGCATAAAAATAAACTTTGTCTCTTTGTTTTGTAAGCGCAAATGAAGAGACAAATCCTATGTCGAAGCTATAAAAGAACTGAAGCAAAGGCTCGTAGAATATTTGAATTCACCTTTCTGCGCTAGCCGTCACGGGGTATAAATTGTTTTAGATTTCAGACATTGTTGAAATTCCGTACAAATGTACTGACTCTAAATGAACTATTTACTTGGTTATGTTTAGTTATTTCTCTAAATACAAGTAAAAAATAATTTTTCTAGTTTGAATGAAGTCTTTCTGTTAATATAGCAAACTAAAGAAATCTACCTAAATTTTCTCTTTAAAGTCAGTGAATTTGTAAGGAAATACGAGCGACGTCCGAACTATTTGGTGACCGTAACGTCGACCGTAACACAATCCAAGCTAGCGCCGAAAAGGTGAATTGCTCTATGATTGTGAGCGTGCTTTATGAGAGCACTTAGCACGCGCGCGCACTTTCAGTTGCGTCATTCCTATCTAAAATAACGGTTATTGTAATTTGTATTTTATTAAAGAAATAAAAAACTTACTGTGCTGTTTGAAGTTATAAAGCACTTGACATAACAATTGAATTGTCAGAACACTTACACTTCTATCGTGTTCTGTTATCCCCCGCGTGCTTTATAACTGCACACAGCACGCGCGCGCTTTCTGTTTTTTTTCTTCCATTTAATCAGCACGTAACTAATTTCACGTTAATCAAATACGACTATACACTACAAAAATAACATATTTTACTATCTGTTCCCAGCATTACATAGACTAGAATATATACACAAATTCATATTGACGATATATTACGATAGATTACAGTCCAAGTCCCCACCAATATCTTTTTACAGAACTCCAACTATATACAACTATATGGTGGTTTATAGATTTACTCTCTAAATTTTCTCATTATAGAATGATAGTGTTTTTCGTATGAGTGGAAAACGTACGGTTTTGACATACAGCACGTACGCGTTACGATATGCCGTAGCAATAAAATGGCTTTCTTTTATGTATAATTCATCCCATCACAACGCGAACAGTAAGCTTAATTTCAAGCTGCGTTGGTTTTGAAGCGCCCAAAAACCATGTTTCGGGGCAAACTACAGATTTTTGGCTGATACCAGCCCTAACCCTTATACACCTATTTCAAAAAACGTTGAATCTGAAATCTGAAATCTGAAATCTCAGATTGAGTGACAAGCTGCAAGTTGTAATTTCTTCACAGCCAAACATCGTAGTTTCTTTTGGATTTGATTACGGAGCAAGAACTTTGAGTTAGAAATGTGACTCTAAAAGTACAAAAAATTCTTTTAGTCCAATATCGCCCATGCATTTTTGGATGTCCGACGTACGTTTCGAAATAGGTGTATACATTTGGAGAAAAACCTAATACCGCCACGGCGATACGCTACGAATTCAAAGAATTTTTCCCTCACTCATAGAAATCTGCTTTAATATTATCATGAACGTATGTCCATAAGTAATGCTACTTTAGCTGGAGAGGCTCATAGGTTTAGTGATGATCATCATTATCTTGCTCACTATCATCGTGTTGGCTTCCTGTAATTAAAATAAACATATTGGGAACCCTGTGTCAGGCACAACATTTGATATCTTTTTCCTTTATATCTCGCTAGAGTTAGATAATGGCTGAGGAGAAGATTTAACTCCTATTATATTTAATATTACTTTCAAACAATTGTTTCAAGCCGGCGAGGGATTTGTTAGGATTTGCTAGAGGGAAAAAAGCTACATGTGACATCTATTGTATACTATGTCGCGAGTAACGTCAAAGGGAACCACTGTAACGCATTTCCTAGCGTTATCTGGTCTCGTTACAAGCTATAAAACCCGTCTCCTCGTCGTATAACAGAAATATATATTAAGTTATTCTCATGGAATTCACCTTGACTGGTATTAAGATCAGCGCTGGAAGCTCTCTTAGGTGATGCTGGATTGCCTGAAGCTAAGTGATTATGTGACATAATCGATGACGTGAACTCATCGTCAGAAGAGTGAGTGCTCACGTATAACACACTGTCCCCTTCATTGCAGCCTAAAAAATATAACAGAAAGGAGAAATAAGTAAATACATAATGTCCTCTTGCGAGTCAAAGAAGGTGTAAGGTTTTATTCGAGCTGCATATTTTCAGGAGGTGCTAGAGAAAGCAACGCCATTGAACTACAATCATGATGAATAAGCCTTAAATGAGTACCAACAAGTTGGACAAAAACGCGGTTGCGATGTCAGTGAAGCGCAAAAGTTTAATCGGAATATCCAGTCTTGCTGCCCCTCTTCTTGAAGGGGAAAAGTGGAAAGAAACGTCTAGTCGGTCCAAAGGGAGTGGAAGAGGTGAGGCCTCCGAGCAATAAGAATGAAAGCGCAAACGCAAGAATAAAAATTCTGTTCTTCTCAAATCTAAAACTCTTAATACCAGAATCGTTGTGGTCTTCATTCCGTGATGCAACGTCTAGGGCACGGAGAAGTTCTTCCTCTTCTGGGCTAGTGAAGCTTAACCTGTAGGCTTTGTTTAACGTTGATGCGCGCTTGAGCTCCGATAGAAGCTGTGAACTTCTCTGGAGACCTTGACGAGAGAACAAGACATGTATAAATAAGTCAACGGACTGGTAAAGATATTTCAGAACTTGAAAAGTTACCCCACTGAAGCGGCTAGTCACCTGCTCAATTGGTATTAAAGACCCTAGGTTTTAATGTGGCTAAGAATAGTCCCTTTAACAGTTCCCTGCACCATCTTGAAAGGTATCCGTACCTTTGCATTGAAGCGAGACGGACGGTGAGCTTGCAATAATAAAGTTTGATAGATGACTCTATCATTGCAAGCTCACCGTTCGTCCCACTTCGATGCAAAGGCCCAATCGAGAGAACTGGGAAGCAGTTTACATCAACATAATTAAGGGGTCACGCTACTACTTACCATCTCGGCCAATCGTAGAGCTGTTTCCACTTGATCGAACCACCTTTCTAACTGGGTCCTTGGCTCGCATGCTGTTAAACAAAAAGAACGAAGTTTAATGCGACCTCACCTTGAAGCGCTTGAATGCGAGGCAACGAGTAGGAAATCTATTGTTGCAGTCGACACGGCTGCCGCGTGATAAAGACCTAAACTTAGATCTGCGTTTGATTGCGCTTGGGCTATTTTTGGAAGTGGAAACCGTCCGTCTTTGCCTTTTTCACTAGCGTGGTCAAATCCAATAACTCAAACTTCTCTCACACAGCGCACGATCTAAATCCAGGTGAAATAACAAGCAACAGTTGCTTTTACTTACCCTGAGTGTAACGCGGCCTGTCTACTGCTCGAAGGGCTGTCCATCTTCTTGGGTGGGCTATGTTTAGATATTGGGCTTCCTGTGTCTTGTTCAGGGCTGCAGCCACCGACATCTAGGTTAGGTACTATACTACAGGCATCTGAATCTACCGTCAAGAAAACACACTTTTTTTCCAATTCCGCACGACACTAGAGAAAAACGCTTGCGCATGCGTGCGTTTCAGCACGTTTTCTAAGAACTCAATCTCGTACCCAGAGCCCTTATTTCTTACTGCGCATGCTCGACGAAATAATTGGGCTCTGGAAAACTCCAATATTTCCTGTACTGTGATTGGTTCTCGAGAACAAAGAAAGATACCGGAAGTACAAATTACAGTACTAGGGAAAATAAAAACAAAATGGCGTCTCGAACTAAGTACACCAAAAAAAGCCTGTAGGGCTGGATTTTTCAAAGTTTTGCCGGTTTTATAATGGGAATTGTATTGATGTCCATCCAATAGATATTTTCGTAGTTAATTTAACTCAAAACTATCTTCAAAACAAACCTAATTTTCCGAGCGCAAATTCACATGCTCGTTGAACATCGTCCGCCATTTTGAATTTACCTAGTCTGTCATAATGCGCATGTGCGAGAAACCCAGAATCTGGGTCTTCCGGTTTGGAGTTTTCCAGAGCCCAATTATTTCGTCGGCATGCGCAGTAAGAAATAAGGGCTCTGGGTACGAGATTGCTAAGAACTTTGAAGAGTTCGAGTGAGAAAATAAATGTTTGTTTTCTCCAAGTATACAAAAAATTTCGCGATTATGCTTTTTCAGATCATGATACTGTATTAAATAACGCAATATGAAAGAATTAGTCTCATGGACACTAATTCCAATTTATCAGGCATGTTTGAAAGCCAAATTAACATATGATTTGCCTAATTTGCATACGGATTCAGAGCATGCGCAGCCGTTTTTCAATCGTGTCATTGCGCACAGAATGGAGCCAGCTTGATATAATCGCGCAGTCGTTATAACTAAGTAGAGACCTTAAGATTTTACAATTTTAAAAACTATGACGGCGACGTTAACCGGAAGTGAATATATATTCAATAAATATATTCATTTTGGGGTTTCACTTACCAAAGTATGTCTTCCCTGTGGATGAGTTGACTTTACTGACAATGTCTTGAATAAAATCTCCAATGAACAGCCACCCCAAAAAGAAATTATTTACACTTCCGGTTGACGTCGCCGTAATAGACTCTTTTAAGCCCCGTGTACACTGGCGATTTTTGCGGCAATTTTCGGAAATTTGAAATCTTTTGTCTCCTTCAAAAGAGACATTCGTCTAGGAAAATCTTGGTGAAAAAACTGTACAAGTAAATTCTTTTCTTCATTATGGACAAAATCGAAAAACAAAATCGCAGCATAAGTCGCCACAAAAGTCGCTAGTGTAAACGGGGCTTAAACGTTAAGGTCGCTAGCATCACAACGACTAGAGCCGCAGTTCACTCAAGTGGCATTGACAGCCTTTTTTCATTTTCCGCCAGGGTTCACGTTTTCGAGAAAGTGAATGTCACCAGTAATCATGCCCAAGATTTCTGTCGCTAGATAGTTTCAGGTAAGCATAAAGACTTCAAATAACTATTAAATTTGAATTTAATTTAAGTTAAGAGCATTAAGAAAAAAATCTAGTAAGCGTTTTTCAATATAGTGCTAACAAACAATGCTGACCTATTTTTGATACGAGGTATCTTGTTTGGCTTTGAGAATGAAAAAATCAACATGTGAATTGAGCGTTGTGTGCATAGAACATTGAATGTAGTGGTAAGTGTAAGGCCCCGTCCACACGTATCCGGAAATTTTTGTATCCACAAATTTGTTTTTGCGGATACGGGTTGCGTCCACACGTGTCCGCAAATTTTTGTACCCGTATCCGGAACTTTTACGAAAAAAGATACGTGCGGACGGTGAAAACGATTCGAATACGCTGCGTGTGGAAGCAAACATTTTCGTATCCGCAAAAAATAATTTGCGGATACAAAAATTTCCGGATACGTGTGGACGGTGCCTGAGTGAAACAAGTGTCCCCAAATAGTGCGAAAGCGCTAGAACGACTAGGTATTATTTATTTCTATAAGAGCTTTATTGAATTAGGAATCTTACGTCTCTTTGGTGATGACTTGCTTCTTGGACTTGTGTTAATAACAGGTAAGGAAGCTCCTCTTCTCTGTCTGTGGGCTCTGGTGTGTTTGGAATGAGACGTGTTTGTAATGGCTTCTGCTGAAACACAAATATATCTAATATTTAGACAACTATTACCTCACTGAGTTCATAATGACAACTCTAGCAAAAAGGAATCTCAAGGGGGAAAAAAGAGAAAAGATTCTAACTTAGAATTTGATTCTAAAGACGTAAAAACCGTATCAAACTTTCACAACATTTGAGTATTTTTTAATATATATTTAGCGTTATCAAGTATGTCACAATTCACGCAAGCACGAATTGACACCGTTTTACAAACTCAATTCATAGTTACGTTGTTAGAAAATTGCTACATGTGACATATCTCGTTGGGCCCAACAATTGCGCCGTATTTCGGACCTTAATCCACCACTCCTTACCTTCAAGATGCTTCATACTTCCAAGTGCAGCAATGGCAGAACTCTTCGCTTCAGCCCGGTTCAGACAACTTTGTAGCTTTTCCAACATGCTGCTGCAACGTTCGTAGCGCGCTCGGCGTTTGGATGCAGCCTTTTCTTCCGCTCGAGGCATGTCAATGAGAGATACAGTTTTTCTGGTAGAACCGCTTGAAGTTTTCCACCGAGATCCTGATTCACTAAGTTTTAGAAGATTAAGTAGGACTCTGGCTTCTGGTTCGATAAAGGACAAGGTATTTGAAGAAGTGGCATTTGCTTCCATTTGCGCCTCGACTTGTTGTTCTTTCTTTTCTTCGTCTTTCTTCTCCAAGATGTTGGAATCCAATATTTCGAACTGTACGTCTTCTAGTGTCCATCCTTCCTCGTCCTCCTCTTGTGTTTCCCATTCACTGTCATCTGCGGCCCCTTGACATTGATTGTCTGTCTGTGGCTGCTGTTCCTCATCACATGATTCTGTAACAATAATATCAGGGAATGTTATTCTCTACTTTCACATCCCCATAATGCCTTGCATCTTTGGGGGGTAACCAATCGAAAAACTGTCCCAAATTGAGGTTACTTAATTGATTTTATACTATACCTGCTCTTATCTGTACAATACTGATTATCAGTTTATTCCAAGTTATTTTTGCGTGTACAGATTATCAAGAGTTTTGGTCTTACAGAAAATATATTGACTTGCGAAAAAATGTTTAAAATGTACCTTAAACGTCCTCAAGCTTCTATTTTTTTACTTCTTCATTTTACTTTTGGATACCAAACAAGGTATTGTCAACATTGTCTGATCAGCCTTCAGCAAAATAACCCTCTGGTTACCCCCCAAAGACGTAAAGTATTATGGGGATGTAAAAGTAGAGAATTGATTTAACTACAAACAAATAAACAAACAACTTAAAAAACGCGCGCGCTTTCATTGGTGCAAAAGATTTCTCTTTTCCTCTAACGCCATCGTCGGCGCAGTGGTTGTTCAAACAGATGTGTGCAAAAAATGATTTGCGGATAAATAAATGTCTGGATACGTGTGAATACATGCATCTTTTATCAATAATGACTTACAGACCTTGTTTTGCATCATCTGCGCATGTGCCGGGTTCAGAGAGTGTGCCCTCTAAGATAGTTGATTCGAAATGTTCTTCGTCGTCTGTTTCTTCGGGACTTTCCTCTTCACTTTTTTCTTCTTCATCCTCGAGGTTTTCTTCGTCGTCCATGGCGTTTTCTTCTCCAGTTACTTCTTCTCCTTCCTCTGATGGCTGCATTGTTGGTCCTAACGAAAAACTCATGCATCAAAACTTTTTTCCTGGCGCATGTAAAAAGTCCATACCCAAACCAAGGCCTAGTAAAAATCCGAGTTTTAGTAAAAACTATAGGGTCATAATCAGTCCTTTTAGTGCAAGTCGACCATTACTAAGCTATTTTCCCTTCTCTGTACAGTGTGTGCAGCCATGTGACTCCAAATCCTATTAAGATATGAATAGTAATGATGAAAAGGTAAATTATACACCGTGAAAAGATGAAAAAACTTACTGACGTTTCGGACGCTAGTCCTTCGTCTTTTACTCCGACGAAGGACTAGCGTCCGAAACGTCAGTAAGTTTTTTCATCTTTTCACGGTGTATAATTTACCTTTTCATCATTACTGTTTCATTAGAAACACCGACGCAGCTCACACTAGTTTTAGCTAGTTATACCTTAAGATATGAATAACAATGAAACAACCGCTATGTTGGCTGATCTAACAAAAGAAACTAATGAGGAATGATTTGTTATCGTCAACCAACTTGGCGACTATGACGTAAATGAACATGTTCTATCATTATACACTTTACTCCAAAATGGCGCACGGCCGAGTTTGTTACATGAAAACGAAGCATCCAGGGCCAAATGCAAAGAAATAATAGAGTGTCAATGCAAAGTTTGCACTTGTTCACTTGTTTTGTCTTTCTTTTCTTCTTACATTCAGGAACACAAAAATTTTGCGGCATCAATCCATAAGAAAATACTGTAAATTTTTCAATTTGGCCCTGGATGCCTCGTTTTCGACCGGCCGGGCGCCATTTTGGATTTAGGTGTATCCTCACCTGTAGTCATCTCTACGTCTATAGCAGTATGTATACGCGTTCTCTTCTTTTTATTGTTCGCACTGCTGGTCTTGCTGAATGCAGTTTGAAAGTCTCGTGACTGTTTGGCTAACGTGTGGTCAGCCGATTCATCATCGTTGTCAATAGATTGTTCTAGAAGTGACACGTGACTTCTATCAGGCGAGGCTCCTGATGCAGTGGGCGGAGCAGCGTGGTTACGTGATAGCTCAATAGCCAATCGCTGTTGATAAAAAAGCAATGATGAACAGAAATGAAAATATTCAAAAAAAGCTTGAAGGATTATATGGTACAAGCATTAAACCTGTGTGGAAGGGATATCTACTTTGACAAAATAGGCAAAGGATCAGGCAAATAAAATGAATCGGTCTTCAAAGTATACCTCTTTCAAGTCATTCACTTGTTGAATGCACTGAAGTTGACCTGTCTCTAGTTGGTTGATGTACCTGTTAAAAATGACATATGTCAATCAAATATTGCGAGATGGAAAAAAAGGGTTTCAAGCATCGTAAAAAAATAGTTACAGTTCGCCTACGTATAAGCTCTATTTTTTCCAACACGCAAAGAGCAAGAGAACGTAGAATCAAAATATATAAAAAGGCGCAAAACTCACCACTGCTGGTCACGACATTTCTGGTAAAATGTTGGAGGTCTGACTTGAAATCGTAGAATAAGTGTGTCATTTGCTGTGTTGAGGTACCCCTCGCTGGCCTATAGTTGTCAACAAGATAAATAACCTTTTCCATACTTTTCTGATTAGTCGTGAGATACCGTTAAAGAGAAGGTATCATTGAGGAAAAATCGCATGCGAAGATGACTCGACACGATGAAAACGCGCAAGACTTTAATAAACTTAAGGTCTAATAATTGTGTAGGCAATGAATCACGGGATAACTTGGGTGAGTATCGTGACGTAAACACTCAGAAAGGCTATACACCCGCACGTCGAAATTCAGCTCCATTTGGAGGGCATAACAATAGGTTTCCAATGCTCAGGGTCCGGTTGTATGAAGGGTGAATAGCGCTATCCGACGATGGATAAATTTATAGTATAACAGCATCGACGTATCCACTGGATAAGGATTTATCTGTTGGATAGAGCTATTCACCCTTCGTACACCCGGGCCCAAGAGATTGAAATTTTGAGCTCTTTTGACGTCACATGCAAGGGGTCTATTTGTGGCAAACTTCTGAGATAATATAACTTAGTACTTCTAAGTTCATATAAATATATACCAACAAATCCAGCCGAAAAAAACGGTTATATCCCCAGCACTCGCCAACTTCGAAATCAGAAGCTGTAACAAATAGGAGAAAAAGAAAATAACATGAATTATCAACACACAAAACGGTAGTTCAAAATCAAGACTCAACGACATGTTGACGAGAACATACCGAACTCCCTGACAATGTTCTTGCTGGAGTCAGGTGAGGCATGATGAATCATCTCTACTCGATACTCGTATCTGTGTGTTAAGAGTACTAATTAGCTTAACAATGAATTAATAGTTTGTTAATGACATAAGATACATACTTGGATGTCTCTGGCAGACCTGCTGTCAGCTCCAAGAAGACAGAGAGGTAGTTACCCCGTACAACACCATTGCCATCCTATCATGAAATAACGATATAGCTTTAAGTTATTTAAAGAATTAAGGATGTTTAGCCTTGTGACATATAGGTTTTGAAGAATCTCGATCTAAGTGTTTTCGCGAGATCGTCAAAACATTTTAAAACTCCTTGAAGACTATGTTCCTAAGGAATCGTAGTGGAAAAGCTTGGAATAGTTTTTAAAACCGTACTTTTTGGCGAAGACAAAGTTTGGAAATCTACTCGGGGTAGGGGGGGGGGGGGGGGAGGGGGAATGAAAAAAGCGGACATAGGAGTTTACCACTGTGCACGCCCCCCGGAAATCTCCAGCAATTTCAAGGAATTGCTGAGCAGTAAATGAGATGCACGCTCCCCATCAACCTTCAACAGCTCCTCCCCTGAGTAACGGTTTGTTGGTCACAGACGATGTACGTGTATGCACGATAGAATAATGCAGACCATTTTTTCTTAAACAATACTTACAGGATACACCTTGAGTCTCCAGCTCAACCCATTCACATTTAGCGGTTCACTGTAAACAGGGTCTGCTTTTCTTTTCAACATACTGTAACGATTAGTAATATCTTGTATTATATGATTACCAATGAAATATCTATTTTTCTCTATTTCGAAAAATTGATATCTTCACACGTGAAAATAACATGTTATTTTCACGTGTGAAAATAACACCATTGCGATGGCTATTCAAAAATGCACGGAAAGAATTGCCTAAAAAAGCCAAAACATACTTCATCGATAATTATATAATAAACAGAATATTACGTGGCCGCTTGAGAATACGAATTTAATCTTCTCGTGTTGAAAATCTCTAACTCGTTCGCTACGCTCACTCGTGATAGATCTTTTCAACACTCGAAGATAAAATTCGTATCTCCGCGCGCCCATGTAATATCCTCTATGTATTAGCATTAAAAAATAACTAGTATTTTATATGCGCGCTATCAATTTGAATTACTACATCGGGATTGTTTTTATTGTCGAAAAATATCGATGTTATCGAACCTGGCTGATCTAACTGGAAATTAGAAGTTGATTTTTGCGGGGGGGGGGGGGGGGGGGGGGGGGGGTAAGACCTCATATTCCAATCGAAATAGGAAACAACATTGTTCGGTTGTGAAAATGTTACGATGTGCAGCGTGCTAATTGGTCTTAGAATTCAGGGCGTTGACCGACGACGTTTTTGAAACAAAATGAACAATGTTAACTTACCTGAAATGCGTGATACAAAACGTACTGGTATCGTAAGGAGGGACGATTTCACTGCGAAACAAAAACAAGAGGTAAAGGAAGATATTTAACATGGTTAGTTCAATAAACAAGCCGGTTAAAAAGGAGATTGGCCGTGCACATGAGTTAAGTATTGTGTGTAACTACCTAGTGAAGTCTAGTAAGTCTGCAGGAATGGGAGGGGTGATAAAAGACCCCATGGGTTTAGTATTGTATGTAACTACCTGGTGAAGTCTGCAGGGATGGGAGGGGTGACAAAAGACGCCATGGGTTTGCGATGAACCTGGTTAAACATCTGCAGTAACTCGCCACTTTTAGCGATTAGCTCGCTTCTTGAACACGAGTGTAACTATGGAAGACAAACAAAAAGATAGATTACAACATTTTTAAACCAATGAAAACGCGCGAGATCACTGCTCATTCAATCAAAATGCTCAGACACAATACCATCACGGTCACGGTACATTACTAGAGTTTTTCTCAGTCATACGAAACTATGTATTCACGAGTACTACCGCTAGTAAAAACGCAATACCCTCATTCCTAGTTGTTCGTTGTGTCAACTATTGTGTCTGTCCTTATGGGAGACAAGGGTGGCGTAAAACATTCCACTTTCACCACGGAGAGTCCTACGGGTCCGGTCGCGTAATACATTCCTCTTTCACCACTAAGAGTCCTAGGGGTCTGGTCGCGGGTTTGATTCCTGGGGACGACACAAGTTTGATGTATTGTTCTCTCCAGTGTTACGAGGGTTTTTATCTGGGTTTTACTCCGGTTTTAAAAGTTGAGTGGTCAGAATATTAAATGAAGGTGCATGAGTGTGTCGTACACACATTCTGGATAGGGAGATCTGACACTGGCACGTATCACGACGCAAAAATAGAAAGATTTATGTGATTGTCCGTTTATTAATTTCTTTACCTGGTGTTCGACTTCCTGCAAGAGAGATTCCAAAAGTTCGGTTTCTTGAGTCAGTGAATTCTTCTGGCCTAGAAAAAAAATACCGTTACAACATTAAGACAAAACCTATAAAAAAGATAGGTCTGGACAAAATACACTACGAGGACAGAAACCCCTTAAAACATAGCCGTCTTCTTTATAACTATGCACTCCTCCAAGCCCAATAAACGTGGAGGGCTATGACTTTAGCTGAAAGGATTTGGAATCCCATAAAATAGCAGTTTTGTAGCATTTCAATTACACAGAGCTCATACAAAATCCATTATGTTTACATTCATAAAATGCAAAAAATATTTTTGGTCTCTTGGTAAGTTTTGGGTTGTTTTTTTTTTTAGCTCGAAATTTCAAAAAGATTGTATTTTTTAAGATTATCTACGAGTTCTAACTTACCCATTAGAGTCAACAACTTGCTTTTGAGTTGAGAGTCAAGCCTAGCTATCATCAGTTCCACTGCGTTCCGAATCTCTCGAACACGCTGTGGAGACACAAGACCGAACACATCAAAACGTTAATGCGTGTAAAGAACTAAACAAAAAATAACAGTGTTTCAAGAGGTGGACTCCGTGGTGCACGAAGGCGCAGATTAGAGAAGTATTCATACAAGCAGTATGTGTCTGTTGGACAGGCACGTTCTCATGTGGTATGCTGTGACACTGAAGTGGCTTCTCATTGTTTTGGATCGATTTCATTCAATCGCAACATGTATAGTTTACCATTACAGGGCTGGCATAAAGTACAGCCACACAATCTAGTTTAACTGTCGATGAGTAATATTCTCGCGGAGTAAGAGAGTGGGAAATGAACGGGTAATCAGAGTCTGTTTCATCCACTTAATCTTGATAGATTTCAAGTGCTCCAACTAGTAAAGAATACTTAATTTCGTATAATTAGATATATTATTGTTTGTGACTTTTAAAAACCACTTCATCCAAGTGACTATTGTTTCATTTTGTAGTAGTAATAGGAAACGTTCATCTGCAAATATTCATGGCTTAGATTACTAGTACACGCATCTGTACAATAACGGGATTCTTAGAAATTCCACTAATACAAATAATTTCTTCCCAATTAAGAACTTCCCTTTATTCTAACACATCACGTATTGAAAGAACAGCCAGGAAAACACTGAAGAAGACTTTGCTCTTTTTCGAAGTGTTCTGATTGGATAAGAGTTTGTTGTGCTTTCTGATTAGTTAAGGATAAGGAAGACATTTAAATGTCATAGGACTATAATTTTGTAACATATGTTCTACAATGAACACTAACTGTGCAGTGAACGATAAACTAAATTAAATGGTGGATGAAGCTTTATAAAGGACCCACCTTCTCTTTCGCTCATGATTGGTTGATAAGAAAGCCATCTAATAGTCATGGAGCTATAATTTTCTAAAATCTGTTCTACAATAAACACTAACTGTGAAGTAAACAATTAACTAAATGAAGTTTTAAAAATTGCTCACCTCTTCTTTGGCTTCTCGAAGACTCTCTACATTCCTTTCCTGTTTATACAAACAGATGATATTTTGTTAGACATCCAGCATGATATTTCTAAGTGCTGTTCATATATAAACGTACCACTTCCTGCACCAAGCTGATTAACTCCATCAATCTTCGACGCAACGCAGCAACCTAATTGAGAGAAAAATAAATATTTCATTTGAAAACATCTATGAAAAACACGCGTGGCGTAGCGTTGAGCGCGCTCACCTCTCGCCAATATACCACCAATGGGATTCGGTTAGACCCGATGGAAACATTTCTAAATCTCATTGGGATAACACTCATCAATTATTTTTTTGTTTTTTTGATGCAGTCAAAACAATAGACCTTTTAAATATTTGCAAGATACCGCTGTGTTTCTTGACTGCAGACTTAATTTACTCAGGCTTAGCCTCGATTCAGTGTCTCAAAAGGAAAGAATGCACAACTTCAACATTACAAACACTTTGAAATTCCATGGACCTTGACTGGAACACGTGAATATTCTGCACAACATCGAGGCTAACCATGAGCAACAGAGAGCTCGAGGCTGGAGTATTATAGATGGGTTTACTAAAACAGACCAAAATGTAATAAGTTCATGTCTTAAAAAGTCTTAGTGGAAGGCTTTTATGTGAGATGGAGATTGTTGGGGGTGGTGAGGGAGGGGGCTTACCTCGTCTGTTATTGAAGACACGTGCTGATCATAAATCTCATCGAGAGGCTTAAATGTATGACCAGAATGCTACAAGAATGAGAATTATTATTAGGAGAATAGAGGAAAGTATGAAGAGGATTCTCTATAATTTTTACATTTAGAAACTAGCACTCTTTTTGAGTTTCGAGTTTCCACTTTGAGGTAATGACCCACTTTAGTCAGCCAATCAAATGCTGACTCTCGAATATTTTCTACTTAAGACAGCCAATCAAATGTTAACTCTAAAACGTTTTCCACTTAAGACAGTCAATCAAATGTAACTCTTAAACGTTTTCCACTTAAGACAGTCAATCAAATGTAACTCTTAAACGTTTTCCACTTAAGACAGACAAACAAATGTAACTCTTAAACGTTTTCCACTTAAGACAGACAAACAAATGCTAACTCTAAAACGTTTTCCACTTAAGACAGCCAATCAAATGTAACTCTTAAACGTTTTCCATTTAAGATAGCCAATCAAATGCTAACTCTTAAATGTTTTCCACTTAAGACAGCCAATCAAATGCCAACTCTCAAATGGCTTCTACTATATATAAAGTAACCAGAGAGCCTGGTTTCCATTTGATTGCTACAATCTGCTACAAACTGTGGTCGCCGAAAAACGTGTTTAACTGATCGCAGCGATCAAATGGAAACATCACTTTTTGGCTTCAACCAATAGCAAGCGCTCACATACGAAAACCATTTAGCGGCTCCCTCGGCACATGAAGCTCCTCTGAACAGAATACACTTACTTACCGTTCCTCCCCACAAAGCACACTGATGACAAATACACTTCTTGCATGTTGTGCAGTAAACGCTCAGCTTTTCATGATGAATCTCGCACCTGACAGAAATAAAAAAAAAAAAATGAATCACGACGTTAATAATAAGGTTTTCAAGCGTTTCCTCAAGATAACCTCAACCAGGCAAGGACCAAAACTGATCAATAGACTTCATTCGCTTGAGAGCGTTGTTTTGTCCATATTAATGCGTCTTCTCATGCACAATCGTTAACCAAAGAAATGATACTATAGGGAATGACACGTAATCTGAAATGGGAAGACATTACGCACAAGGTAAAGAAGTCTATTGATAAGCTTTGGTCTTTCCCTTGTTGAAATCATCTTGAGAAAGCTACAGTGACAAACAAGGAATAGACTAAACAAATCAATAACGTAAAGAAACAAAAGATTTTTATAGAACTATTCAATTAATGAGTCACCATTTGTTCTTTTACACTTCTGCAAGTAAACAGTCTTCATATGTTTACAATTGTGCCTCTTCAAAGAAGCACGAAGAGGCCTCATTAGTGTCGGAGTAAATTTAAAGATTTTCAAAACCGTCATATGCAATTAATTCTGTTTGACTTTCGTTCAATCTAGTATCTTCCCAACAAAATATAATGGTTTTCTTATGAGTGGGAAAAAACCGATACTTACTTACAGTATGTCATAACATGGATTCCTATTGTCTTCCAGTAATTCATCCAATCACAACCCATAGTTGCGGCTACGATAAGAAACGTTGGCATATCGTTCCCCACTCATAGTACTCCTTTCCAAGCTTAAAAATGTAATGCTACCCCCCCAAAAGAAATACGACACAACCCCCCCCCTCCCCAAAAAAAGGAATACGACACACACGATCAAATCTTCTCTACATCTTCTCTACAGCTCAGACCTATTTAAAAAATTTCAATTTTTTCATTCTTTTCTTGAAAATATGGAAGATATTCATATAATTTAATTCTATGGCAAACGTTACTCAAACAACTCTTACTCGCGCTTTGAAGGGAAAGAGAGAAATGATAGTATCAAAAACAAAGCGAGGAATTTTCAAAGATTAAAAACTGTAGTCTTCAAAAGACATACTTGAGAGCGCTGCGCCGTGGCGTTAAAAAAAAAACCATTTTATTAAGTCCTAAGAAAACCACTTACAAAATTTGCTCACATCTGGGACTTGCGATTTCATCCGCGCGCGTCATACTACTGACTACAATGTTCCCAACATTTACTGTTATTCAGTAGTCACTGAGCTGCGGCGTTCTCGGCTGCACGCGTTTTGGCGCACGTTTTGAACTAACACTTCATGATGGAAGTAAATCAGACATTAACATGTTTGATGAAGGATGTTCTTAAGTAGATGATCGTTCATTGGCTTCGTATTACTGGCATAAGACGGTAGTCATAATGTCCCAGAAAGTAGACTTAAATACGTTAGTTTAAAGTTCGCTTTTTTTCCTAGTGTTCAGCACTTATCCAAATCCAGGAAAGTTGACGACCAACGAAAAAAGAGCAAAGAATCAACAAAATAAGAATCGGATGAGAACTAATCAGGAAATGATTCACTTTTTTCATTCGCAAAAAATTCACCGATTGGCTAATGCGTACTCTCTGTATTTAATTGGTTCTATCCATTGAATGTTTTAGTGAGTAAGGAAATAACACTCAAGAGAATGACATTAGAATCATTAGAGTGGTTTTTTATGCATGGGAAACGTACTGTAGACGCGTATTGTATTTTATCGTAGTCGTAAATACGCATTGCATGTGATTGGATGAATTACCGGAAGACGATGGGAAGCCATTTCATGACACGGCATGTCGTACCGTGAGCATGCAACGCGTAAATAATGTAAGTTAGTACCGTATGCTCCCTACTCCTCATAATAGAAAAAAATTGAAGCATGTTTAAAAAACTCTCTTGAGCTTCTGACAAATACAAGGGATTTAAGAATTAGCGCCAGAATGGAAGCCATTTGAATGCTGTTGGTACACCTTCACATTGGTTAGCGCGCGGGAATAAGTACTGACCAATATTTTGACACAAATGATTAACAAAATAACTATTCTTTTTTATGCTTTATAGAATCACTGGTTAAGAACATTATCGAATAATAAGCGTATACATATTTATACTGAATTATCTACAGATCATATAGCAACCAAAAAAACCTAAACCAATCCAATCCAAAGCTTTCATTCACAGTTTCATTTACAAGAGCACTTAGAGCCAACAGAATCCAATATATTAAAATAATTACATTTTCAATTTAATGTTAAGTCTGCAGTCTATTGAGTCAACGCCCTTTTACGATAAGTAATCTTGAGTTTAAGTAAGATTCGTCGAAATTGCATCGATTATTTTGGACAAATCATTTAAGGTTTGTAGAATCTTTAGTCATTTCTTTAGTCATCTTCGTCTCGACTAGCTAAAATCTATCCTACAGTGCCACAAGATTGCAAATCAAGACTTCAACTGCAGCTAAATTTTATACAGTTCAGTCCTACTGTCATAGTTGCCAGCGTACAAACCCATTCTTAATAAATATCATATTATTTGAAAAATCGATTTTCGGCGAAGTATTGAGTCAATGCACACACCTGAGTTAGTTCTGGATTGCATATTTGTGTGGCGTTTATTTAAAAAAAAAACTTCAATGCATGCGAACACGGTATTCGTTTTCGCAAGGGGATTTCCCCACTCTAAGGCAAATCTTCTTAGTAAAGCTTAGTGTACAAAAATATCTCGATAAAGATAGGAAAAGGATTTTTAAAGTATATGTTGTGTCGAGTATTTAGAACGAAATATTTCAATGTTCTCAATAACATAGGTTTTTGCATAACGGCAGCTTGATCTAGGTTCTGCATATTCCTCTCATGGAGAGCGACGTATGTCATATTTAGCGAAACATTAAACTAACATAAATTTTTGCGCAGCATTAGATAGAACTGCAGGGTTCATTTTCCACAGAGCATACTGCTTCTCTTTTTAAAGAGAGAAAATACTTCAGCGTCAAACAATGTGTCATCTTTGTAACGCCGCAGGGCAGAGCTGAAGTTCATTTTCAACACAATATGCTACAATATGCTCTCTCTACAAAGCGGAAAAAATTCGAAGTCAAACAAATGAATGATACTTTTGCAACGTGTCCGAATGTCGAGTTGGAGTTCTCCTCAGCCAACTGTTCACTATTCATGTACAACCATACGCCTTATATCAAGTCTATATTTACGCTATGTACAGTCAACTCTCCTTACAGCGGACACACTCGGGGCCATTACTGTCCGTAATAGCGAGAGTCCGTTACAAAAGTACAATTATTATTAATAATATATATATAATTACAAAAGTAATTTTTTTTGTCGGTTTTTCTTTCGCCGGGGATTTTACTCCTGTCCATACCTAGGTATCCTGTTAATATGAAAGTTTACTGTATACCATACCATACATTAAAAATTCATTGATAACGAGATTACAAAATACTGGTGTTTGAACTTACTGTGTTTTTGATTAGAAAGTAAATGAAAACTTTAGAAACCACTTGTACTGGTAAATTGTATAAATAAACAAAAACGAATAGTAAAAAAGAAAACACGAAGTCCAAGTGTGTAAAATATAAATACTTTTGGACTAAAAATTGTTTAAAAATAAACTGTAGCATAGCAACAAGAGCTAGGTTATCTGTGAGAAGTTTGATGCTTTTGATTATGAATATGCAATATCATCGTTGCATTTTATTTCTGACCTGGAAGAGACCACTAGTTTGAAGAATGATTACAATAGAGTCTGTGGTTGCTATCTTAAGTTCAAAAATCATTGTTTAAGGTATTAAATTCATGATTGACGAATACAAAAACGCTTGATATCGGCTATAAAAGCTACCAAGGTGTCTGGAAGTAGGAAAAGAGATAAATGATGGACTATATCTGGGGTAAAGGCGTGAAATGTGAATGAAATAAAGAATTCTGAAAAATTCCAGTTTTGTACCTATGGGTTTTCGAAGTCTGCTTCTGTTTGATTTTCCAGGACCAAATGATTACCGACTGTCTTAAAATCCCTACTGAAAATAGATAATGCACAAGCTAGCTCGCCATATTCGGGCCGTAGTACTAAGGTAGGCATCAGTTAATTCACTACGGTTAACTCACTCATCGATTCTTACGTTTGACTTTCCAGAGTTGGCACATCTCGACTTCTATCGTGTCAGGGATTTGCATTTTCTGTTTGTGAGCGAGTTTTCAAGCCCAGTATATAGCGATGACTCGTCCTCGTCTCGATAACACCTGCACTTCAATCGCATAAATTACGAAGGTTCTCTTTGCATTTCAATAGGAAAAGAGTTGGGGGTATTTTCGCATCACCCGCAGCTGTTTGAGTAGCGTTTGCCTTTGGGAGATGACAATTAGGCGAAATAAAGAGCTCTCAACCAATGACAGGCTATGATATAGTTAAGAGGAATCACTAGATCAAAATATTCATATCATACCCACCTATCTTTGTCTGTGTCGTCCCTGCCCTTGGCCGGCACTGTCAACTGAAGAGAATCTAATTGCTGAAAAGAAAGCAGTACCGGGATAAATTTTTTAGAAAATAAAAAAGAGGAATGCGTAGTGAAAGAATGTCGATTAGTTCGCATGAAGTCATGGCGATAGTTTATAAACATGCAGGTATATAACAAGAGAAGAGGGAAGAAGGGTAAGGAGGAGTAGCGAGATAATGGAAAATAACCTAGAAGATTAATTAGTCATTTTGTCATTAAATCCTTGGAATTATATTCAAGATTTTTTCACTGAAGTCAGATCAAGCTCGATAAAAATGTGGAAGCGTTGCCAGTGTGTCTAAATATTGACATCACGTTCATCTAACGCAACCTACACGTAATACGTAAACAGATTAAATGTTCATTCACCATATAAGACAGATTAGGCTGGCAAGTTTTTCCATCTACGAAATCGATCGATGATTGTGCAAGAAAAATACATTCCATTACGCGTTTAGGGAGAGGATTCGACGTCATAGTGAAAACATCCCACACGTTGAAGTGGGACGTGGGAAATATTTAAAGAGTTTTAGTCGGGGCACTTTATGATACTGAAAATAGAACGTAACATTTTGTCCGAATGACATGTATACTCAACTATAAACGACTAGATATTTTTCAAAACGTCTTTCTCAAACATTACGCGCGCTAATGTTTCTATCGTATCGCATTCTAAAAGAAAAGGCCTTTGTTAATTAAGGGGAATTTCTTCCTCTTGCTAAGGTCTGACGAGTTATAATGTTATAGTAAAATCTTAATGAACTTTCCAAATATTCCACGAGTACGGCTTTCACCTTTAGAATACAGGTAATGTAATTTTCCACACACATATGTGCGGTTCGACCCCTAAAGGTTAATGGAGCTGACCATGAACCCATTCAACTGCGACTTTAATTGAAGTCTCATTATTGTTTGTAGATTGCTAATATGGCAACAAGATCGTGCAGCCTGTCTCACACCAAACACGGTTAACATTCTTATTTCCAGAATCAAACAACCTAACCAATGAAATGTGTTCATTATTTTTCACGGCACGGAACTGTTTACGACCTGCTCAGCCAATAAGCAGCTCGCAAAATCACTGATCAATCATCAAAATATTATGATGAGTCTACGTTACGCAAACGTCACATTACGTACGTATATATCATAACTCTTACACAATCGTTCCACAGGTTGCCCAGATAAGATTTCTTTACTTTATTTCACATTTTTACGGTCGTATTGAGGTTTTTAAGGATCGCCATAGCTTGGGCTACCTGTGGTGGTTCGAAATCTGTTCCAGGAAGGAAATGTCTATCAATTGTTACGTTATGACATTTTCACCAAACATTTATTATTCAACAGCTTATTTTGAATGACGAGGAAAAACATTCTGTCACCTATTTATTTTTTGTCAACGTATTTTTCGACAGTTTTTCTAAATGATTGTCTAGCATACTATAAACGTCATTGCGTTGGGTCAACTTCCTAATCATTTATAGTGGTTATAGTAGTGTGCTATGGTCACGTTCAAGCATTGGATGCCCTTGCAGCATTTTCTAATAAATGAGGCTTAATTTGGCTGGAAAGATTTAATTTTAATATCCTCAAAATTTAAAAAAAACTGTGAGGCCGGCTGCGGAAAAGGGAAAGCATGAGTTTTTTGAGAAAGCAGCTAGCAACAAATCTTGAAGGAACTACAACGGACCTCAAGCAATGCTGCTTTTTCTTATGTCCTCTGAATAAAATCATTCTTGATTATAGTTTATTTGTTGTTGATTATTTTATATTTAGACTGACTCATATATTCTTCAGATCGCCCCAAGAGCAAAAGCTCATCGAGGGGGTTCACTAAATATTTCCGATTTGAACACTTTCACTCACACACTACCAGTACATTCAATATTGTATTACGGGGAGAAAAATAGTAAAGAATAACCCTTGCGGCAAGGGTGTCTGTTTGAAATCGAAATGAGCTTTACTGGGAATTTCGCAAATGGGGTCTGTAGAAATATTATATGCATGAAGAAGACAGATGGTAGCTAAGCCTCTCTCGGAAATACTTTATTAAAGAGCTCACGATTCCAGGCAATCATTGATTTAGAGGATTTTTAAGATCTCTATCTTGTCTTTTCTGTCAAGCTTTATAAAGTACGAGAGACATCATTGTCAAATGAACGTCATCTCTCGTCGTGATAAAAACTCAGCTTTCTTCTTTTTGTCTATCTACAGTCAAACATCTATAAGCGATAAGCTTCATAAGGAATAGAGACCAAGTGCTAAATAATCTTTTTCAGGATCTTAATAAACGTCTTCACGTCCCTGAGTGATCTTTTTAATCGCTGTCGTAAAGCACAAATGCTTCCAGTTTGGGTGAACTTAATTTGTTTTCTTCAATCGTGGTCATGATTTTAGATTACGCGCAGATCGAAATATATGATTTCAAATTATCAAACTCTGAACCAACCCCTGGGCTAATTAAATTCAGGGCACGGCTTACTTACGGATCGAATCGTATATTTTGCGTCTTCGGTTTTTCAGAGGGGAAAAAACTAGACTAGAAAAAACTAGAGAACCCAGTGATAACCCTCAAATCAAGGGAGAGGCTCGAGGACTCGAGGACTCGCTCGTTCGCGATATGATAGAAAAACTCGTGAATAAAAACGATATCAAGTTCTTAACATGTGATAATCTCTATATGTTTGAACTGCATCAATATTCATGTGTCTTCTCATGTGAAGCCGTTAAACAAAGAAATGATACTCTAGAGGATGACACGCGGTCTAAAATGGGAAACGTTTTCGGTCAAGGTAAAGAGATCTATTGGCAATAATTCCAAAGAAAGAGAAGACAGAATAATTAAAAGCGATATAGTGTTTGAATAAATTTTTGAATTGATTTTAGCAAATTAGCAAGAAAGTAGACAATATCAAAAAACACGTAACAGGAATTTCTAAGTAAAGCTTTTTGAGTCTATACTGAAACCAAAACAAAACTAACTAAAAAATTCAAAAAAAGGAACATTCTTCAATCATTCTGGCACGTTCTACATTTGGCCGCGAGAAGGTTCGCCTTTTCCTTACATTCTTTCTTTTTTCCTTTCTCCTTTTGTTTGTTTTTTCCTTTTTTTAAATTTCTTTTATATATATATATATATATATATACTCATTTCGACTTTTGCTTGATCGTCAGCCCTATTATTTTATAACGAATCCAGTAAATAAATAAAAAAGAAAAGAGAAAAATGCAGAAAGAATTGGAATGGGAATAGATAAATGAGAATTAATTTTGTCAGTACTGGTTTTTTAACCTATAGAAACTAATGAACATAAAATGAACCTTGTGTTTGGCTTCAGCGGAAGTATGTGCACATGTAGCTCACATGCAGCTCACATGTAGAATAATACACATTGTTCACCATGATCCATGCTTTCTTTGTTTTTGTTATTTTATCCAATCCCAAGCTTTGTTCTACCAGTGGACACCGACCCATTTTTGCGCATAAATGTAAGATATTTGCGTTAACATTATTTCTGGTTAAAAATATTGGTTTGTGAATTTTCCTTGTGATTCAGGACGACAGAAGTCACTTCGCATTTCTTGAAACTAGTAACGCAATCTGTCCTGGTGCGACGCGTTTCTAAATGATGTTTTACGCGATTTTATCCTCAATGGCATAAATTCATAGTCAACTTGTTGTCATGACCATCGAATATAATCAGCTCATGCTTGTCCGAGGCCGTGAAAGTAAATGAAAGCTCTCCACCCACCAGACCCCCAATAAAATCTAGCTTTATTAACAAGCACTAAAGACAGAAAGGGGCTGGGGGCTTTATAACACACACACACTTTTTGCTATATGCCCACTTAAACCTCAAGGTTTAGCCCAAACTTTATGCATACCACATCCACAAGAGACAAACACACACACACATTTTGCTAATGCCCACTTAAATTTTGAGGCTTAGCCCAATTCATGCATACCACATCCACAAGAGACCAAAACACAAGTCAATATGACTGACCAAGAAAACTGGCCTAAGAGGAGCATGGCCAGACAAGCACCAATTTTTGCTCAAACATTGCCTGTTTACCAGCAGTTATTTTTAGCCACCAGAAGTATGTCATCCTACCAATCTTTTTTCACCAAAAGTCATTAGAAGAAGAGAATATGAACTAAGAGAAGGTACCCCGGCACCCCAACATGAGCACTGTTTGATGCTATTTTTAGGATTATGATGCTATCTTTGGATTTCTTAATTTGATTGTCTGTCAGAATGTGAGCAGACAGCAAAGAACATGTGCACTGTGCATGTTTGAAAAAAACAAACATGGCAAATGTGATTCTAAAAATATAATGAAATGGTGGCTATGATAGTTACAACCATGAATACCAGAGATTTCTTTTCTTAGTTCATTTTTCCTTGGTCATCATCATTAACCATAAAATCTCTGACAATCTTAACACAAACCTGTGTGACCTCTTCTACCCATCGACAATGGATCAACTCATGAAGGTGTAATGATGCTCTGTTGATCAAATACAAACTTAAATTTAGCTTCTGCCATGAAGTTCATAAAACAGGAGGGCTGTTAAAGCATAGACGGGTTACAGGGGAACCAAAAGAAAGTGCTGACTTTAGTGGAAGAAGAAAAACTGAGGAGTTGCACAAGTGTACGAGAACCAGCAAGCAATTCTACCAAAATATGAGCACATCTGATTTATCTAACATGCCCATGACCAATGTGCATGCTTCAGCTGCTCTAACAATAAATTGAGTAACTTTTTTAATTGTGTAACTATTGATCACGTAATGGAATTTTTGAAAAATGTGAAATACCTGCAATGAGGACACTGAGGACGCTGTTCTGTTAACCATCTCTGTAATTTAGCAAATGACGAGGAAATAAATGAAAATCAAGGATGGCATAAAAAGTTAGGTGTCTAGTCATTCTAGTGCTTTCACACTCATTGGAGACCCTTTTTACTCACACACACTACCGCTATATTCAAAGTTCTAACAACACAATACTGAGCTCACATCCTGATTTATATGGAGGGAGGAAACCGGAGAACCCAGAGAAAAACTCAAACAAACTCAATTCACATAATGGTGTCCACAGGGCTAGAACCAGTAACCCAAACCTTTGGAACCACAGTAATAAATGACGATGCTATAGCAGTGTATGCCAAGGGTTTAATAAAGGTGTCTGTTAAAAGTGGAATAAACATGGTGCTGTGTGATCTAGGCTCATAGTCATTGTTACTGATTATATTATTTATTATTTTATTTATTATATTGATTATATTATTTATCATCATTGTTTATTTATGTTAGAGTACAAACACTAAAAGTGTACAACACTCTGCACTATTAAGTAGTAATTAGTAAGATATAACTAGCTAAAAACTAGTGTGAGCTGCATCGGTGTTTCTAATGAAACAGTAATGATAAAAAGGTAAATTATACACTGTGAAAAAGATGAAAAACTGACGTTTCGGACACTAGTCCTTTGTCTGAGTAAAAGAGCAAAAGAGTAATAGAGTAGTAGATTGTGCTGATTAAACAATAGAAAACAATAGGATTAGCATAATTTAGCAGCCTATTTAGTGGTATTCATGTTACACACTTGTAGTGTTTGTACTCTATTATTATTTATTTATATTATTAGTATTCATTTATATTATATTATTTCTTACCCTGATACACAAGAAACAGCAAAGCTTAGAACAATGAGGGCACAGCCTTGCATCACGAAGTCTTTCCATGCAGATGAAACATCTGAACACCTCTGACAAACTCTGCAAAGTAAAAAAAGATTTTAAGATCTCTTAAATTCGACAATAGAACTAGATTGTTTCATGGTATTGATCAATAGGCAGCCATGACAGGAGTTATTACAGTTGAATCATTTTCACCTGGGAAACTGAATTCCTTCTCGTGTAAAATCAGATTATTCTAATCTAAAACCAGATTAGACCAGATTCGATTGTTCCTGCCTCATGTCATTTCTGCCATTATCTTATTGTGCAATACCTCTATACAATATGAACGTTTTGTGTATGGAGGAAGATTTGAACATCTAGTGAATATTAAATGCAGGGGACCTTTCTTACCAACATTCAAAGAGAGTATGTGTGAATAATATTTTTATAACACATACCTGCAGCCCCCCACTCCCCTAAAAAAAATTCTGATCAATTGAATAGCACATTAATTTTGTTATTATTGATTAAAAAATATTTTCTTTGATGACTAATGCCCAGTTTAGTGACCCAATTTCATATGTCTGAATCTAATGCAAATGGTTTTGCTCATTTGCTTTAGATTTTGGACCTAAACTGGCCTATACCAAAATATGTTCATTTTGGTTAACAATGCACAAATTACATCCTGAGAATCAAAATTGCCTAGACATGAATAAACTGAAAAAACATGATAAAATGAGAGAATTTGCATGAAATAGGGCTTTGAATACCATTACCGGTAAATAATTAATATAAAGATGGTTGTCTTGTCAGTTTTGATCTATCATTCCAAAATACATACATGTATGAATTGGGTTAAAATCTGTAAAAGGTTTCTAATGAAATATCAAATTGCTTTTGACTTGTAAAGTTGAAGTCTATTCTTTATTTGAGTACAATGAGAAGCAAGACAGGTGAAGCAAAAAAAAAAAGAAAAGAAAAGAAAAGAAAAAACATCCCAACAATGTATGACTGCATGTATATATAAATTAGAAAACATTTAGATGAACAAATTTCTGCTCGTTAGGATTAGCTCGTCATTGAAAATGTTATCTCGCAATGAAAGCATATTTAATTCATAGATATGGCAATCAATGGGGTTCTTTACTAATTGCATTGACAAGCTGTTTTGGTTGTCAAGGAACTCGCCATAGAGATAGTAATAATACTAAAGAGCAATTTGGTTAACCACATTCTTCTACTTCATTATATTTATCAATATTACGTAAAAATATCTAATTGCTTGGATGGTTTTCTTTTAAGAAACAAATAGAAATTACAGCACATTTTGGTTCAGTTTACATTTTTTCTACAAAACCACATTGAGCTTTAGAAAGATGCTTTTTTTTATATTATTATTAATTTCAATTTACTATAAAATTAGAAATTTAAAACAAAAATAAGTCTTTAAATTTTCAAATTACAGTGCCCTAAGAGACTTGCTATTCTATGGTTGTATTATTCTATAATCCCCAAAACAATCTCAGTAAAAAAGGAGTTATTTCTGATCCGTCATGAGGCCTTCATTTGACCCAGATTTACCGTGCCATACTATATTTTGCTATATGTATTGGCAAAAGACCGAGAAATATGAAATATGGTGTCAACAAAACGATAATTCGAAGTAAACATGAATGAATCTCAAATCTTTCAAGAAATAATAAAGTAAAAACATGGCGGCCAACAGATTTTAGAAGCCATATTAGGCTTGACTCCCACGCCGTTACCGACTAAGAAATTAAATAATACACTAAGAGTACCTCCACTGAGTTGTCTTCCATCTTTACGGCTTTGAATTCTTTAGTTTGACAGCCGTTTTTTAACGAAATTCTTTACCATTTAGACGCCAACTTGAGTGACATTACAAATTTATAGCTTATTCAAACGCTCGCTTGGTCAGCGGAAATCACGTGTTAGCAAATGCTTGATTTCTATTGGCTAGCAGTGGAAACAGAGGGAAAACTTAACGATTTAAATTTGTTTGCGGTAAAAAAAATTTGGCGGGAAAACTTTAATGATATCTTTATTTTAAAAATCTAGAACAGTAATAGTCTCATGTCATATTAGAAGCAATAAAATTATTAACACCAAAATTTCAAAAAAGCTTTGCCTCTTAAATCAATTTAGTTACAAAAAAATTTCTGCCATTCTCACATGTTTGTTTACATGGCTTTTAAAAAATAATCATAAACAAACTAGCTCCGGCTTGGTAAAAGAACTTTTATTATATTACTTTAATAACATTATTCCAAAAGAGAAAAAATGTCTTTGGTTGCATCCTTCGATGATAAGCAACCCTCAAACAAAAATATGATAATTTTCGAAATGTTTTTCAGTTAAAAAATTGTACGCGAATTTTAACTTTTTTGTAGGAAGTCAGAAAAAAAGCCAATAAAAAGCTTCCTAAAAAAAAAGTACGATCCGTCACTCATTGAGTATTAACCAATCAAATGGCAGTAAAATTTGCCACCAGCCAATCACCGTCTTCGATTTTTGTTGGGTTGTTTCAAGTGTTTAGTTGTGCGCGAAAATGGCCAACACTGCCGAAACAGTTTACGTAAATTCTGGTGGAGATATGGCGACAAAAAATTGTCTTTTAGACTTAAATGCCATGAAAATGAACAGCCAAGTACTTCCTCTTTCTCCTTTTTTACGGCAAAAGGGACAAGTGGTAAATAAGTTTTAAAAAACAACGAAAAAGACACTTTCTGAAAAAGGCGCCTATTAGTTTGAGTTTCGCCACATTTTTACGTTACGTTTTCTCTCGCTTTTCAACGAAATTATTAGTTTTCAATTATATTTCTGCTTACTTTCCTTAGTATTTAGAAGACCCTGGGTTTGTTTCCAGCAAAGTACGAGACCTGAAGACTGATGCGACGGAGCATCTTGCAAGGTTCCGTAACTTTTCTACAAGTGCTGGAAGTACAAGGACTTTCAAGACCGACTACAACCGAAGAGCACGAAACGTTATTAGCAGCAGAAAATACAGAAAAAAAAGGTAGAATTTGCCTAAAAAGCCATAAATAACACCTAAAGAAAAACTCTAACATAAAGCAGTAGTAAAGTTTGCAATGGAAGGGACAAAAGCTGAACTTGCTTGACGTTAATTTTACCTAGACAAAAATTGAAACTTGACGACTTGCGTACGAAAAGAAAATGAAAGCAAAATAAGACCGCAATAAATCCGCAATGTCAAGGCATTACTTGATCCGAAATTTGTCTTAGTTTAAAATTGCTTTTTTAAAAACTGTTTTCTCATTTCATTTATTCAGTTGTATTCTGAGAATTGTATTTAGTTGCTTATTTCTTGGATCAGATTGAATGAGGATGATACTCTCGCACTTACTCATTGAAAAAACTCTTACTGAGTTTTAGTGATGATTGATACGATTTAGCATTTTCGGTACTACATCAGTCCCCCTCCCCCCCCCCCCCCCCCCCCCCCCCCTTCACCAGAAATATGTGTATAACCTAGAATGTGACCATTTGACTTCCAGAAAGATCCAGTACATGGAACTTGAGCGAGATAACAGATTGTTGCAGCAGGCTATCAATGAAGCAGAAAAGGTACACCATCAGGTCAGCCAGGCATTTCACAAGCTTATCCAACATGCAGAATGCTGCGAGAAGTGTTGCAACATCAAGCTTTGCTTTGAATAGATGGCTGCAATGCAAACCTTTGGAAAGAGCTGTATGACAATTCCAGCAAGTCCATGACTTGCCAATTTAACAACTGGAGCAAATGGTATATATTAGGGAGATTCACTTTTTATGAGCATGAAGAGGGGGCAGTTTTAAGGGTATCATATTTGTACACTACTAAAAGGTCCTAAAAAGGGATGGCCTTTGATTGTTGATCTTCTGATTGTGACTAACAAGAACATTTATTCCTTTGGAAAAAAAGGGTAGTAAATTTAGATTTTTGTGTGATGGTCCAGATAGTTTTTGTCCCCTCCCCTCTGCTCATTCCTTCTCATGCTACAAAAGAAAGAATACCCCTTTGCCCTTTCCATTCTTAAGAGTTAAAATAATCCCTAACTTGTATTTTGTTCTGTTAATCAACACTGTGGTATTCAATTTTAATCATATTAAAAATTCACACAACAGAAATGAAATAGTGGTCTTTTTTATTCAAATATAATTTCTAGTAAATAACCCAAGAGAGGATAATATTTAAAATTACAATCAATGTGGTACACTTTACTCTCCAGGTATAATATATGTTGAATTACAACACTCTTATAAACCAAATACATAAAAGCTGATAACACTATAATTATGTTGAGATTAAATACGATAATAATACTATGTAAAGGAAAACGATAATATTATCAATGACTTGAATGAGAAATTATGCATCTTTATAAATGAAAGTAAATAATATGAATGTATATGTGTAAAGTTTGTATATGGTATACTCATCTTACCAATACAACACCAAAAAAAGTGGACTAAATCTTAAAATAATATAACCTTTATGACATCTCTAAATATTTAGACTTAATTGGAAGAACACTTTAAATGTTACATGTTCTAAATTAGTACATTAATGATTTAATTATAGGTTTCCTAGTTATGAGATGGAATTGTTGGTTTAATCACTGTTTTTCACTTATATCACTGTAATTGCATATCATTAAGATATCTAATTCCATCTTTTTCATTCATATCTATTTTCAAAACTTATTTTTATATTACTTCATGACAGTCTTATACTAACTAGCTGGGAACTTTCTGTAAATTGAATGGCTGAGAAGCGTAGCCATGCGATTCGATAATTCCACAACACAAATGTGAGCAAAAACAAACACTGCCAAAGAAGGTACAGGAATAATCCCTCAGGGTATTGTCTAGAAAAGGTCTTGGTATGTTTATTTTGGCAATGGACCTAATCCATCTGGGAATAATGTTATCTAAATTTAGATTGTATATATGTCACTCCCCTGAGATTAAACATCTTCATTGCTATATTCTAAGTGTCTTCCTGTGCATACCCATCTAGCAAAGAAATGATAATCTAGGGAATGACGCATGCTCGGAAATGAGAAAATAGAGAATACAGGCTGTATCCCAAGATCAGGCTTCATTCTTAGGTCAATTCTTGAACATTTAGTACACAAATGAAGTCATAATGCTACATACTAATGCACACTGAGAACTGTACAGTACACATATATCGATACTTTTATAATGCTACAAAAAAAATTAAATTCTTGTTAAAATATATATATTAGTTTGCTTTCACTGTTTCCAAATAGTATTTTGGCACAAATCCAAATTTCAAAATATATAGATAAAATATAATTAATAAATTAGTAGAAATTTAGATTGTCACACCTGTGATTAAAGCACAAAGCATAATATCCATTACAGCTTTCCAGATTATTCTCAAAACGACAGCCAGATGGTCAACATAGTAATTAGTACATAACTGTGCAGCCATTTCTATATTCTGAATAACCATTATTTTTGACAATGCTATGCTATTATATTTAAACTATGGTTATGATATTAGCTGTAATTAAACTGTTTAACATAAATGGAATCAATGGCAGAACTTGCATTAGTAATGTCTAGGTAATTAAGCAGGGATTTATTTAGGCAGTATTTTTGTTCCATTGCCAGGTATTTAAACTAAGAAATTTAATGTAGCCAATAGTACCAGTACTAAGTTACACAGCCATTTAAATTTAAATCTCCAAAATGAGAAATAATTATTTTCTGGTCAGTATTTATAATACAGTAACACAATTCACAAGTAATATCTTTAATATCTTTGATTAACCATGAAGGTTTTTTTATATAGAAATATCTGAATATATATGTATGTACTCATGTCACACTTCTCGCACAGATATATAATTTGGACTTGATGTATTTTTTTGATATTTTTGTTCAAAATAATTAAGAATACCTTAAAATACCTAACTGTATGGGTAAATGTAAAAGTATACTAGCTGTTAGGACGATTTAAATGCTCCTGGTGCAGACTTTTTTTGCAGACTAGCCTTTTGGTCAACGTCAATATGACTAGAAGCTTTTGGCTTTGTCTTAGGTGATGCTTTACCCTCTGGTGGAACAGATTTAGTTTTTTTTTTTTTAATCTGTTTAGGGCTGCTCTCAGCTGATCTTGTTTGCTGTTCCAAGGATAATTCCTTTGTTGTCTGTGCCAACTGTCCACTGTTATTATAACTCTTAGCTTCTTTACAAGTAATTTTGCAAGTCATAGTTGGTGTTGTTATTGTTTCCGTAGTCTCTGTAGATATTTTTACCTTTGCAATGATGGGTACTAGTTGGTCAACAACTTCGCTGACTCCTAAGTTTTTAATATCGTTTTGTTCTTGATTACTATTGGCTGTTTCATTTTTTACTTTTGAATTTGAAGGCTTTGTAGTTCCATTATGAGAAGGAGTTTCCAAGTGATTTTGTACAATAACAGGATTGCTAATGTCTTTAGGACTGTTAGTTTTGGAATGAGCATCAAGGAATACCACAATCACTGATATATTATCACTAGATCCTGCTTGTTTTGCAGTATCTACCAGTAACTTTGCGGCTGTCCCTCTATCTTTACCTTCAGCGACATGAGCATTAACAAGTTTTACAACCTCTTCTCGACCAACAGTATCCCACAATCCATCACAAGCTAGCACCACAAACTCTTCATCTCCTGAAAAAATGAATGCCACATTAGAGGGCCTTAAAACAGCTATAAGTGAGATTAAATCAAATTAATTACCTTCTAAAATAAACTCTGATAAACAGGGTTCTCCAGAGATATAAGGTTTATGCTCAACATCACCAATAGCCCTGGATACAGACAGATTTCCATTGACTCTCCATGCTCCAAAGTACACCACGCAACCACCAAGTGCTTCAATACGGTCTTTCTCATCCTAATTAAATAACAGGACACTTAAATTTTGGTTTTCCAAGCTGCATGAACTAATAAACATGGTGTAACCAAATAGAACACTTGCCAACTTTTCTACTCACAAAACCAAACGGCACAGCGACATTTGCTAATTTTTTAAAACCTGTTATGATGGTGACCACAGTGCAGAATTTTGCATGCTTTTGCCTTTCCTCTTTTTTGGTAGAAGGAGGGGAAAGCAGGGATAGTACGGTAGATTCAAAAGTGGCATAGCATTGTTGAATGCCCAAAAAGTAGTAGGACTCTTACTCTTTTCATAGTTATATTTTATTTAAATGTGAGTGACTAAAGTCTCCCAAGGGTCATGGCTCGGCAATCCCCAAAGTGGAGTACTGCCATGTGTTTTGTTACAATTTGAAATCAGGGTTAAAGTACCTTACAGCGAACTCCTTCACTGCATTCCAACACCATACTATAATACCCTACTGTTAACCTACATCTGGCAAAGAGGATTTGGGAGTACAGAAGGATTTCATGGCAGTCATGCTGGATGACAGCATTACCAGACTAGTCATTTTCCAAGTGAATTTTTTCATATATATTCCTTTGACTTAGTGCTTCAAAGAAACCTCTCTACTACTGTACCTTTTGGTCAGGTTTATGTGGTTCCATCAAGATAACAGCTTCACCTCCTTTGGAAAGTACAGCCTGAGAATCTCCTAGCCATGCTACATGTAGGGTATCATTTGATATCAATACAGTGACAGCTGTGCAGCCACTTTTCAAACCCTATTAATGGTTCAGAAAAAAGTTATTGAAGTATTTAATTTTATCGATTGATACACACTAGTTATACAATAGATCTATACACTAGTTATCCATCCCTTACCAAGGAATCTCCTATGCATAACTTGTATTTCTTTTAATATACACACCATTCAGCCTTCAGGTGAGTGTTTATCAAGAATATACAAGCAGCAAGTGCGACATTTCATGGTATACCACAAGTGAAGCATCGTATAACTACATTTTATCCCACACCATTGAAAATAACTAGAATAACTAGGCTGCAATATTAATACCCGATGGGAAGAAACACTTGTATGTGTCTCAAAAACCATTTTAAATTATGCATGTCCCATACATTATTTAATTACACATTACAGCCCTACTATTTTATACCTCTGCTCTAGCCTTCAGACCAAAGCATTCATCTGTCATCATAAATGTTTCATAAAGTGCAAGTCCTGGGTCAGTGTGAAGGTTCTCATTCATTGACAAAAATACATGCAGATTTGCTGAGGCATAATTAGCAGCATCTACTCCTCCATGACCATCATAAACAGCAAAAAAAGCAAGGCTTGGAAATTCCTTGGGGAAAAAATAACCATAAAAGTAATTATTACAATTTATTTTTCAAATTTTCTAGAAGCAGATTTTTAAATTGAATTGAGCAAGTTTTTCGTGGGAATCAAAAAATTGGAGCAAGTCATGTCTCATTCTCTTGAGTATTATTTTGTTGACAATTACTCATTTTGACACTGACAGGAGCGTATGTAGGAATGGGCCAAAGAGGTCCCATCTGATTGCCCCACGCAGCCCTTATATGACAGCCCTACGTCATTGTCTCTGAGTGTGATGACTGCCTCAAGGGTCACAAAGCACCCTAAGAAGGGGAGGTGCTTATATTTGAAAATATAGCAGAGCAGTAAAGTATGTGTAAAAGTGGGGGACTGATATTTCAAAACAGAGTGAATATTAACACACTATGTTTTTTTCAGCAAAAGTTGGGGGTATATAGCCTTCCCTCTCAATAGTCTCTATGTCAAATGGAACTCCTTTGGATTGAGACTCTTATGCAAAAAATGGGGTATAATTAGTATATATATCATACCTTGGGTAAACCAAAAAGTGTACTGAAATAAGGCATGATAATATGCTTATCTTCCATTTTCCTTCTGGTGTTCTTGATGGCATGGGCACAGGATTGGTAAGATCTCTCTGATTTGAACATTGTTGGTGGTGCATGACTCCAGTCCACACAAATTTCTTGTACTTTATTGAAGGTGGCTTTGACCAGTTTGTCAACATCTAGACCTTCAAAAAATATTATACAAATAAGTGATTGAATACGTTGGAGTCCTTGTCCTTGAATACTGGTAAACAAAGAGATAATACTCTAGAGAATGACATATGACTTGCTACAATTTTTTAACTCCACAAAACTTGCTCAATAGACCCTTTGCTGCAAACGTCAAAATGCAGTTCAATGCAGGTCATAACAATAGGTTTCCATGAATTCTCATGAGATTGAATTTCTTTTGTTTTGTCCATCAAATAGAGCTACTTTGTCATCACATGCAAGAGGTCTATTGCAAAGCATGCATATACTAGTTATTTTGTAAAATTCTTTTTAGATCATAATAATTATAACCCAAACCTTTATTGTTTTGCAGTTTATAGCATGTAAGGTCAGCTTCCAACAACTCCTGTGTAGCATGATGGGTAATAGTTGCCGCCAGATCATCAGGACAATTACTAAAATCAACATAACAAGATAAATCAAGCATAGGTTTACAAAAGTAGTGTAATTTCCGTAGTCCCAAAAAATAGCAAGTGACTGATATGTTAAAATAATGGCTAGTCATTAGACAAAATCATTGTAACTTGACTTGTAAAATCTTGAGGGCCAGTAATGAGTTATGAGCAAGCTAAAACTGATTTGGTCATTCATCATTACTGACAACTGACAAAAACCATGTTAGACCCCCTGATAGGTAATGGAATTTCTAAGTAGAGAGCCTGATATGAAGTTATTTCACCTCACTTTCATGCACAAAACGAAATCCTAAAATACAAGCATTTCTCATGTTCCCTGTCTTGCAGTAATTGTGATCTGTAGTGTTTCCAAAGAAAACAATTTGTAGCTATATGTTTTAAAGTGTAACTGCTGTCCCCGACCACAACCACTTCATGGTCTATAACATGGTTAATGTTAGATGTATAGGCAGGTCAGTGTGGTAAATGGGATAATAATAAATATCAAAAACCTTTGTTTGACTAGAATAATTATTATAACTGCCAATTTCAAGCTATATATATAATTGGCAACAGTAATGCTTAAGAAATAATCTGAAGTTTCTAAATATATTTTCCTATCTCTCTTTTCTGAAATTTCTAAATAATTCTTGAAAGAATTATCAATTTTGAATAAAAAATCCATTGATAAAACTTATGTTTAATCTTTAATTGACAAAGAATTAATTAAGCAGCTGTCGAATTCAATTTCTTTTGAAAAGATAAATATTGTTTTGATTGACTTTACATGTGAAAAATTGTATTTATAGATGTAAAATATTTCTAATCTGACAGCAACAACAACAACCAATGAGAAAGACGAGAAAACTGAAAGATCACAAGTTTGCCATTTGACATTATTATCAGCTTTACTCTACAAATTACTTGAATAACAAACATTATGTTAAACTATTGTTTCTGTAAATGGTTAAAAATAACATCAAGTACCTTGAAAAATTAGGGACATTGTACTTTCGTGGTTACGTACCAATGTTATAAAGAATGTAAAAAATGGTAGAATATATTATTAAGCAAGATAACCGCCATAAAAATAATGATTCCAAACTCAGAATTCCTTCACATTTCTATTGATGGGTTTATCTTAATTACAACGATATATAATATGCTATCTTTGTTCATTTGCAGAACTTGATTTAGTAATTTCAAAATCATTTTGTAAATTTATTTATTTTTACTACGTGTTAGAAGTCTTACACAAATATTCAAAACGGTGTAGTTTCAGTGAGCTTATATATATATATTTTATCTTCGATCGAGTGAGGCGATGTTGGAATTATAAAAATGCATCAATCGAGCTTTCTTTCTTTCAAAGATGGAAACCAATCGGTCGAGAAGAGGCTTTTAATCAAGGTCCAGCAGTAAACATATCAATATTAAAATATTCATTCAGGAACTGCTTGGTTTGATTATCGCGGAATTTGTTATTTATATTCCAGTGTTTGTACTTTGGGTGTAAATGCTCTAAGAGACGAATGGTTGCCAATGTTGATTATAATCTGTTGGGATAACAGTTCACACACAAAACCATTTTCAATGCAATTTGGATTGAATGGAACGAGTATTGCACAATATGACATCATGAACATAGCAATATTGACTGAATGGCCAGGAAAGCAGGATTTTAGAGCGACATATCTTGGTTACAGCGCTGATTTATCATTAGTGTCATTTACAAGAAATATGTAAACATGTTGTACATGGAGTGACAACACACATGAAAAAATAACTTCCACTTAAAATGAAAATCAGCCACAAACTCAACCACAGAACTATGACTAACCTACGTACCATTTACGGAGATATTCCTTAGCCCATTCAATGACATAGCCGTGTATTTCTTCACTTCCAATGCTGTGTGGAGCATCAACTCGAAATGGAAGTGAGTCCTCCTCTTCTGGAGATGCGTGCTCCAAAGCAAATTTGCTCAAGAAATCGGCTGCCTTCTGCTTCTCTTCGTCTGTAAACTCGACACCCATGTCGCATTATACACAGAATCTAGCTAATGAGCCTTCTAAATTGTAAAAAGAGCTAGGATTGTAGGTGTATGTCGATAGCCATTCCCCTTTTGCAATCCTAAATGCACTTTTGATAGTAAACTAAATCCACATGCTAGAGCGCAGAGAATGCTGGGCTACTGTCACGCTACTATCAACACGTGACACAATGTAACACAATACTTATCAAATATATTTTTTAACAAATAACTAATAATAACTAATAATAGATAAAGATTCAATCTTTTCATCAAAACCCCGTTTTTTTTGTCTTGTTTAGAGAATTCAAATACTGAAGAGAACCAAAATAAATATCAAGTTCCATGTAAAAGTAAAAAGTAAAAATATTTTTTCTTTGCCTTGTAATGAATTGCGTTGTAAGCTTGAGTGAAGAGATCGATTAGATTAATGAGATCAGTGTTTTAAAAGCTTTGCGACTTCTGGAATTTTCGGCGCCAACAGCTTAAAAAGGACGCAAAAATTGTTTTTCACTGCTCGGCTTTCTCATTTAAGTGACCAAATTCCTTCATTTTCCGCTTATTAGCAAATACACATGTATAAATACCGCTAATTAAGTTCCTTTGGGCTGGCGATTCGTTTTGATAAAAACTCGCATGTTTTTGCGCTTTTTGACTTTTTTAAGCGGCTACGCACAAGTGAACTGCTAAGTGCTTTCTATTAGCAGCTATTTTGCATCGTTGAGCGACTTTTGACTATTAATTCTGTTTTTCCCCTGTGTTTTCTTTTGCCCTGAAGGCATGGATTTTACATGAGGGCATATCTGCAACATTTGATAGCTACTTTGCATGATATTAATGGAAACACTTCGTTGAATTCTGAAAACATATCGAGACACTTTAGATTTTAACTCGCAAATTTGAGTTATTTGAAAAATATGTTATCTGGTTAAAGAGATTTTGGTCGGTTACAAATTTATCTTCGTGAAAAAGAGGCTTTTCTTTGGCAGCCCCTATTTCCACCCCCAATGAGAGAAACTTCACCAGTGGATCTTGATTTTTCGCGCCCTTAACCCACCTCAATGTTTTAGGTGCAGACAGACACCAGTTTCGTATTCGATGCGAACCGCTGTTTTTTGAAGACCACAGACTCATTTGCAAAGATTTAGCCTCGTTTGTGAGTATATAAGGTGTTCCTTGAGGATACAGGAAACCCATTTCCTTGGTAAGCCGGGTTCAATAACTTGCTAGCCTCGCAACCAATAATTTGTTTAAAGAGGATTATATTTCCAAAGACACTGAGCTGAGCTGATATGAAAAATGTAAAACAGCTATATTTCCCCCTTATCCTGTAGCTAGTTTAGTGATCTAACGATTATTATCAATGCTTTTAGTGGAAGAGTTTCCCTTCTAGGGACATATCTAACGAACACTGCAGACAAAACGCGAAAGACACATCTATTACTTGGAAAAGGGACGCTGGAACGATGCGGATCGAATTGGCCTAAGAAATTTTAGAAATTTTGAATGAATCTGAATTTGTTATTACTTTGTACAGTTGTTATAGAATTAAACATTACGATGAAAAAGTATGCGAGTAATCACTATGACCCACAATAACTAATGTTAATCGAGTAGAGTAGTATCATATTTCAACAAATCATTTAGAATTCATTATTTAGTAATTATTTAGATTCGGTTCGCGCTCTGACCATATGTGTATCTTTAGAATTTTTAATTTCACATGCGTACGTCCGTTTGTGGAAACTTGTGGTCAGCTCAACTTAAACCCTGTTTTCCATATGCGCTTTGACGTGCTTTACTATCTATTTTTTGTATAATTGTAGAATAAAAACCAAAAATCTTATGATTAGTCATGATTAGTTATTTTATCTTAAGGATAAAATAAAGCACGAAAAGCTTGAGGAAGAAGGATAAGCTGAAAGGCTAAAGACAACAGAAAAAAGACAGGTTTTGTACAAAACGGCCATGAAAACTGAAAAAGCTATATGGAAATCAGGCTTAAGCTGATACGATAGGCCACAAAGCTTCTCAATCCGTTTAGATTATGGTATGTTTTATGACATGACGGCTGTTCCGGTGTCGTTTCGAACCTCTGCCGATTACGTCATGATCCAGCTCACGGTACTTTCGCTACTCGTATACTAAAACACACTGACATTGGAGAATAAACTTTCAGTAATGCTTTTGTTGGTGTAACTGATACGATATGGGTTAATTAAGCTCACTAAACAGCACCTAGCTATCAGCTAAACTGAAGCAAAACTGATAGAAGTAGAGCATGGTACTTTAATGATTTCACCACACCACAGGCATCCCATGAACGAATAAAATGGTGAAGTAAATATTTTAAGTCTGAGACTCGAAGTCTCGCGCGCGAATATTTCGTATTTCATCAAGATAATAACTTGTAGCTTTTTCTAGGCTTTGAAGAATCCGTAAAATACAGCTTCTTTAAGGTTTCTTGGGATTCACCCTTGACGACTCAAGGGAAGTAGCGATTACAAAAAGTTTACGGTTACCGCCCTGGATTGTCTCACCGTTAGAGTTTGAGTACTAATTGGTGGCTAGGGACTGGGCAAAGCCTTTGGGATAACTGGTTAAAATATCTCGAGTATGGCGGTTTGTTTCAGTCAAGGCATAAAGAAAGTACTAGGAATAAGGATTCTTGAATAAAATTGAACAAAGGTGGTCATAGGTGATACATCAAACTGAACTAATGGGGAAGGGTAGGATAGAATATTCTATGTTTAAGGTATTGGGTGGAGAGCAGGGAATTAAGAATATTTCCTGCTTAAGATGGCTTCCTTCTTTTAAACGTTCACTTTTAAGCCCACGATGAGCGCGCGCTCAAAAACCGCTGAAAAATCTACAATATTTTATTGAAGAACCATACGCGTTTTGAGCCGCTTCAACAGGGCAAAACCCTCAAATTTTACACGGGACTCTCTATTTTTTAATAGCTCATTTCAAAAAACTCCTACAAATCTAGGTTATATTAACATTTTAGAAAAAGTTTAAATCAGTAACACATGAAAAAATTGATTTTTGTAGGGATTTTTGTTCGACCGAAACTACAAAATATGACAAATCAATGTATCTCTTTGTCTTTTTGTCGAAAATATGATTGACTAGCCTTCATTCGTGCAATCATATAGTCTGCAGATAACTATTATCTTATGAATCTTAATTTTTTTCTAATCACTTCCGGTGGCGCAATTTTTACTCCAAAAGCTCGTGCGTAGGCTTCCATTAAATGCCGATTATCTCGAAAACGAGCTCGGGACACCCTATTTTTTTTCCACATTTGGAATCAGCATTAAATTTTAATTCGGAAAATCGAAGTTTTAAAAAAAGTTTAAATCAATTTCCAAAAGTAGGCAGTCACCTTAAAAGGTAAAGGGTTACATAAATTGAACTCCTCCCCTCCCCTTCCCAATGAAGGGAAAAATATATATCATATAGGGTTAAAAAGATTTTAAAATTCTACAGCATTTATTAAAACTTTACGAGGTGGTTTGCACAGTTTTATTGAAACGACTCTTGCATTCAAGTTTAACTTAATGCAACTAAAAGTTAAGTAAAAAAAACTAACTTTGTATGAAATTAAGGCAGCGACGTTTCATTTCGCTCAACCAAACTGACATCATTTTAAAATAAATGTCATCGTCTTGGAAGAAATTTTTCTTACATCTCTACTTGTTACATTGGATAATAGCGTTGACGTACATACATTAGGTATTTAAAAATGTCTTGAGTTGCTGTTATATTCCATTTAATAGTCATTTATATTCATTTCTTTCATTTGATGCAAAAGATGCAATATCGTGCAAGACTATGGGGCTACAACGTCATGGGTGATACCATGCAACAATCGTTTAACTACGCTGTCTCATTGTATGTACAACACTACATGAAGTACCAGCCCACCAGCCAGAAATCAATTAAAAGTCTGCACGTGAAATTTAAAAATGTATGAATAATCATTAATACAATTTGGCATGCAAGTGTGACGAATATTTGAAGGATTTTCTCGAGGACAAATTCTGCACATTCCAACATGACTTTGCGAAGTGACATCCCAAGGAAAGATGACGATTTAAAAAGTTTATTTTAAACTTCCAGTAGCATAATTTCATGGCTTGCTTGCTTTCTTATTATTCCAATTTATGTGATTTCTTCGTGATGTCCAGACAGAAGTTAGACAAAGTGAAGTGAATATGACGTAGACGATTCACCAGCTGCATGAAAGAATATCCACAGCGCATGCGTATTACATGTCATGTGTCTGGTTCATTTTGAATTGAGCTCGCATTCGAATGATCCATTTTAAAATACAACGAATTCCAATTAACCCAAGTGTTCAATTTGTTTTAAGACCAGAGGCTAGTGGAGCAGCAACCCTAGTCCAGCTGTGCGGTGTCCTCTTGAAAGAAACCATGCAAAACAAAACCTTTAATGTCGGTCAGACAGATTATTGATGGGAATCTTATTGTCTTTGTGACTGACCGCAGTCACGGCTGTGTTTACCCCAGGCAGAAAGCTGCAAGAAGAACAAGAAAAGAAGAGGATATTTGACAATTTTTACATAAAAGATAGACGCTTTATATATTTTGAGCTTCTTTTATTAATGCTAGATTAATAACAGTTAGCACTTCCTCTTCACGCATTGTGATTGGATAGTTAACTTTCGCGGATTTTTGATTGGTTCCTGAAGGAAGTATATTCATGACTACCGCACTCTCCAAAATGTTCTTATTTGTCTTATTTTAAAAAAAGTTTTCGAATTTTCCATTCATACCTGACATTCTGCACTACAGTACCAAGCACCTTGACATCCAGAACATAAGAAAGAAGCATCTCTCTTACACACAGAGCACAAGTTCACACCTTCCTCATCTGGTTTCCCTCGTGTCTCGCCCTCTCGAGCCACACCCTCGGGCCTCTCTTTCGTGCTATTAAACCCAGGCACGTGATTTGCAGATGGAGCCTTGCCCTGCATCCTGCTCAGTTCTTCCCGCGCTCGTAACGTGCGTTCACGTTCTCTCATCCACATTGCATCGAGCATGGAGGCGGCGGCTTTATTTGGCAAGTCAAGATCAAGGGGCCGACCAAGTCGCTGTTCCATGGGTCCTTTTGGAGAAGAATGGCGATCATCCTTAGTTTTATTTTCGAAGGAGTTACTTGGATGAGAACCCATATGCGGAGGGTGTGAAGACGAAGTAGGAATGTGCTCATCGTTTGACATCCGCATTCTCTTCGCTCTCTCGTCAGTCAACCGTCCAAAAGGAGGCGAAGACATATGTCTTCCCGGTAGACCAAAAGGTCCTTCTAGTTCTCCTGCATCACGTCTTCTTTTTCTTTCCTCGGCATTGAGTCTCTCGAAAGCGACGTATCGCTCCCTCTCGATCATCAATCGCTCGCGTTCACGAAGCGCGGCCATTTCTTTCTCGCGATCGCGCGGCCCGATTTCGCGGTTGAGCACCAAAGGGTTGACTTTCTCTTTCAGCTCAGCCTGCAGCAACCTGCGATTGACGTCAATTTGTTCAAGGCTGAGTCGGTGTCGCTCTTTTTCTCGCTCTCTTTCAATCTCCTATATTAGAAAAACATATATTTAAGCACTTTAGATACAAGTAAGACACTGGGACGATTTGCATGGACATTTTGTTGGCAAATTTGAACATGATTCAAACATAAAGAACCAGAATTACAGGCTTTTAAAAGTGTCAAAATGCACAAACAGCGTACAGTTAGAGGAGACAAGATTTGACTAATTTTTCAATCGCATTCAAACGCAAGAATTTTCATTCCATTCCAAGATCAATTACCGTGTTTGTCAAGACTTCCTCTACACTTATGCCTTTTGAAAACCTGACAGTTTGATATAACTAACATTGATGGATTTCCGATCGACGGCTAAAATCAATTGGCAAAACTCGCCTGCAGTGCCGGAACACATTCATGGTATAGAAGTTCTATTGACAACTTAAGTGTTTCTGAAGAAATTGCTTCCAATTTATAACAACGAAAGGAAGGAATATTATTACATTTGTGAATGTCACTTCGTTCCTTCCGGACAAAAATGGCTTTTTCTGAGATTGAAGAAAACATAAACATAAAAATTGGTTTTCTTTGAAGTTACCAACGTGGCGTTTCTGAAGGTGGTTTTGAAATTCAATGAAGTTCATTAAAATCAAAAGCAAATATCAACTTCTAAATTCCAATTGGAATTTCAGTGGATGGAAATGCACTGCTAATTCCTATTTATTTTATTTTATTTTATTTTTAAGTTCATTGATTTTCAAATAGCTAAAAATTTGCTGCACTAACTGGGTGAATGAAAGATAATAATCTGATGATGGTGATTGATTAGGAAGATATTTATTATCAATAGCAATAATGATATTATCATTAGGATTACTTGGCAGCGAGAGGGGTTAGTGAGGTCTTTCCTCGTCCAATATCATAAAATCCCCTAAGTACATGCCATTTGCAATAGCTCAGTTATAAACCACTATTTTCATATTGATTCAGTTGTATTTATTTAGGCTTACCGTTCTCAAATGTGGTGGTATATCCTTGTCGAGTTCCTTGTTGTGTGGTAACGATTTACCCTGAGCTGCCGCCGCAAGACGATCCATGGCCTGCCTAGACGCCATCGACATTGGATACCCTCTGGATGGTGAATGGCTGCGTGAATCGGCCAATGACCGAGCCATTTCGATAGAGAATCGTTCAGCGAAGTGTTTATCAGCAGGATGAAGAGATTTATTTCCTGAGTGGTTTGACGCGATTCGTCCAAGAAGCTCCCTATGCGAGTTCATCTCCCCGACACGAAACAGTTCTTGTCGACGTTGAAGATCATGAAGAGCGGCTGCTCTCAAATCCAACCGTTGGTCAGGTCTAGAGGGGTCTATTAAGCGATCTTGGTAAAAGTCTCTTCTTAAGAAAGGTGGTGATCGTTCGCGAGGCATTCCCAGTGTTGGTTTAAAGTGTTTTTCAGATTCTGCTCCTCTTAGAAATTGATTCTTGATTCGGTCTCTTTCCATAGCCAAGCCTCGCATGCCTTCACGTTCAGCCATTGTTCGCTTTTCTTGTTCTTTTTCTCTCATTTGTTCGAGGTTTCGCCTACGATCCAAAGCATCCATTGCTTGCTCCTCGCGTATCTCGCGCTCTCTTGTCTCAGAGTCGGCACTCCTTTGGACTCCCTGTTCACGTTCTTCTCTGTTAAGCCCCTTGCGCTCTTCCTCTGACATTTTACGATGATCATCTAGGCCCCTTAGGGCGGGACCGAGAATGGACGAGTTGCCATGACTACTCATCAGACGCACATCAAACTCTTTAGCCGATCGAGAAAGGGGTGGCATGCCTTGATCACGTGGCTGGGCTAATTCTCTGTCTTCAAAAAGCTTTGCCGGCGGCAACCCCACTCCTTCCTTTGAAGACATTTGTCGGAGAAGAGTAGGATTTTCTCGCATTGCTTGCTCCTCTCGTCTTTTCTGCTCACTCAGTGTCCTCATTGCTAACGCGTCACGCTCGTCCAAAGAGCGCAGCCGAGGTGGTCCTGATTTCAACAAGTCAGGTTGAAAGCCACTGCGGTCACGCTCTTCCACGCGAGAAAAATCGCGTTTGTCGGCTTGAGATAAGACGGCTGATTGGCTACGAGAAGAAGTAAAAAGAATGGAATCCTTTGGGTGGATCAGTCCAGGCTTGCTGTGACCAGAAGGCGGAGTTCCAAATCCAGGGACCATGAACTCTCCAGGGATTGGCCGGTGCTTGATGGAAGACAAAAGATCTTGCGGACCTTTCATCAGGTCTTGCTCTCGACGTCTGTTTAAGTCTGACAGTGTCAAGTGATGAGGCAGGGACCTTCTTTCTGCTGGGAATAGTCCTGGTGCTAGCTGGTCTCTTGAAGACCGTTCAGGAGAGCTGTTAATCTTCTGTCTTGGTGAGAGTATGGGCTCCATTCCTGATCTTCGCGCCTTTTCTTCTTGAAGGCTGTCTATATCAGAAAAGGCTTGAGACGGTCTGCCGCCAAATTGCTGCAGATGTGACAACATCAGAGGTGGTCTCATTCCAGGCACGTGCGCGATTGGTTTGACGACTTTAGAGGGTTGTGGTGAAGTCTTTTCTTGGTTGGACTGCGAATCAAGCTCACGTATCTTAGGGGATTCTTTTCCCTGTCTACAAAGCTTGCAGTCCGAGTTCGGACAGTGTCCTTCTCTGTGCTCTCTGGCAAGGATTTGTGAAATATGTTCATGGCCGTGCGGACTGAATGCTTGCATTGAAGGGTGGTGAGAAGGAAGTCCCATAATACTTGGTGGAAGTCCCCTAGTGGGTGAGCCATGGAAGGGACAATTGACATCACGCTTACAAGGTCCTGGTTTCATTCCCGGATGGAAATGATGGTGACACGAAGCCGAGGGATACCGGTTGGTAGGCGGCATGGGACCACTGAATAACCCTGCCGTGGAAAATGGCGGGTTGTGAGTAATTAGATGTGGAGTGAATGTCCGAGGTGAGTATGGCTTCATGTGTGGAGACGTAGGTCCGAGACTGGGTGGCAATGGAAGACCATTTGCATCATGCATTGGGAGAACAGGAATGAGTATTGCAGCTCTGTGGTGAGGCCCCATGAGATGAGAACTGATTTCTTTACCTGAACCAGGTAGAGTCGGGCTCACAGAATGTACTACCTTCTTAGGAGAATGGAATGGCATGTTTTTCTTGGGCGGAGAGAAGCTTGAACGTTTGGGTGAGTGACTTTCGTCCTTCTCGGACGACAACTTCTCCGCCGAAAATGACGAACTTGATACTGGACTGTTGGAAGACTTTGACTTCTTGGAGTCTTCACCGGCTTCTTGTTTCTTCTTGTCATCATCATCATCAAAAATCTCTATCGGACTGAGCTGTTTTCTAGCAGAATCGTTTTCTTTCGGGCTACTCGTTCTTTCATTTTCGCTACTTTTGTCTTCTCTTGTGCTAGCTTCTTCAGCGGTTTCTTGGTTTTTCTTCTCGGGAACGATTTTCTTGAGCTTAGGTATTGGCTCAAGGGAGGAGTGTTCCTTTGATTGCAGCTTATGCTTCAGAGTAGGAGGTAAAGGCTTAGGCTCGGTGTTTGAGCTGTTATCAGGTGAAGCAGGCTTGAGCTTTGGCGGCGTGCGCGGAACATTAGGAGGGAAACTCCTGCGAAGAAAACTTCTATGAAGCTCAGACTGAAATTCGTCTCGTTGTGGACTTGGCAGATCGTTCTTCATCTCACCACTGTCAGATAAGTTGTCCTTTGGCTTATCTTGAACGTTCAGTTCAGTATCAGCAAATTTTGACTCTTCCACACTCATAGGTAATTCTTCACTAGGAATCATTTCTTCGTCGGAGTTTTCTTCAGGGTTGTCTGAATTTTGATCTGGCTTAAAGGCCTCTTCTCCGAGCTTTTTCTGCTGTAGTAGCCTTTCTACTAGCCAGTTGTGTCGCGGTAGATCACGAGCAAAGCGGTTCTGACTTACCAAGTGCGGCGGAGTTGCTCGTTCCTTATCTTTCTCACGTTCAATACTCTTTCTCTTTTGTCTTGCAGCAATCCGTTTATCCTTCCTTGCTCTTTCTCTCCGTCCTTGTTCTTCCAACTGCTGCCGTTCTGTCTCAGTCAACGAAAATATATCTTGACTTGCATCCTCGGTATCTGAATCCTGATGTTGTAAACTATGAGTCGAAAGCTCATCTTCATCGACATCATCAGCATACTTTGTCTCGTCAATCTCACCCCCTTCATTATTCTCCAGTGTAATTTCACGATTTTCTTCGAAGCAGTTTTCTTCTATAGCAGCGGAATTTTCATCATTCTTGCCATCGATGCTACACAGTTCATTCTTAGGGCTTTGAGATTTGCTTCTTTCTGCCCTGAAGTCCGAACCTTCTTGTTCGTCACTATCACTGTCTAACTGTCGCGGCTGTTTGCTTGCTTTAGGTGGACGTCCAATTCTACGTCCTGTTTTACTTCTCCTTGAAAGTCTTTGAGGTGAGCTCGTTGTCTTGACAACGCCTTTCGTATTTTTCACCTTCTTTCGTGTTTTCCGCTTCACCTTGGTTTTACCCGTTGACGTCACAGGTTCCAAGTCACTAAGTTCCTCCGCTTCGGACATTCCCTCGTTATTTGACACATCGGTGTCCTGTCCCAAAGACGCATTGTCAATCTCCTTGTTACTTTCAAGTTCCTCGGTAATATCGTTGTTTGGCGAACGGGTCTTGTAATAACCTTCTTCAGACTGAGCATGCGCAATCTTTTTATTAATAATTTTCTCGTCTTCATGAATGCTGTTTCAAGTTCATAACAAGGCGAAGAGATTCCACCTTTTGAGTCTTTCTCCTCGTTATCGCATTCACCTTTGTCTTTCAGCGAATGTTCACATTGCATACTTGCCTCCTCCAGAATCTGGGCCATTTTCGACGCTTTGATAATGCTGTGATCTGATTGACATTCCGCGTTTTCATTTCCATTGATTTTACTGAACAGATTTGGAGTATCATCTTCTATTGACCCATCCTGGGTCGAGCACTCACATGTCGTATTATCTTCATTGCTATCACGTGTGGGATCCTTGGGTGAACATGAATTGGTGACCTTGTCAAGAGGTTGATCGGACGAGTGTTTGTCCTGTAATTGCATATCTGACAAGCTCCTATTAGATACAACTTGAGATTTTGAAGACGCATTATTGAAGCTTTTTAAGAGACCTGAGCCTTCATTATCGCTCGTAGTCAGCTCATCATCCGTAACGTTCTCAAAATGAGGAAGCTTAACCTTGCGATTTAGTTCACCTCTACTATTAACGGGGTCAGAGGTTGGAGAAGCAAGGCTCCCCTTTGCGAGTCCACTATCGTATTTTTCCTCATCACTTCTCATTTCCAATTGACTTTCATTCACAAATTCAATCTGTTTAGCTTCCTTTACTGCTCCTTTGCTTAAAATACGTTCAAAAAGTGATTCAGTTTTGTTTTTATTCGTTGCAGTACTCGTGGGTTCCTCGTCTTTGCGGCGAGTTTCTGCTGGTGATTCATCACCAGGGCTCATAGCTGAGAAGTTACCGTAGCATTTTTCGTACATTGTGAGTTCACTTTCCTTCACGCTATTGCATTCCTTCTTGTCCATTTCATCACTTCCATCAAAATGCTCTTGTGGTGAGTCACTATCATTTTCCTTCTTATCCGCGGCGTCATGGTTATTGGTCATTTGTTCCTTTTGCAGACGGTGTGCCCGAGCAATATCCTCGCTTAACAGTCTTTTCTGTCGGGCTAAATCCTGAGTGAGACGCTGCTTCTCTCTCGGCGTGTCTCTTCGGTGAGATTTCACAATTGCTTGTTTGTTAGACGAGCTTTCTGAAGACTTCTTGTCTGTATTTGCACTAGGGCTGCCCGCTGAATCCTTGTTAGATTGCGATCTATCACTCCCAGAGCTATCGACATCCTCGCCATGTCTGCTATTGCGACTGGGAGAACTGTATCGGGGATAACTTGAGCGGTGCTGCATCTCAGAGCTATGCTTAGAGTAATGCTTCCTCGAGCTCGTGTCTTGCTCGTTTTCGCGTTCTTCTTGGTGATCGCGTTCGCGAGTGGAATTTCTGTTGGGAGATCTTCCAACTCCTCGACCACGTTTGTCATTAATTTGCTTTTTATGACTAAATGGCGGTCTTCCTCGAGGTCGATGACCCTCTCGATGTTGGGAAGGTGATGTATAGTAAAACCCAGACATGACTTGGTTCACGGGCCGCTTGGCCAACAAAAGGTGTTCTTCTGAGCTTAGTGAGTTTGAAACGAGTCTGTTTTCTCCTCTGATCTGAAAAACACATTCAAAATTTGGTTAACAGGGAAAATATGTCCAAGATTGTCGACGCATTGTGCTCCATCTTGGAGCACGGTTAGAATTGCTGACAGACCGCGACCTCAGAGACGCATTTCGTTTGTATACAGATAAGCATGTGGCCTTACTGAAGAGGCCTTGGGTTTAAAAAATTCCAACAATCCCAAACAAAAAAGGACAGTTAACACGATGTGTTTATAAATAACCTTAAGGAGGATTAATAACCTTAATTGATATTGAGATTATTTAATGTCGATATCTTAGCAAGGGTCATAAAGACCGGTGTCTGCTGATACTCCTATTAATGGGCCCATCAGTTCTCGTCTCCAACTAATGACGTCACATGTTAATCTCTCGCTCGCCGGCGCTAACCTACATCTCTAAGCCTGCGGCATGCAATCTTTAGCACTTGATCGTGATATAGATCATTGATCAACAAAAGATCAATCGATCTCAATTCATTTTGCTCAACCGAATGAAATTCCGTTCTAATCAACTGCAAAACGCTTGTAGGTCATTGATGACTGCTCATTAAGAACTTTTTACCTTCGTAATGATAACAAATCTATATCAAAGGAACCGGTAATTACGTCTCAGAGTAAGAAGGAAATATTTCTTAAATAAGAAGTTGAAGCTACCGTCAAGGAGATGGGCAATATATATTTATAGTATTTCCAGTAAATTAATTTAATAAAAAACTTCCCATTTTTCATTGGTTTTAGTCGGTTTAGAATTTTGATATAACTGTACTCCCTTTTTTTAAAGTTAACTTTATGATATAAACCCTGAAATCGAACCCTGTAGTTTACCGCTTAATGGGTCGTTCAACTTATCACATCTGAAAAAAGAGCTACGCTCGGCTCCGAAAACGTTTTCATTTACTTTGCGTTTAACATTTTACTTGCTTATAAGATATAGATAATATTTCTACAACATGACGTTTAAATGCCAAGAGGAATGATTCAAAACTTACCGTATGTATTCTACGTTTCCTTAATGGTTCGTGTTTCTTGTCTTTCTCTTCGAACGGGTTTTCTAAGTAAGGACAAAATGCTCCTACAGTACAATATGTACACATCCAAGGTTCATCTATTTGTAAGGCTTTCGCAGGGATGGACGGGTCGTGACACTTTTGATGATATCCTAGAAACCAGACAAGCCGGGAAAAAAACAAAATTAGTTTTAAAATCCAAAGAAACAACAAGAAATACATACCAAATCGATTAAATAAAAATCGATAATTTTTGAATATGTGATATTTTTGAAGCTTGGTAATTATGAGTTGTTTTGTCGGAGTCGGTAGGTGAAACAAAAAAAAAAAAAAAAAAGAACTCGAGATCTTGTTGGTTCAGAGTGCTCGTGTACTGTTGGAGGTTTAGTTTTTAGTGTACTCGTTCACTGCTGTATTTAGAAAGCTGATTTGAACAATAATGTCTCGAGTTCCACTCAAATCAATAGTAAGGTATCCGAGCCCTCTACAGCCCTCTAGTTCCGTCGCAACAACAAAGAACGGCAAACAAATGATGGACAGCTAAGAATAGACAGAATGTCATCTTGCAAAGATGTTTTCGACAAAAACGTGTGCATTTAAAAATGGTCAAATAAGATTCTCTGGTGTTTCAGCCCCTGTCGTTTGTATTTGCTCAAGTGGCAAAGCCCTTTTTTAATGCCTAAGAGACAGACGGATATACAGAAAGACGAACAATGAGTACTATGGTAAGATAACTAAGCACGGCCAGCTATGGTGAAAATCAACACTTGTGTACAAGCGCAACAACGCGCACGCGCGCGAATAAGTAAATAAACAAATAAATAAATGATAAATAAATAAATAGACATTAATAAATAAATAAAAACCTTGATCTCTAGTCTAAACATTAGAATCCTAGATGCTATGCTAATTCAAAATTGTATTAACATAACCATTCTGATGCATAAGAGTGATTAATATTACAGTGCATCGGCTTTTGCAGCTCATCTTGGATTTTCAGAGCTACTTAACATACATTAACTAAATACACTAACCCGAACTTCATATAAAAGCGTGAATTTGGTGCAATGTATCTTACTCTCGCATAGAGAAGTTGCCCAATTTCACTTTGAAAATGAAATACCAAAACAAAAATTGTACATAAAAATATCAGCTCTACTGATGTGATACAAATCAGACGACCGACTGTGTTGCATAACGAAGGAAATTATTAAAAATGACGCACAAAAAACAATGAAATTTAAATTTGTTTTTAATTTTTTGACAAATATATCAAGAATCGCCGGGGGGTGGGCTAAAATATACCTAAGGCATTCTGTTTTAAAACTTATCATATATATAAAAATGAAACAAATGGCGAGAATAAGCGGAATAAATGTAAAAAATAACTAGATAGTCATTTAAATTACGCAGAAAAACCTTAGTAAATCTTTTAAATGCGGAAATCGGGAAAAAAAAATAATTGGGAATTCGCATTCGCCTTCTTTGGTGTAAATAATTTTTTTTAGAATTTTTAATATTTTTTCCTAAATCTAAATTGAAAATGAGTCTGTTTACAGGAACAATCGAAATCCTAAGTCTGATATTTACCACGTAAAAACATTTTTCTAGATTGTTTTTTCTTATTTTCGTTTTTATTTATTTCAGGAATGTTTGTTCTTTTATCTAGCACCGAATAGGTAAAACCACGAAGGAGAAGGATGCGCGGATATTTTCGACAGCATTTGGTGTTCTCAAAATAACTGCTTCTGTTTTTAACCCTTCATTAACTATTTCTATGTGTGATTAATAAACTCCAGTGACACCATAACTACCTTTTCTTCTATTTGTATTAAAACAAAATGGCTGTCCCCGAACTCGAATCGGCTAAAAACATGACACATTCTCGAATTAACGCTCTACTAACTAAACTTCAACCTTGGTTGGCAGGGAAACTCTTTCGTTAAGAAGTTATCCATCTAAATAAGCCAAGTCCGTGGACTAAGCGAATTCTTCAATTCTACTCACCCTTATGTTAATTTAGATTTTTATAAACATCTTCGCTTTGTCGTTTAATCAGCATGCCTTGGTTATTTCTTCACATTGTGGTAAACTAAGAACATTCTCTGGCGCTTTTGAGTAGAGAAGCACAGAAATTAAGCGGTTTAGACCGCCTAAATTCTCATTATTGAGCGCCCTGTGAATTTTCTGTAAGTTGATGGTCGCCAACGGAAAGATGAATAGCAATAGCGAATGATCTTCTGAGAGCAGCTGAAAAAACAGCTTGGAATCTTTCAGGGCTACAAAATTTCGTTCAATTACCGACCATTTGAAAAACAATAGTGGAACAACAACTGGGTAAACACTGCCAATTATTCACCCAGAGAATTGTTTACGGGGAAAGATAGAAGACGATGGAGAGACAAGAATAAAGTGGAGTCCTTAGGAGACTTGTCAAAACGTGAGGAATAGCCGGTAATAACTAGGGAACAATATAAACGCAACTGAACCAATGGAAGTCAGGTGTATTTGAACTCATTGTCAGGTGTAATGGTTCTGATGAGACGAAACTACTAAAAACTCAGGAAATTGTGTATGAACCTCGTTTCCTGATGTCAATCTTGGCAGGACAGAGGCAAAGATCCAATTCAAAAGGAAGGAAACTTCAAACTAAAACACGAAGAGCTCGTTTTCTCCCGCCACTCGCCTTTTAGAAAAACAACCCGGCCACCCAAAAATGTCAATTTTTTAAAGCGACTGAAAAGCGTTAAACTTTTAAAGCAAGTAAATAGAATATAGATTATAATGAAGAAAAAAACTAACCAATTCAGTAACCGTTTGACCCTTGTTCACTCTGATACACTAAGGAATACTTGCTTTTTAATGGCAATAATGAAGTGTAGGTCGAAAAACAAGGCCAAGGACAAGTTTTTAAATTCCTCCAAGTTACACAAGCTGAAAAGTTGTTAAATCTAGAGTCTCATGTGTATATAAGATTAGATTTTTAACCTCTCGTGTTAAGAGTGTTATTTAAGACCTATCAAATGAAAAAATTTCGTAAAATGATTTGACAAAAAATGAAGCAAAAGAAGGCGCCAATTCTACTTGGAAAAAGATCTTTTTTTAACTTGTGTTTTCATTTAAATTTCTTTTCAACCTTCATTAATTAATTAGAAATTTAAAATGGAAATTCATAAAGTCTACATTATCAAATTGACTCTGGTAAAATGGAATCAAATTTGAAAAAGTGTATATAGACCAACAATAGGTTTTCCGTTTTCTTCAAAAATCGATTAACTATTGGCGGTTCTTGTGTGTACTATCCTTCTAATGAGCACTTCCTTTGTTTACGGATTTCAAAGAAAAAAGCCCGAATTTTTTACTCTGATTAGGGTCAGACCAAGAAACCGAGAGAGTCGGTGTACATATAATAGCCAACAGAAAGATTTCACCTGCCCTACTTCCGACAGTTGTTCATTTTCAATTGTCAAAATAGCTTCCGTTGTCAATATACCTTACCTCCGACGAATTAATATATCAGCGAAAAAGGCACCAACGGAAGACATTAAGAATACAACAATCAGCCTCCAAATGATCTCGAGTTGTGAGCCAAGCATCTTAAAAGGATCAAAATGAGAAAACATCCTGTGGATTATGCATTTAGGGGTCTTTTTTTTTCAGTTTTGGAGTTTGTTTTGAAAGGATATTGAAAAAGAGAAGTCGGCCAACACGTAGTATGTTCTGGATGAATATCACTCACTTTAGTGAAACTCTTTTTTCTGTTGTTGTTGTTTTTTGCTTTGTAGTTAAAAAACCTTTACTTTGAAGGTTGGATAAAATCTTAAGTAGAAAAAAGACGAACGGCTAAGGATTTAAAATGCAGAACAAAAGAAACTTAAAACAGAAAGAGGGGAAAATGATCAACAAAAGAAAAAAATTCAAAAAGAGTATTACAGTGAGTGCACTTTAACGACGGAAGCTCTCAGGTGAATTAGAAATATTCCAACAGGAAGCAAGCTAAAAGATAAGCCTATATTGTTCTTGTAAAAAGATAAGTCTAGGAAGGAACGAAATGTTATGTTGACTTAAATGTGAGACAGAGGAGGCCGGCTTTGAAAGTATTCAGCTTTCGGCAGTAAGCAACATTAGGGGAGCTTTGAAAGGAAATGTGGAGATAAGTTATCTCTTCCTATTAGAGGCGTTCCAAAACAAGTGTTTGGTGCAAAAATGGACAAAAGACGCAAACTCAAATACGGCTGAGTGTAATCAGATGAGCCAAGATGTCATAAACGCTAGCGTGCTGTGTCTATACAAGTACAAAAAGAAACAATACTTATGTCGAAAAATGAAGACCATTTGAAAAACCACCCTTGAAAAGGAAAACTTAAAGAACACGAAAATAAATAAGCGCTATAGGGCGCGTCACAGGGGATGTTGCAGACGTCGATGATGCGCACAGCTCACTCCAGCACATTCCTCGTTAAAATCCAATGCGTTTATCCGAAAATCTGATTTTTATAAGCCTTTGACACTGAGACCATTCGAGATTGGTTTGAATGCCGTTTACAGAGGTCGTAAATCGAAGAATAAATAAAGTCAAAAAAAATCACCTGGTGTCCAATCATTAGTAGCGGTTGTAGTATTACATGGAAAATTTCCCGCCAAAACGTAAACGAAAGAAAAAAAACTGGTATCGAGTGGAGTGTTTCTGTAGGCGCGCGAAATACTGCTAAACACCTGTCGATGAATATGATATGTTCTTCGTCCAACCTGCGAAACAAGGGGTTGCCAATGTATTTTTAATTTTTATATTAAAAAAATATTCCCGTTTAACTGGTAAATACTGGTCTTCTTCTCAGTCTGCGTAAGTTTTGTTGTTTGTTTTGTTTTTTGTTGTTTGAGTCGATTTTGCTTAGATACACGGTTTACAGGTGATCAATGGCCGAGAAAGTTCTCTTTCACTGAATTGACTACGACTCTTCGCATATCGCTAGAAAATCGTATAAAATCTATTAATTGTACTTGAAAAATGAAAAAAATTAAACTTCCAGAGAGAAAAATAACGCGTCTGGGATGTCAATTTGAAGTTTATTTCAACCCTTTCGCACACAATCGTACTAATAATGACAAATGAAGTGAACATTAGTTGAAACTCAATGTCAAAGGGATACTTGGATTCAATTGAAATTATAGTGACTATATTATACGAGAGAAAAGTCTAGACTATATATGTAGGAGGGAAAAAAAAAACCGATGAATAATGAATATACTAAATGTATTCGATACCAAAAGAACATCAATAAATGGACAGCCGGATTTACCTTCATTTGCGTTTCGACTCTTCATTTTCCTATCATACAACAGTTATCCAGATCCAAACCACTTGAAAGATGTAGAAAATCAAGTCAAACGTAGAACGTTCGCCAATACATATGGTTTTTCTTTAGCGATTTTGGACGGTCTGTCTTTAGAACCACAAGTGACAAAAATCTCTGGTTGCGCTTTTTTTCCTGTGACGTCAAAGACTTAGACGGGCAAGAAAGCCTTCCAAGTGTTCGATTCATATGTCGCTGAACATCACTATGATAATCAAAGTGTGTCGGTGTAGCCGGATATAGGCTGATGGCTTCTTCTCAAGGCTTTTATTGGTGGATCAATTTCTTTATTTTTATCTCGAGCGCAACACCGTTTGTTTAATACTCAAAAGTCACATTTATTCTCTTAGTACACGAGCTTAATAGAAGAGCATTGTTTTTGGAATAACTTGATCTCAAAATCAAATAATATATATAAGTTTTGGTAACGAGACTTTCAATATTGGTTGACTGCTTTGTTTGGTATTGAGAGACGAAGAGTTAGATTGATGTTTACACTGCGGTAAGGTTAACAGTACCCAATATCGATATCAAACTGTGGTTTTCTGTATTAAAAGCTTGATTTAAGCAGCTGTCGAGCTATTGGCCACCTCAATCCATGTATATTTGAACCATTTAGTTCAGAGATATACCCGAGGAAACGAGCCAGACATCACAAGCAGTTAATGAGGTATACTCACTTTCCTCTAAACGTCCTTATATTGTGATGATCACAAAACATAATGATTTTCCCGCAGAGAAAAAAAAATTGGAAAGCACTAGAAGAATCACTTTATGAACCAAAAACAAGTATTTTTGAGCGTAAATACGAATAAAGTTTATATAGCTCAGTAAAAAAAACATGTAAAATTATTTTGCGTATTCATTAAAATGACAACTGACGGATATAATTATCAGAATGCAGTTTACACTTTCACACCCTTTTTTCGTATTTCCCTTCAATTTTAAACAATCGACTATGTATATTTTCGGGTTAAATTTGTATTTAACAAACACACTTAAATCGGTTCCAATAAATGATTTAATCTTAGAACTTTGTCGTGTTTGCTGTTTCAGTTTGTTCATCAATAGAAATTTTCCGTTCTCTGAGATTCAAGAAGTGAATTTAATTAGATTTTTGATATTCTGATAACGAAGAATACGCGATAGGATGACGTCATTGCGGTGGAGCGATCACGTGACGCTCATTGTCTAGAAATCGGAACATGTGCTCACCGCTACAAACGCGTTTGCCAGCGAAAAGGCAAACAATATATATTATATTTTTAATTCTTTAAAGAGAATAAAGCTAAACAAGAGGTTTCATAGGTAGTTTGACGCCTAATCTTTTGTGAAGTCTGTTGTGATTTAGATAGCAATTGAATTTTGAAAAACATGTTCTCAGAGGTACAACGAACTAGCTGTAAACCAATCTATCAACTTAGTAACACCTCACTTCCACTTGTGTGTACTTAGTTGCTATGGCAATTCCATATAGCTTAGCAACCAGCTTTCTGGCTTAGTTGTCATGGTTTCGGTGTCTTTAGAGGCTCTTCTTCAGTTTGAACAAAATTATAGCTTAAGAGCATTGGACAGCAACTTGCCATCGAAAGAAAGAATGCTTTAAAAAAACGGTTGATTGACCTGAGTGACTAAGATCGGCTATGGCTGTGAAAACTGTAACACTGGAGCAACTGGAAACTTGTATCACTTTTGCCTTAAACTGATTAATTAGTATACTACTAAAGAAGACGAATTATTTATTTGTCTATAATTAATGTAAAAATATCAAATGATCCCAAAATGTCCGATCGAACGGTACATATGCCTTGTTGCTACCCATATAATTGAAATGATTTATATTTAGAATGCAATTAAAAAGCACTAATATCCTACGACAAACAGAATGAATAAACGCTAGAGAGATAGCAAAACTTATTTCCGGTTATTTATGGCAAGATAACTGATTGAACAAATGAAAAGCCAGCCAGTTCGGAAGAAGAAAAAAATCAAACATTTCTAACCCGTCACAACCTGTTCTCAAAGCTCCTTTGACATTTCATTTTCTATATTGGCTCGTGATATTACGATTCAGTTTAAGAAAAATTTTGGAATATAAGTAAGCTTCATGTAATCGCAGAAATATACTCTTTTTAGACTTAGTGAGAGCTACGACTATGGCTATAAATATATGTCGGTTAATGCACGCCAAATAGATTGGTTCTACCGGAAGATGCTTTGAGGATAATTTATTGGCCACTTTGATTCGAAGGACCAAAGAATACCCCGAGGAGAAATGATAGTTAGAAAAGATAGCTTTAATGAATTAGAAAACTGAAGATAATCTTAATTTTGAAGTGTTATTTGTGTACTTAGGTTCTTCAAGCACTCGGAAAAAACCGAAAGAACAGAGCTTTTTTCCCGTTTTTCTGCGACAAAAGGTGTTCTTGATGATTATTAAAGCTCTAACTCAAAGCCCACACGCACCGCCTTTTATTGTCATACAAAATTTTACTAGAAAATTCATCGTCTTTGTCCTACTACACTTACCGGAAGGAACGACCCCTCATTGGCGTCCTCAAAACCTCCTAAGGACTGAATGCAATGAAATAAATATCCTACCCCCTTGGTTTTAAAATCACAGCTTGATTTTTCCACCGGTGAGTTCAAACTAACAGCCCGCTTCGAAGACGTTTCGTAGCGTAGTCTCCTCAGATGGCCACTCGCTTCACGATGTAGAGTGATTAGTTGTCATGGCTCCCGGTGTAGCTTCGAAGAATTTGGCGTGTTTTGAATGAGTGTATCTGTCGTAGAGCTCAAAAGCTCTAACAACGAGAAAACTAAATCACCTTTTCAAAACACGAATAAGTAGTCTTGGATTTTTCATTTTCCTCCCTGGCTTTCAAACTTGTCTATCAGTTTTAATTGGATTTGGATGGTAAATCAAGATGACGTCATTCTGGGAACACATCAGTAAATCTGATAACTGAAAACGAACGATGCAAGCGTTTCTTAAAGTCTCAATAAAACGTTTGATAAGCTTGCACTGCTAGGAAAACAACTTTTAGGATCCGAATGTCATGACGAATATAGACGATCGTGCAATATTTCGTCATAAATTATCTATTTTTATTTTGTAAGTCCGTTCTCGCGATTTTTTTATTTTTTTATTTTTTGCCTTGGGGCGTGTTAGCACACAGTCAGATGTTGGCGATATTCTGTCATTCCACGACGGAAACTCAAATAGACTTTAAATGATCGAGCTTACATCAAAGTAATGCATTAGGAAGCCTCCAGATAAGCTATTCATTGTATAGCAGAATAGTGGAGCAAGAAATTAGACCAAACTAAAATTAGATAAGAAGGAACGTGCGAGTATTTCAACCCACTCCTAGTAGACCAATTTAACGTTCTCATGCCATTTTAAGTTCCAATTAACATTACCAGCTGAACCACACACATTAGGAGCTCCGGAAGTGTGAGCATACATGACAGGATTCTTGTATAACACTGTTTTGCGATGTTTGTATACTTATCTTTCCCTCGGGTATAGGTTTGATTTACTTGTGGGTGGTACATTGCGCGGCTTCAAACATGCTTTGCGGCTAGAAAAGGACATTTAATGAACTCTTTGCACCGCAAACCAAGTAGAGCGCAACTGTGGCAATGACGTCATGAATTCTGACGTCAAAATGCTACTTTTTTTCGTAAATTTTAGTTTTTTTCTTCGTCCTATATTTTCTTTTCTTTTTTCTTTCACTCTCTCTCTATTTAATCGCTAACCCTTTTGAAATAAATTCTCAGCGAGTTTCAAAAGCTGTTCTTCAATTTTCTGACTCATTGCTTTCTTCCTTTCTTTCTTTCTTCCTTTCTTTCTTTCTTTTTTTCTTTTTTTCTTTCTTTCTTTCTAACTTTTCCTTTTAATTTAATTCCCTCAATCTTTTGAATTTCTTTTTTTTTTTTCTTTTCATTCTTTTTCTTCGAATTAACAAAAAGAATTATTAAAAACTTTCAACATTATTTCACTATTCTGAAGCCCCAGATAGGTGGGCTTGGTGCTCAACTAACAAATATTTACCAAAACATCGATCGAAAAATAAAAAACATCTAATTCCTCTTGAAACAATAATGGATAATAACTGATAATTAACTCAATTTTTGTATTAAAATTGTTAAAAAATTTCAAATATTTATCTCTTTCAAGGCCTCTCTCTGTGCGAGTCATCTTTTTTTTCTATGATATTCCACAGCCTATAGTTAAGTATTTTCAAAAAGAGATGCGTAAACCACATTTTTTCCCCCGCGTAAAGTTGCTACTCATGCTTTTTAGCGGTCGCGTTCTTTGATTGACAAGTGAAGCTTTGTTCAGCTGTTTTTCTAAATAAATTGGAATTTCTTGTGCTGTAGCCTTTACTATGTTTGTCAATAAATCGCAGAAGCTCAACAAAGATGAAAAAACCGTCAAAGTTCGCGAAAGTTAGCTGAACAAACTTTACCATCACTGGGGCCACAGACCGCTTTTCAAATAAAATAGAAAACGATTGAAAAGCTGGAAAACCGTATTCATATTTACTTAATTTATTCTTTGATTTTTTTCTTTTATGCTCTATTTTCTAGAACACTTTTTTTCTATTATATGAAAAAAATAATTATAAAAAAAGGTTTTTGGTCAAAGGTGATGCAAAGAAACTTGACAAACACAACGCAAGTCACTAAAAGACGCTCTCTTTTATCCTTTATTTCTTTCACTTTTTTGTTGCTGTTTTTAAGTTTTAAGTCGATAATGCGGTTACCATGCGAGTTGTAAAAGTCTCTTTTTAATCTTACTCTTGATTTTACTAATTACTTTCAATTTTCCTTGTGATGACATTAAGCTTAAGATCTTGGTAAGTCGCCTAGCAACGCCTCAAATCTGGCTGACAATGCTCCGTATAGCATGTCTGTGTTCTGCATTTAAAACCAAGTCTAAAATGTTGCGTTGGTCGTCAGGTTGCATCTTTGATTTTAATATTATACAATGTATATATAACCTGGTGAAAACTGGTTTGCATCGGTTTCCTTGATCCACCTTCCCGGCCAATCAATATTGAAAGACGTTATCCAAATATATAACCTGCAATGGTAATCTTTATCAAAATATACCTATTCTTTGAATCGAGTTAGAGGCTTATCCATACAACACTCAGCTAGCTTATTATTAATAAATGTCTTCATTCATGTCTTTTTTCAAGTAGCTTAAATATGAATGGCGTTGGTTCAAAAATTAGGCTAAAGGGCCTGAAACCATCTGCACGAGATTTTTTCCCCTGATATTAGAACCATTAGACTCAAGGTATTTCTTCTTGCCAAATTTGAACCAAAAACCATATTAAACAAGTACAAAATATATATATATTATTTCGGAGTAGTCGGGTCAGTGATATTTCCCAATGTAGGAAATATATATATATATGAAGCTCGCAAGCTGTTGGTTTTAGAATTCTAGCAATTCTAGCAAAGTCTTACTGAATTATTAACGACATCAGTAAAATTTTAATACAAAATGATTGAAACTGAGATAAAAGATTCGCTCTCGGTAAATGACAGGGCAGGTGTGTCCAGCCGTAAGTAACAACAACAGGGATGAAGAGCCTCACTGGGTGTCAACCACTGAAATAAGACAAAATCCTTATTGAAATAGCAAAACAATTCGCAATTACAGCTCAGGGAAAGGACTCGAAAGCAAAATCTCCCGTCGAGGCCCATCAATGGATAAAGCGTATTTTCATTTTTGTAGTAACATGAAGCAAAAGATTTCGAGCGCTCAAACACTTTCAGCTCTAGGACTCGGCGTTGAAATGAAATATTTCTTAGTTTGAAACAGCTCCAACCCGAGAGGGGATTTCGATCGAGAGCATGGTTGCAGGATGCAAACACTAATAAATAATTCTTGGCCATTCACAGCTTGGCTCTGGAGTACGGTGCTAAAATTTCTAGCTGTATAAGATACTTATACGATTAATCAAGTTAACTACGGGGAGTCGTAAACTCAAAAAAAACTAAATCGAAATTTGGTCGCTGGGTTGTGCTTAGTGAACTAGGGGTAAATACGATTATATATCAACGCGCAACGACAAACCAAGAAGGAACCTTTATTCAAAATAAACAGCCGCTAGATTTGAGTATCATTCAACTTGATATACAAACGGATGTTAACAAACTATAAGTTAACACTATGGAAACTGATTATAAGTAAGTAGACCGCTGATTTGACGGCTTTAGAGTGGGAACTATATTATGACTTTGCACTCGTACAGGCAACAAATAAAACACGCATGTGTATATAGACGAAGAATGCCGAAATTTCACGCCTTTAGCAAAACGGGATGCATTTTAAATGGCTAGAGCGAGCACGCATGACCTCTGACTCAATCTTGCCTTCCAACTTTCTCTTTCGGCAACTTATACATCACCAAGGAAGTAGCGCTTTCGAAGGAAATTAAAATTAGAAAAAATCACGATTTTTTTCTTTCTCGGCTTGTTGTTATGAATCATTTCTTTTGTCGTTCAGCTCTTCGAAACTAAAAGCAACGTGGATCATAAATACTAGTAATTATTAGTTTGTATTCACTCCTAGAATAAAAGATTTAGATTTAAACTAGGTATAAACGAACTAGTAAGCTAACCTAACTTTGACGTCACTAATCAACCTGTAGTGGTCTTGTATTTATTATTCTCATATTAATACAACTCATTTCCCGTTGTCAGAGAATACGGTCATAATAACGAATGTAATGAGTAGCGATGTTCTCTCTTTGGCCTCCTAAATAACGTGCGTGTCGAAAAGTCTTCGAAAAGTCACTCAGTTTACAGGTTTACCTTAAGTAAGCTTGTTTTTCTGTAATCTCAAAAATATTTTTGTAAAAAAAAGTGTACCACTGTTGACGTCAATATTATTATTATTTTTTATCACTATCAATATTGTTTTGGAAACCGACCTATGCATAAATGACGAATCGCTGTATCTTTTTTATCGACTGTAAGGCTATTTTGAAACTTTATCTGATCTATATCTTGAATTGCTTTCTCTGGCAAAATATTTATAAGTCCGAAGAATACAAAGTGCGAACCGCGTGTTTCACTTGTCTCTCTTGACTTTATGTTCCTGATTGTATTACTTTTACGTACGTAGCGACTCATCAAAGGAATAACACATTTAAGGGCTCTGCAAACTTGATATATATTTTATGCCTTAAACATCAGGCAATGGTTTACCGAATTTCTAAGAGCAGTGTGAACACATGGCCCCGGCCGAGTTGACTGTTTTTGAGAGTATTGAATGTATTAAGACCAAACGCTAAATATTATAGATGAGATAGTCTGAGGTGAGACCCCGATTCGTGGATTCCAAGGTTTTGTTTTTCTTTGTGGGAATATAATTTTTCTTGCCTCGTACACGTAGTCGTTATCTGCGAACTGGTCCCCGAGGTCGAACAACAGAATCTCTATGACAGGTGGATTCTGTGAAAGTCTTACGCCGCGCGATTCTACAATGGTATTCTTTCATCAACGATCGACAGACACATGTATATATCAGCGAGCTTTCTTTCCCGGCTCCGTTATCACGACCGGCCGTATTCCGTTTCATTACAAAGCTGATACAAAAATAAAAGTAGAAAGTAGTGATTTAACTTACCTATTCCACACTTGTCACACAAAACGATTTCATTCGGCTGCGCTGAAGAACCGTCTTTGCAAATGATGCACACAATTTCAGCGGTAGTTTCTGTTACTAAAGAGAGAAAAGACAGGTCATGATTTACAAGAAATTCCGCCTGAGCCTCAAGGACATCCATAAAATCATCTCGGCTCCTTCTAGTTGAGCCAATTCCTAATCCAAAGCTGGGTTCGTATTCCACAACCAGACAGACATCGCGCTACGACCCGACCGGATTCAGGCAAATATGAATTTCCCGGTGGAGGAAACAGAATTGTATAAAGAAATTATAAAGATGAGAAATTAAAGACAAACCACTGTGAATCTTGGAAAACGGGCATTCCTCGACTGAATTATCGTCAAAGATAAGATGGCAGTAAGATTTAGCACTGTCGATTTTCTGAATTTTAGCGTAGAACAATTTATCTTCCCACTCGGCTAATACCACATCTCCGACATCAAATTTGAAATCATCCATTCCTCGTTTCCATTGAGCTTAAAAATCGACGAGCGACAACTCGATGTGTCTGCCCTCAATCTATCTATTCTTGACAACTTGATCAGTATCCGGCGATAGAAGAGAGAAAGGCTCAACGGCTTGAGACGAGCGTTTGTCCGTGAGATCTCCCGTCCTTGACTCAGTCAGTTGTGAACTACGATAGCCTCGACTCGGTGCCAACACAGATGACGTCCTAAAGACTCTAAACTCATTTGAAACCAACAGTTTTTTCCGCGTTCGCTTTCAGTTTCTTCGACTCGAAAATCACGCCAGTTTTCCATCGAGGGAATATCCCCATGGTTTAAGCATACTCACCAGTTTAAAACCACAAAAATACTTCCAAATTTGAGCAATTTGGTTTCTAGGATGCAGTTTCCGCTCGCATAACTTCAATTAATAATGAAAAATTTCCCGCTATCTATTTTTCTTTTACGCTTATGTTCTGTCTATTGTTATGTAAAGTCGAACAGCTTGCACCTGTATGGACAAGAGTCTGACTTTGTATAAAACTCTGTCTTTTTGGTAACTTATCACATATCCAGCAATTCTGATGGACTTGTATGTGTGTGTGTACGTCTGATCTCAATGTTCGACTGCAGCTGATAACACAAACCTCCACTCCTCCGACAAAATTAATCCTCATTATTTGAGTTAGAAATTACTTTCACTAGAATGAAAGTCGCGAAAATTTCCATTAAGAGATATACAAAAAAGATGATGTGATTCGAAATAGCTTACTTTATAAATGAGGTACCGTCGCTTGCTTTGCCGAGTTCGCCTGACCGCGTTCTTCAAATTAGTTAGCTGGCTTTGTGTTGTCGTTTCCTTCGGCTCAATTTTCTCTAGGATTTCAAACACACATTAAACCATCAATTTAGGTTGGCCGACTGAATTAGTCCAGCTAACATCTGCTCAATTGTTTACGAGTTTTTTTGGGAAAATCTTCTCTTCCGGAGCACGTGCCCAACTCTCGAGTGAAGAGCCTTCCGGGGAAGATCTTTTTGATATCTCTTAAGCTTTTTTCTCGTTTTGACATGACCGTTGTTTCTGGTTATGACAGGAACCATCATTCACCAACAACAGAAAAAAATAACCATTTTTAATGCAACAAGCGCGGAAATTATTTTTCCTGGGTGTTGAATTTCACTGTGAAGAAAAAAAAATTATTTTTTTTTGGCGCCCCTGAAAAAAACCTAGGGACTCGAATTTATTTTTTCGCGCTGTTCATATCCGCCTTGAAGCACTTTATTCTAAGCGCCTACGACGTCCTTTCATAAAGTTATTGATGAAGTATTTATTTTGAATTGAGGCAGGTGCGTTCTCCCATCAAATCCTTCTTATACTTTGCCAGCTGTCTCCAAACAACCATCCTCCAGTCACGTGACCCCTAAACGCGCGACCTAGGATATAGATACCGTCGTGAGGAATCTAGGAATGATTCTGTATACCTGGATCGAACTTTTGGTAGGGAATTTCACCGCAAATGACAGATATTTGAATCTCTTGAGAGACATAAAAGATAGGCGCGCGGCAGTTTTCAATTAGAATGCATGGAAAAGATAAAACACAGTGTTATTAGCGTAACGCAGAATAGATAAATTGGATATTACATATAATTACTTCTGAGCTTTCAAAACAAAACAAAAAAATAGTCTATCACACAGGTGTTTCAGGCTTTGGGGTGAAAGAAAAAAATATAACATCCGGAAAATTTCGGGATTTGGTATATAAGGACTAGATGGCTAAAAAGATTGACCAGTTCCGTCGTCCAATCTTCAAAATTGATCAAACCTCCAGATTTCTATGAATTTTTCAATCAGGCTTTTTTTTCCCATAAATATTTTGCCGAATATTTTTTTTACTGTCTCGTTGACTAACACAGGCGAATATCGGAAATATTGCTCCGCAAGGCTAAACCGTATTTATTTATACACTTTATATCTAAATAACAGACACAGGGAATAGTCTTAGAGGCTCGCTAATTAGAAATGGTGAGTGTAATTGAATGGAGGAGAAACAGATTACAGTTTACTTCCTGTCTTCTCTATAATCATCTTGGTTTTGGAGAATGGGATCGGAAATGGCCTTAGTCGAATCAATATGTCTCTTAGCTCCTTTTTGTTCGCTTTAAGAAGGAAAAACAACCTAATAGGGATACCCGGCAGCAATGATGAAATAGCTGGACACTTTTTAACGAGCTATAAAAACTTCCACTCTCAGTTTTGCGTCGTTAAGTCTTAGTTGCCCAAGTTAGTTCGCTAATACTTAAATTGACATCTTGTTAGGATCAAGCTTCTAATGAACTCGACAATCCTCCTCGATTGAAGACATTGTATTAGACTCTTAGACGTGTGTGTTTGTAGAGACGACAAAAAAAAAAACCTCTTTGTAGTGCATTATATTCATCATTGCACGTGCGAATACAATATCGAGTTCTTGCGCACTCTCGCACCAATTCTAGAAACACCTAACTTTCTCTTTTCCTTTGTAGCGAACACCATTTTCCATTGGCAAGTTGTTAAAATTATCAATAATTTTCAAAAGGTCGTTTGAAGGTTGTAAAGTCCTTTTGTCCTGCTGTTTAAATAAAACTAAGTCACCTTGCAAGATGGCTGTCATTAAGTTTCTCAAGACATCCAACTTAGTATTCAAACTATTGTTCATATTTCCATTTATCGTAGATGGTAAACCAACCTTCAAAGCGGTTGAAAACTAACAGTATTTGAACATACATTCATCAGCTGGCTCTGTGAGTTGAAACAGCTTGATATCTATAAACATTTCTTCCATAATGGATAAAGAACGCGCGAGCTGCTAATTTGTTGTTCAAAACAAAACAAAAACAAGAAAAGGACGGAGAAAAAACCAACCCACACTCCATCTTTTGATGTGGCATTTCTTCTTTTGTTATACACTAGTATTTGATATTGTTATTTTTGTTTGTTTAAAGGCCTTTTGGTCGTGCCGTAAGTAAGTCAGTCGTGACATAATTGCCCATTGTTGGAACTTAAATACAAATACACCTAACATTACAATAATCCCGTCCGAGTCAAAGCCTTCACATGACAAAGTAAGTTCTCTAGACGGTCTGTCGCTCGGCTAAACCGTTAAATACCCCCATTGTCCGGGCTAAAGAATGCCAAGGCGGTGTATACGGAAAAAATGGGTGTAAGAATTAAAAAATCAAATAAAAATAGATAAACAAATTTATTATATCAAATGATGAGTCGTCACATTTAAACTGTTAAGTAACTTGTTAAGAAGAATATTCGGACATTTTAGTTAATACATTACTCTAAATGTTATTATCAGAATCAAAGTCATAACATTTGCTTCCTAATAAGAGTTACTTAAATTGTTGATTTAATAAATGAATTTTAAAAAAACTTTAAACTCTGTCTTTTTATTTAGTTTCTAGCTCCTTCTATCTTTTTTCCCCCCTTTATTTGCCTTGCTTTTTTCTCTATCTCTTTTTCTTTTTCTCTCTCTCTCTTTTTCTTTCTTTCTTTCTTTCTTTCTTCCTTTCTTCCTTCCTTCCTTTCTTTCTTCCTTCCTTTCTTTCCTTCTTCCTTTCTTTCTTTTCTTTTCTTTTTCATTCTCTCTACAAATCTTAAGTCAAAAGTTAATGATTTAATGCGATTTGGCTGTCAACATAATGCATTCATTTTCAGTCTATAATCCTTAAAACGAAAACAAATATATACAAAACTATTTCCCAATGCACAATACAGAAAGATAACAACTGAAAACAAAATACCTTAACGGGATTATGACGACTAGAATCTTGATGGAGAGTCATTCACTGATCTTTTCACTTTCATATCTTATCACTATCCTTCACAGTTCAATCCCAAAGCCATTTCACAAGAGCAATTTCACTTTTGGTACGCACGGCAGCTCGACATTTTGTTGCAACTGTCTTATCACATCAAATAAGTTCTTCTAATACCTATTGCTTTTCAAAAATATTTAATTCATTCAACTTTGCTTAATTTCAATGATTCCACTATCAATTAAGCAAAAAGTACTCGTACTTCTGGCAGTTTTAGTACAGTTGTGCACATATTTACAGTAATCATCCGATAAGCCATCAATGTTCAGTGGGTATGCCAGTCAGTCCGACGCTGCCTTCGATGTAGTTAAGGAAAACACTGACACCTTGACACCATTATTGTTTTTAGTCATTTAAAAACCTCTTTGATTAACAGTTCTATATTCAAGGTAAAAGTAGATATCGTAGAGCTATCGTACTGTGAAAAAGCATTAAAGACAATCGGTAGGAAACTAGTTTAAGCCTAAAGTCTCGCGCTAATCAACACATGTGCAATCAACAGACAGCTGTGCACAAGCTTGACAAACAATCAAAAAAAAAAATCCTGTAAAACGGTGTTTTATATATTTTCAAACACTTTGATCTTTTCTTTCCCTTTTTTTCTATATCAAGGAAGTTAAGTTTAGTTAATTCACTAAAGTGATTTGTTAAAAAAAAAAAAACTCTGACGGAAAAAAGTTGCTACAATCTCGTTTTGCAAGTTGTCTCCGATCTTGTGATTTACTGCAGCTTTGCCTGCCGTCTTGGTGTCTTCTTGGGGATATTTAAAATCGAGATCCTTTTTGATTAAAACGACCCCCCTCTGAGCTAACAGAACACTCGCTCAGCTCGGGCAGCCATAAAAATGATATGGAGATGAAGTCTTCTTAAAACATTTGAAATCAAATTGCTAATGACGGAAGCAAACCAGATAATTTGGGTAGAAACGTAGGAAACATAAGACTCTAAGACCGGTGAAAACTCGTCAGTTCTTCCGACGAACTAATGGCCCAGATGGAACTGAGTCAGACTGCTACCGGCAGGGGACGGATACACCCCCAAGGCAATGTAATAAGACTCGAGCTAAGTGTAAAGGGTTTCCCCATAACCGGGAAGACTCTTGCTGGTATTAATTTAATTCGTGGTTTGTGGATGAAAGCAACCGGAATTCGAATTTCTAATGCTTGCACCTGTCTTGAACTAGTGTCTAAAGCACTTTCCTATCGCATCCCGCTCGCACGAGAATAGCTTATTTGAGTGCCCCAAGCTGAGCTGATGACGTAATTACTTCGAACGTAGTGATTGCTTCTAAATATGCATTCCATATTTGGCACTCTCTTTGACACTAACCAACATTTTCAATGACAACTAAGGACAGCAATTTTAAAGGGAAAATAAAGGCTTCTTGCGTCTTGACATAATTTTCGTGGGTTGATCGTAACGGTGTTAGCCCGGTATAACGACAAATAGCGTCACCTCCAGTTAGTTACCTATCCTAAGTGATATAAATACATAAACTACCCACTATATACATCAAGTTTATTTATTTATTTATTTGTCTAGATTTATTTATTTCGTATTTTTATTTTTAATGAGTTTTTATTCTTATCATTTTGGCGATCTCGCGAAAAAACATTTTCGGCGTTTTTACTTACTTGGAAGTGAATCAAATTGACGTGAAATTTGAAACTAATTTTCCCTTTTTTTGCATTTCCATTCCTACCTTTTTATTTTATTTTCCCCCTCTATATTTCGAATATGAAATATCGTTTTTTTGTGGCGAAAACAGGAAAAATTATGGCGGCTTTCAGTCGGGGAAAATTGAGCGAGAAAACTAATAGTTTTAGAGGAAGCCAATTCAGTGGCACATCATGCTGCGAAATGCATTAGCTCTAGAAACTGTTTTCATCTCAGACCCTAAATACACTGTCAAAGCCGACTCTATTTGAATTCATTGAAAAGAAAACTGCAAATTCTACGACACCCTCCAGGTACTAAGGCAAATTGAAAGAAATCGAAAAGAATTCGCTGGCACACATTTCCAAGAAGTTCCTTGGATACCAAAATTTCTCAAAAGGAATTTCTTCAACACGTGTTTTCACACTTCAAATATAATTGGTTTATATTAGTGCCCGCACCATGTTTAGCGAGCTCTAGTTCGCTATTCTTCTATATGTCTTTACAAACGCATTCACTGACACACACACACACAGACATATAAATATATGGGCGATAGTATTTTCTCGCATTCCTAAGAAACGTATGACAGACTAAATTATGTATGAATGAATAAATAATGCACGATATACAAACACCAAAACACATGCCACCAGAGCTTAAAATATTCTACGAAAAAACATCGAAAACAATGGCGCACAGGTACCTCAATTTCGGAAAACTTGAACTCAATGTCTTCAAAAACCTCAGGTTTGGTTCCCTCGTCTAGACGTGGGGAGAGTTTTCGTGTTTTTAGCCAAAATGTTATTCCGCCAAAGCCCTTTGGTTCTCACCTGCCAGAGCATTGTCCGATTAGATATCAATAATCAATAGACTACGAACAAATAATACTGGTTATTCATGAGAGGTCGAGTATTATTATAGGAGTTAATTAGTCGACTAAGGTCCTCAAACCTGCCGATAGCACACTGCATCGCTAAAGGCAAACCATTGTATAAATAATGCTTTTTTTTCCAACAAAAAAATTCGAACTCAAATCGACCTGATATAAATGTTGTCAGCATAGTTGAAGAAATATCAGTAGCAAGGTACCGATTTTGGCATAGAATCTTGAATCCTGTATTTTTTCTAACTTCTTTCTTAATTTTTTCTAACTTCTTTTTGGTTTTCTATCTAGCGATGTTGTGAACTTTATTAAACCGTGTGTGGCACCGCTTGCGTAGAGAGCTATAGAAAAAAATTCACAAGTTTGTGTTAAAAAGTTACATACAATTGTTTCACCTGTCCTTTATATACTAAGCAGAATGAATTAAATCAACTGTGGTGATAAGGAGACGCGAGAAGCTAACTACCGTGGACAAATGCGTCAGTGGCGAAGTGGTGCGAATTCGGAAAAATGGCGAGTAGAATTTAATAGTGTCTTTCGGTGAAACGTTTGGATAAGTTAGAAAGGAAAGAAAGAAAGAAAGAAAGAAAGAAAGAAAGAAAGAAAGAAAGAAAGAAAGAAAGAAAGAAAGAAAGAAAGAAAGAAGAAAGAAAGAAAGAAAGAAAGAAAGATATTAAGTCTAATCTTCACTAGTTCCTTCTAGATTTCGATCCAAAACAAGTCAAGAGTTGGCTTCAAAAAAAAAAAACAAAAAAAAAAAACAACTTAAGAGTAATCATATGAACATCAATGATTATAGCTCATAGTAATTTAACTTATATCTGAAAGATAAGGACTTGAAAAAAATTATTTTAATTAAGATGGTTCTTAAAATATGAGCTCGCGAATGACATTGAACTACGAAAACTTAAAAAAGACATACAAAATTAAAAATAAAATAAAAACAGATAAAAAGAGTATATCTTTCTGTGGTAGACATATATAAGAAACCGCTTCTTTAAGAGTAATATTGGTCTTAATGAGTCGAATATACAGCTATTTCAAAAAAATGTTGAATATTGCATACTGAACAATGTATAATGAGTTGCAACTCATGTCATTGTGCCAGATGATAACAACAGTCTTTTGGAAGCCAAGTTCAAGTTACACGTACATGCTTTAGATAATGTATCCAAGATATTCTATTTCATATAAGTACAGAACGGTTTTGTTTACATTTTAGCTTAATTCTAAACCTGCGTTGTGCTGTTCAGTGTTTACAGGGGGGCGTCAGGATCCCGAATCACGTGCTTTTTCCCGCCGAAATCCCGAATCCCGCGATATTTTGCCATCGATGACCAAATTCAACACATTCAAGTGCGTTTGAATTTTTATTTTATTTATTATTGTTTTCAAGTTTTCCCCGAAAATCAGAAAGCAAAATCCCGCATCCCGGACATTGAATTCGGTAATTCCCGAGCCACGCGGGCCGATGCGCGCCAATATCCCGAATCACGTAAGATTTCCCGGTTTCCCGGCTCCCGCTCTATATTTTATCCGCAGCATTCGACATTTTTTTGAAATAATTCAGTACAAATTCGTTCTGAAGTGACTGGTTCGATCGTTATGCCGAAAGGGTCCTGGCTTTTCTTCCGCCGGTAGATCTTTTCCTAAGATAAAAAAATCCTTTTACGAAAAATAGGAAATACTCCCTCGTAATCAAACATGGTAATCGATTCTCTTAAGGCTTAATGTATAACTAAATGATCTCAAAAATTGTTTGTGTTTTTTGGAATCGAATGATAACCAATAAAATCCTCTGTCAAGTAAAGAGTTTATTTTCTCCCGAAATAACAGTGACGACTGACATGAAATAATATATTGTAATCGGATATTTTTGAGCATTTTCATTCGGTTTCATCTAATGATTGCCATTTTTTTACTTGAGTTCACTTGGCTTGCGTTCCTTTGCTTGGTTCACAATTTATTTGTCTCGTTTCTGTCTGTCTGTCTGTCTGTCTGTCTGTCTGTCCGTCTGTCTGTCTGTCTGACCGTCTGTTTGTCTGTCTGACCGTCTGTCTGACCGTCTGTCTGTTTGTTCGTCTGTCTGTCCGTCTGTCTGACGGTTTGTCTGTCTGATGGTCTGTCTGTCTGTCTGTCTGTCGATCTGACCGTCTGTCTGTCTGTCTGCTTCCTTTCAAAAATATGTTCCTTTTAAAAATTTGCTTTTGTCACTGTTATTGAAAATAGCAAGGAAAAAATGTTTTATTTGTTTCACTATAAAGTAATTTAAAAAGAAAAAAATCCGTTGCACTTCTTTGCAAAGCAGGCTGTGCTTAGATGGCGTCAGCAGAGTGCAATGTTCATTAATAAACCACAGTTCTAGACCAATTAGAGCGCGCGTATCAAAGTGCTTATGACATATTTCCAAGATGGCGTCTATTTTGTCCCTTAAGACAGTCCCACAATGGTTTGGGTACAAAACCAGAGCAAATCTAAAGTCACAGATATATTTTCCATGCTTTTAGAAGTGTTTGATTTCTTTGTGGATGATATTTTGTGTTTTTGACAGTTTCCCCGGATGTCTTCAAATCACTTTGCACAGCCAGCCATTCATAGAGGGTGTACAAAGGGTGGATAGCACTATCCAATGGATAAGTCCTTATCCAGTTGATAAGTCGATGCTGTTATCCAATAAATTGATCCCATGGGTAAGACTTATACTCCGGATAGCGCTATCCACCCTTCGTTTAACTGGTACCATAACTTATGAAACCTCAGATATAATAATAAGAAACTAAATAAGTAAACAAAGATTTTGTAGTACCTTGGTAAGAGGATCATTGAAAACCACTGCATTATCCAAGATTTTATCACGACTAACAACGTTGACCTGCCGAAAATGGAATATGTATTTGTTAATACCATAGCAACAAGAATAAGCAAATATGATAACTATCACACCTAACAACAACAAAAAACAACGACGACAACAACAACAATAACAACAGCAAAAGCGATAATAACTATAATAATAATAAACCGTCGGATAGCGCTATCCATCCTTCGTACAACCGTACCCAGTAAAAATAAATTTTGTAAGCTGGCCTACCGACTAAGTACTGTTATGTCGTTGTCATGGTTACAAAATTCAAAACGATGACTTTTTGCTAATCAGCTCCAAAGCTAGCCTCCTTTGCAGCCGTTCTTAGGGTCGTCACGCAAAAAAAAACGAGAAACGTTGCGTGACGACCCTAAGAACGGCTGCGAAGGCTACTCCAAAGCCGGCATAAAAACGACTTCTTCCGACGCTTAATTACACACACTGCCCTAAATTCCCCTCTCTCACAGAGTCCAAATTTTGAATGTCATGATGGACAATTAGTGAAGGTTAATGAATCTTAAAGTAAGGAAACTTGAGAATTTTTTCTCCAAAATTACATGTTTTCAACACTCCTGCGTCATAGCATAATAAGCGGTCAACTTTGTTTTCGCCTTCTTTTCAATTTATAGCTATATTTCTGTGTACTAGATTTGGATGTCTTTTAGATTTAGTCTATTTGGTCCGAAAATTATTTTTTCTTTACAGAAAGTAAAAAAGAGATCATGAATGTAAAAAGGAAAGATAGAAGGGTGTGGGGAGGGGACTGACGAAGAAGAAAGAAAGAAAAGAGGATGGCTGAATAGATGGAGCGAGTGAAGGATTGAATGTTTTTAGCTTTTTCGTTTTTATTCAAGCCTTTAGAGCATTGGTCTAAGAAGCTTCTTCATATTAGTGAAATTTGATTTTTAGTTTTGTTTTACCAGAAGTCTATCAAATCTTTCTCGCGTATAAAATACCCATAATTCTACGTCTCCAAATGATACGGTCATTTTTCAACCACTTAACATTAAGTGGGGGAGGGGAGGGTAAAATCACTAGAAATGTCTTTTTCTGTAAATTGCACCGGAACCCTAAAACAATCTCTTGGTTTATAGTAAACCATTGCACGACTAACTCACAGATCGAACCCTGAAACAACCTCTGGGTTGACTCTACTCTAAGTGAGGGCACGGCTAACTCAAAAGATATCGAATTGCAATCAGTTTAGCGTGTTAGCTTTCGTGAAGGGAAAGTCCAGAGAAAAAGGTACAGGCAACGAAAATGAAAAAAAAAAAAAACTACCTCGTGTTTCCGTTACGCCCCTAGCTTTTTTCATCAAATAACGAACAGCCTTTTCCTTCCTTTCTTTGACCGAGTTGAGCGAGTTCCTAGGCAACAGGACTAACATTGCATCGAAATACTTTTTATATTAATTTTCCATCCCTTCCTGAAAGTTGATTTTCTCAGTTATAGTAATGTTTTCAGTGTCTAAGAATGGAAACGAACCGCTCGGCTATTTCCAAGCCGCTGCCTATTTCTTTATTCATGCTCTTATTGGTTCGTACGTACATGAAGAGCGCTAGCGGTTTTTTCCAAAGTCGGTTGGATTTTTTTTTTGCTCGAATCTGGCGCGTTTCCATGCGAACCCAACTTCAAAGTTCACTAGTTGTTCTTACCCTAAAAGCTCCCTTTAACTTGCGAAAACTAGAAGTTAAAGAAAACGAATGCAAACGTTAAGATAAACGAGAAATGACTGAATGAGAGGAAAAAAGAAACATTTGATGAAAAATTGAATAAAGTGCATAATGACAATGATAGAGCTGGAAATATTTATTTATTTATTTATGTCATGATTCGCCCAAGGGCAGGTGATAATACAATAGGACTCTAGGTCCCCTATATAATATTAACACCCAAACCCAACCCCGATGGAAAAAAAATAGAAAAACTAGTCCCATCCCAACATACACATTAAAAGAAATTTAGATATAGGAAAAGGACCTAGATGTTCAAAGACCTTTGCACTTCATTTCGATATTTAGATAGAGTTTATCAGGTCTAAGTTAACTGACAATTTCGGTTTTTTTTTTAGTCGTAAAGAAATAAAAAAATCAATATACATAAAAACTGCATCATATCACTTAGTGCGAATATAAAAATTGAAGTATACAGATAGATAATTATATGGCTATGTTAAAAGAATGTTTGAATATTATGATAGTCTTTTACTTACCTTAGTAACAAAAAGATAATAGCCAAAGTAGTTCTGGCCTCTGGTCATTAGTGTCGTGTTGTCTGTGTGCCGAATGAATTACGCCCGCGCGACAAAGAGTTTTGAAAGAGCCGGATTGTGAATAACAAAACAAAATTAGGTAACGGTCTTATCGGCTTTATTTGTCGGGTGTTTGTCAGTAGAGGCCGACGGACAAACAAAAAATCCGCCTTGGTGGTTCTAGGTTAAAAAAAACTCTTGAAAAAAAATCAATAGGAAGAAAGAAAGGAGAAAAAAGAAAGAAGAGGGGGAAAAAAGAAAGAAAAAAGGGCCTGGCCAAGATGCAAGAAAGTTGTCCCCCCCTCCCTATCCTTCCTTCGCTCCACCCCTCTTCGCTAGACTATCTAAGACATCTGAACATAGTAGTTCGAAAAATGTTAGGCATTCCATCAGTAATAGAATAAGGCAGAGCGAGGAATAGGACGTATCACGAATTATTATAAAAAATACAATTGCAGTAGCAATATGGGTTTGTATTTTGGGACGCGAGAGGACGGCTTCAACTTTTGATCTCTGCCTTAAATTCCTCATCCCCCAATACCACTATTATTGTCTGTTCTTATTCATTTTTTTCTTTTCATCACCATCCTCATTATCATTTTCAATATCATTTTATTATCTATTTATTTATTATTATGAATATTATGATTATTTATTACCATTTCATTATTATTAATATTATGTTATCATTTTATTATTTTTTCATTAATATTATTGTTATCTTCGCTTATTTAAATTTTCAGTATGCGTAATTCTTTAAAAGAATAAAGCGGAACTTTTATAGTTACTATTATTATTATTATCATTATTATTATTAGCATTTCATTATCATTATTAGTGTGATTTTATTATCCTTGTTATCATTATCATGTCCCGAATTTCTTACGCAACTGACGTCAAATTGACGAAAAACAAAAAAAAAACAAAAACAACACATTCCTTTTGATATTTCCGATATCATGATCTACAAAAACCTTTCAAAAACAATTTGTTTGATATGTAGCCTATGTAGCGTATTCATTTGACTCCCGAACGATAAATTAATCCTAATAAGTCACCGCGCTGAATGAATAGATCAGTTTTGATGAAAAGAAGCGGGAAAAAAAACACAGCTTTTGCCAAAATTCTAAATTTCATGCATCATTTTTCAGCAATTTTTTTTCAAAAATAATTACATAAATTACTGAATAAAACAACATTTCAAAGTCATAGATTAATTTCAATTTCTTTTTGCTTATAAATTTTCTTATTTCAATTTCTTATTTCACATAAAAATCTTCAAATGCCTTTCCCCAAATAACTACTTAAAAATAGACGTTATTTTACCCGTTGCTTAGCTACACAAATCCCCATTCCCTCTTTTTGGTTTTCATGCTTACTCCTTTTTCGTCAGGTTTTACGTCACGACCATAGATACCAAACTTTGGTCCACTTGGATTACTAAAGTTGCCCACAAACCTTGGGTCAGCGGGTTCACTAGCAGGAAGCCATCTATATGGCAGAAACAAATCAAGAATTAGAAGCCAATGAGGTAGATTCAAGTAACTGGGCCTTGCCACGTGAAAGCCTAATTTTTTCAAGCAATATACGTTATTTTTTTGGATTATGCTATTAGGAATCCAATCACTATGAATAAAAAAACGATCTTTTTGGCTTTGCCTGTTTTTAGTTTATATCGTTAATTATTTATGGGAAGAATAAATGAGCGAAAAAATGGTTAAATTATAATATTTTCCTCAGTTCTTATTTCCATAGCTGAAACTTTTAAACCCCCTCCCCGCCCAACGCACACGAAATTTTGAAGAAAAAAAAGGTCATAATTTTACAAAAATAACCTATTTTTGTTATTCAAGGTTCCTAAATCTGAATGGTTAAAATTACAGGTCTCCCATTTTCTCCTCCTACCCCCTACCAATAAAATCCAGTCGGCGTCTTCTTCCTTCCCAAACCGTCGCCACCGGCAGCTTTCTTTTTTTTCAAATTTAAAATACTCCACCAGTACAATACCTTTATCTTATTAAACATTAATAACTTTTGTAAGGTGATTACATCAAAAGGGCGGATACCTCGTGTCACAGCTGATACGAGCCAAGCAGGTTGTATTGACACTCGACATGTGCACTGTTCTGTTCAAAGAAAGTCTTCTTTTAATCGTCGTTAATAATTGAGATGGTTCAGGGTGGATTAGCAAAGACAAAGCTAGCGTTGTATTCCCTATAAATAGCACAAACGTTTTTGGAGTATATACAAGCTTGTCTACGCGGCGACTCTTCGAGAAACCAAGTTCCATATTTATTATTCTGACATACTAAAAACTAAAGCTTTATAGAAAGAGCTCAGTTTGATTTTTAAAACGATAATTAGTTTTTTTTCTTTAGTCTTTTTTATGATTTAATTATTTTAGTTATAATTTACTGTATGTATACGAGACGACATTGAAATATGGTATCGAATGAGTTACACGGCACGTAACATTGAAATGGCTTCCAATAGGAATGGTTATCACATGAGTGGGAAGCATACGGTACTGGCGTATAGTACGTACATGATACGACATGCCGTAACATCGAAATGGGTTACCATGGTTACGGTTATCGTGTAAGTGGGAAACATACGGTACTGGCTTGCAGTACGTACACAGTACGACATGTCGTTACATTGAAATTGCTTGTCATAAAAATAGTCCCCATGCTACAAAGTACGACATGGTGTAACATTGACATGGCTTCCGATAAGAATAGTTTTCATGTGAGTGGAAATCATACGGTACTGGCTTACGTACGTACACGGTACGACATGCCGTAACACTATAATGGCTTCCCCTGAGAATGGTTATATCGTATGAGTGGTAAACATACTGTACTGGCTTACAGCATGCACGTACACGGTACGGTATTACGTAACATTAAAATGGCTTCCCAGTATATCAGAATTAGATCAGTAGAGCGCTTTTTGTAACTGTGAGCGGAAACGACACGGCAAATTCATTGTCGTACTGTAACCGTGCTGTATTTTGAAGTAACAGTAACTTCACGCTGTGATTGGTTGATTTGCATTAAAAAACGTGGGAAGCCATTTGTGATGATGTAAGTATACTGAAAGACAAGGGACTCTTAATGTCACAGCACGACACAGCGGCATGGAGGAATTTGAGAAGAAATAAACTCAAAGTTTCTTTAGTTCTTACCTCTGTGTAAAGACTAGTACGTCACCAGCACGAAAATTTGCCGTTTTCCATTTCCCGCCAAATCGTTTGGTTATCTCATTTGCATCTTCGGTGAACCAGCCCGATCCTTCGACACCTTCTTTTTCTAAATCTAGACTCCCGTAAGTTTCTTGAAAGTACGAAAATCTGCAAATTAATTCAAGTTATTAATGTCGGTAAAGTATTCTATGCACACAACGTTCAACTCACATGTTGATTTTTACGGAGATAGCAAACCGGAGAACCCGGAGAAAACCCCCGTAGCATAGGAGAGAAAGGGCTCGAACCAGCGACCCGACGCATTGGACTCACAGGGGTGAAAGACGGCTCTTTAGCCGCGAACGCCACCCATGCTACCCATGCATATTCCCAATGCAGTTCAATTTCGTTCAATCGAGCGTAACATTAGCGCACTCGGCTGTCTCTGTTCGATTCCTGGACTTGGCATCACACGTGAATAGAGATTTTTTTAAATCTCCCTTGATTCGAGGGTTTTTTCACTCGGTTCTTCGGCATTCCTCCCTCCGTATAAATCAACTTCTAAATTCTAATTTAATCTAGAAAGGGCCTGGATGAAAATTACTATGGGTAAATCTAGTTACCCTATCAAATTGAATAGTTGGTTTAAACTCCCTTGTCTCTTATATACTAATAAAAAAAGGATTATTGCTGTTACCACTTACCCGGGGAGACTATGTGAGCCTTCGCACATGGCCAGCGTACCCATATCCATGGTAACGTCGCCTATCGGCGTCCAGCAAGTAAGCAGTTTATTTGTACCACGTGACATATAAACATTGTCCACGTGAGCACCCGTGAATCCTCCCTTGTGAATCGCTCTGTTGACGAGATGAATAAGAAGTCGGTTATTTTTTATTTATTTTCTATTTTTGACCGAATGAATTAGCCAATCAGCGAACTTTTTGTTCACAACACAATATTTTTTAATCGTTGGTTTTCGGCTCGACAGAAGGACTTGAAAGATAGCTTTTACTCAAATAAATAAAATGAAACTCATCCGTGACGTCAGTGCTGTTATTGGAAATTATTTCATTTTGAGAAGAGATAGAAAATACTGGGAAATTTTCGCTGGCAAACAATGCGTTGCGCGCCTAGATTCCAAATCACCTGGTTACCTAAGCCATTTAAAGTCAAACGTCCTTGGTTCTTCGTTAAACAGCATCCGAAAAAACTTCTTTACTATGAGACGTAAACAGTGAATGAATTAGCATTTGGTGGGTGGTCAGTGGATTGTTGAATGACTGTTTGAGATGGAAGGGTGGGATGGATGGATGGGTGGATACATGGGAGTGAATGTAGAAGCGGGGGACGTACGGACAGAAGGATGGTTGGGTGCATCTCTTAACTTTAGAGCCTTATTTTTCTCAATGCGCATGCTCCATGAAATACCGCGCATTTCTGGGATTTGGAGAGCATGCGCAGTAAGAAAGGGTCAGTCGAAAGTGAGTGCGAAGATGGTGGATGGGTGGGTTAAATTGATAAATGATAATGGTATCGTAACGTTTACTATAGCAAATCTTACCTCTTTCCCCTTCAAAGACCTTAAGAAGAGGTTCGCTATGCGTTATGCTATTCCTTCCCTTCAAAGAAAGATCGTTATTCTTAAATTTGTCAACACACCAAACTATACCCTTCAGAACCGACAAACATTTTAGACAACACCCACAAGGGTGGCGTAGCAGCAGTGCACTCGCCTCTTACCTTTGGGGTCCCGGGCTTCGATTCCCAGATTTGGAGATTCTACCGCTAGAAGCTCAAGACGTAATGACTCGGGTTACGGCGCTATTTATTTACATTTTATTACAATTATTGCTTATGGCTGTAGCTGTAGGAGCAGTTTTCGTGTGACTGAGAAAAGCTCACAGCACGAACACGGACGTGCCACGGAAGGGATACGCCAGATCAATCACATTGCTCGAGAATTTACTCTCCATCCAATGAAATACCCGGGACACGGAATAAACGCGGCGCGGATACGGTCACACCAAGGTCGCGGCACTGACCATCACATAGTTGCGCGAGAAAAAAGTTAGCCAATTAGAATTCTAGAAAACATCACGGTCACGGCACGGCACGCTTACAGCACTGAGCTTTAGTCACGCGAAATCATGCGAAAACTGCTCTACTAGCGTATTAGTGTTACCTCCATGTTGGTCAGTGGCGTGGTAGCTTCAGTATCTTTAAGTACGCCTTCTTCTAAAGGCTTTGTTGGGTCAAATGAACTTGGCTTTACTTCGTACAAGTGTTCTAACACCTTCGTTCTTGCTTGCAGGACTTCGTTTCGGTCGTGAAGTTGGCGAATGAACAAATACCTTGATTTGAAATGAAAAAGAAAAGCGAAGAAGAACCTTATATTAAATCAAGAGTAGAGTTTGTTATCGTCTGGGTCTCTCCCGGAATACCAATACGATCTGTGAGACTTTGAGGCGTTCTCTGAGCCGTTCCCGGAATTTGATCAACCCCGAGGCTGTTTGAAGGCTAGATATTTTTAAAAGTTGGTTATCTCTTGTGTTCGTTTATCTACTCTTTTTTCGTCAGTTATTATTAATGGGAAATAAGATGAACACATGAAATTATGAAGGAAAAGGAAAGAACGTGTTGATAATATAAGAGGTCAATATCAAATGGGTAACTCAAACCTACCCTTTGTCATGTAGCCGTTCCATTAGTAGATCTCTGTTATCCATGATGTCATTGCAATCTTCTAACTCTTCGAGCTCAGAGGACCTGAATGTCAGCAATGATGTGCCAAGAAGGACTTGTGTAGTTGACATGACGCGAGTCACTGGGATTGACAGGGATAAAGTTTTCAAGGAAAGCCACGAGGCAAACACAGCGAACGACGCACATGAGCACGGTACACGTCAACGGTACAGGGGGGAGTAGCAGAGGCACGTTGACACCCCAGACACACACAAACGATAATATACAACATATGACTATTAGGCTACCTCCACCCTAGGACCCCTGGATATGTCCAGGACCCTGGTACTAGGGTTCCCCTCCAAGCTGGGTCAATACATAGGTCCAGTTTACAACAGAGGAGCCATTTATTTGTTTATCAGGGAGGGTGGGATGCCAGGTGGGGATTTGCTTGGTAACGCGCTGTTGTTGCACAAACAAATTAACCCCTCCATTGTTTTCCAAACTGTTCATTGTGAATGTGCTAAGCGAATTCCTCCGTGACCCCCACTTCTTGAGCCTACTTTTTACTGCGGTTTTTCATATTCTGCAAACTTAGACATTCCAACAGATTCTTGAGAAATTTGTTTTTTACTGCCGCCTTCAGTCTACGACATAAAAGGTACTGACTGATTTTTTTTTTTTGATTGACGGCAGCAAAAAAAAACAAACAAATTTCAGCGTGCAGCTCGCAACAACCGAGTTTACAGAATATGGAAAACCGCAGTAAATGAACCCTTTCCCTAAAATAAAAAATATCTAATGAATTCTAACGAAGACACGGGATATAACTGGAATGAAAATTGATAGGCTCTTATAAGGCAGAATAAATCAAGCATCACTGGAATTACTCTCACCACCAACACAACCATTCAAAGTGCGCATGCTTATTCGGATAACAATATAATATAATTCTATAAAACAGTAAAATCTTCCTTTTCTTAGCTAACTAGCTATTGCTAATTTATGCAAGCGATATCGCCATGGCATCGTTGTCAGTCTTCTCTCAAAAGTCACACACTCGTCAAACTAGCTTGCATCGATAAAATACTTACATTTCAATATGTTTTATGACTGGGAAGAGTTTAAAATGCTTTTAGTATAAAGAGAAGATCATTTGAATGCCTCTGTTCTGCTCAAAAAGAGTAGATCTTGAAGTTTTTTCCTCTGCAAAGCTGCTCCTTCCTCAACCGCTCGGATCTTCGCGAGTTTCACGTGACAAAAGCACAGGTACCCCATATAAGAACAACGCTCTGTTTATATTTTATCTGTGGTTGTTATTTAGTGATCACTTAGAGATGGGGGGGGGGGGGGGGGGTGGAATCAACCAGACACAAATGGTCTCTTGTGTATTTGTCTTTATATGATGAGTGTTCTGGTTCAGTGATAGCAACTATTAGTCACTAAATAGCTACTATTTGTCAGTATCAAATTTGTTTTTATTCCATGGTTTTACTGCATGCACTCTTGCTTTCATCAAAATAAAAAAGTTTGACCTCCACAAAAGTTTTTTTTTAACTGATCACCCTTCCCTTGGAAGCCACAGCCCTAATTGGAACTTGCAAGGGTCTAAAGTCTGTACTCATCTAGGTGTTGGTGCAGAGCCTTGCAACTTAGGAGCAAGCAGAAATAGACTTTCGTTGGCCCATTGAATGACATTGCATAAGACATCTCTTGCATGTGAAAAACGAAGGAGCACCCTCACACTACATTAAGGAATGCCTGATGCAGACTATCCTACCTCCCAATCCTGGAATAGACTTTTATAATTACAGTTTTTATATCACATTCCATTGCATGATTTCTGCCCAGAAACTCTCAACGCCTGCCATATCTCAAATAATTTTATCTTTATTTGGTTCAAAAAAAATGTTAATCCAAATAATACTTAAAATTATATTTGCATATTCCTTGGAAATAGCAAAATAATGTCATTTAATAAGAAAAATATTATATATAGTACTTTAATTACTTAATTTATTAAAACATGCTGATTTGTATATACACCTACTTGCAAGAACGTTGTCATACAATATTAGAACATTAGAAGTGAGAAAGGAATACATTAAAAGACAAAGGAAAAAGTTCAGCTTCAGTGATCTTCTTTTGTTTTTTAATATAATTCCTATCCCACTAAATCACTAAATGTTCTATTTTTGTATGACAACTTTCCTGCAAGTAGGTGTATCTATCTATTAGTTTTTGATTTTATTTTACTTTCTTATTCTAGCAACTTGTATTTGATATAAGAATAAGTATGGTATTATCATATTGAAAGCAGCTTACATGCATGTAAAACACCTTATCTCATTAGCCTCCCCAGAAAATCATTCCTTACAAAACCTGGTATGATGGTTGTTGTAGTTGTGAAGGTCATTATTTAATGGTGTTGCATTTGCAGCTGCAGATAAACATTACTTCACTGAATGAATTACTATTTATCATGTAGCAAATTTTGTTTGTTGCAGAGTGGAAAGAGATTCCACTTAATGCAAAAAGAAAGAAAGAAAATTTGTTTATTGGGTAGCAATATGAGCAATATTTAATGCAATGCAATGGTGCTGCATGGCAAGTTGAACAAATATGTTACCTATAGTACTACACTCTTTAGAGGATTCATGTAAATTTCCTGAAGTATAATAATTTTTCTTTCTTGTTATTAATTCTCTTAAGAATTTTGAATAATTTTGAAACAATTTTGAACAATTTTGAATCAGAATCCCATTTCCCCCCAAATCACCAAGTTATGAGAACCAATTTTAGACATACATATGATAATAAATAAATGAAATGATAAGAAGTGATAGAAAAGAAAACTCAGAAAATAATCAATCCATCGCCCAACTAGTTTATGGAAGGTCAATGTTCCTAAATCGTGTCTGGAATTCAGATTTTTCGGAGTTCCATTTTCTACCATTTCTTTTTAATTTTATTTATTCATTATCATAAATGATATTCATAGAGTAGATGTATTTTGGAAAAAAGGAAAGGAATGAGCCATATAATAAAACTATAAATTTTGGATCAGAGGCAAAAATGCTTCCTCCAACCTCGTTGTCGTAGAAACTCTTTGTTAGTGGTACAACTAAATTATATAGTTACCATGTACACTGTATGTACATACATATGTACATATTATATTGCTAGCCGTAACTGAACTACGTAAAGCAAATTTTGCATCTAAAAACATTCAGATTTTATATAAAAAATACCAAAGAAATATTATTAGCACCCAACTTTAAGATGCTAAAAATATACCTCGAAATTATGTTTTTACTTTGAAGAAAACATAAATTCTAAAACATGCCACAATGGGTTAATTGAATGATAGCATCATAATTATACACTCATATACTACAACTACCTTGCACACTTTTTTGTGTTCAGTTAATTAGCACTAGTTTCATTGCTATACACTGAATCCAAATATGGCAACCAATTTGAAAAACAACTATTATTCTGCACTGACTAGCAACTGACTAAAAGCATGTTCATGTGGAAAAAAATAAAAGCATTTTCGCATGTAAGAGAGGCTAGTAAGTCGCTAGTCAGTGCAGAACAATAGTTATTCAAAATTCAAATTGGTTACCAAATTTTGATTCCATGTATGCCTGGATCGATAAATGTTTATTTATTCACCAGTAGTAAACCGACAATTCAAATAATTTCTTCCCATGAATCTTTACCAAATCAAACAATTTATTTGATTGACAGCAGTCTATTGCTGATTAACCTGTCTCAGTTTCAATGGTAACACCAATTAACTTGCCGTTCTTGTTAGGGAATAACAATCTGAAAGAAATTTTATACCGGTAGGCATTCCTGTAGTGGTAGTATAAATACCACACTATCATGCAACAGGCACTATGTGGCATCTAGCCATGACAGCATAAGAAGAATAAGAACATCATGCAACAGACAGAACAAAGAGAATTTTTTAATTACGACTCGCTGAAATCCTTGTCTGTTCGGTTTTTACATCCTCAATCATCATTTTAGCAATCTTCCAAGCCATTTCCTCTTTTGCCTGTATAAAGAAACCATTGACATTAATAAACACCGATTTCTTCTGATATTTCATTTATTCAGACATACATTATTCTCATTATCAGGAACCAGGGGTAAAATTCTGTAGCTTATTTCTTGCTTCTAGAAAAATAACCTTTTTTAGTTCTTTCTTGGAAGTGAGAAACGAGAGACAGAATTTTACTACTGGGTTCTGGAGGATGTTTTCTGACCTTCTAACAATGGTCTAATATATAAAACATAAAAAATGGTGTAACACTTTGCTATTTCATAAATCAATTATAATATTAATAGATTTTAGTTAGTCTACAGTACCTACCTTATCCTCTCCTCCAGACACCAGTTTACGCATGGCTTTACCAAGTTTCGCAGCTGTATATTACAATGTAAAATTATATTTTTCAACAATATATTTATAGGTAGTGGTAATTCTTTATCATGTAGTATTGCATAGTGATAAGTTTGTTTTTACCTGTAGAGGTATTGTTTCTTTCCTGGTCTGGCTCAGGTTCAAAGATTGGTTCAAAAATTCCAAACTCATTAACACGGCCAAGAGACAAAGGTCTGTAATTATAGAAAATATCATAGATTATGGTAAGAACTGGTATAAATTTGATACTAGTCCTAGTATTTTTCCTGAATAGGACAGATGATAATTGATAATAATTGTCAGTATGTATTCAGTTTTGGTGACAGCAAGGATATCAATCTATTTAACCAATCAGTGAGCATATTCCACTCTTTGTGTTTGTGTTTGAAGTAGTATCAACAGAATAGTGGCAATTTACCCAGCGTTAGGTCTGTGCCAGATAGCATCAGGATTCTCAGTCAAGTCAAGGTCAGAACCAAAGGAATTCACAAGCCTTGTGCTTTCATCTGTATGGCCACCATGTTTGGTTGGATGGCTCTCATAATGGTCGGATGTCTCACTTGGATTTGGTGAATCAGTGACGGAATTTAGCAACTCATTCAAATACTTGTAATAAATGTCACTTTGGAGAAAACTTGGGAAGAATACCTGGTACACACAAGAAAAATGTCTGCATTTAAGGGACGCTCTTTTGCTGGTGCCAATTAAAAATATGAAAACATTGCAATGTTGAGAGGCTAATACCCATGGTTTCGATCAATCAATTTGAAATTGTTTTCTGAGCTAAAAATAACTGCTGCAGCTCAGGTCAACAGAAATGTGACACTTGTCCAGCCTAACCCTCTTAGGCCAGTGCTTTTGAGTGATTCTCATGGACTGGTCACATTTTGATCAGTCTAACGTGGTCAGTCATTATGCCTGGCCATTGAGCAGTCATTGTTTTTATTGACTCATGTCTTCCTAGTAGTCAGTAATGTTCTGCAGATACATGGTCTATAGTGGTTAAACAACAAGTGTGAAAATCTATACCTCTTCTAAAAGGCACAAGATGTGTTCCAGGGGGATGCCAAAACATTCTGGTAAGGGTCCTCCTTCACGGCATATACTGTTCTCAACTTCTATTCTAGTGACATCATCAAAACCAAGTGGCAAACTTGCTTGCATGGAAAAATACCTGGAAAACAAGAAAATCTGGTAGTAAGTAGGACGTTAAGGAAAGAGAAATGGGATTGTTACAATTGCTATTGTTTATGGGAAGGGGAAAAGATCAAGGTTTATGTAGCAGTACTACTATCCCCTTAAACATCTGTCTCTCAGGTTTGATAAGTAAAGTTTGGTGGGTCTATCTTTTGATTTTAGCATTTTTCTCTGGTCCAGTTTGAATTCCTCCAAACTTTGCCATGCTAAATTCTACTTCAATCTGCGAGTTAGCTGTGCCCTGACTTAAAGCACCCCCAAGGATTTTCAGTGTTTTTCAGGGATGAAATAAGATGTCATAAATTACGTAGGTGGGATGACATCATCACACATATCAGAAAAAATGACCCATTTCAAAAATTGGTTTTATTTATGAGTTTAAAACATAAGAAAAACCTCTCAAATATTCTAATCCTTTCCAAAGAAACCATGGCTGATAAATAGGTAAGACCCCCTTAAGTGATACTGGTAAAGGGTAATCGCGTACTTCATGACCAGCCTACATGTGTCGATCGACAGTCACCCAACTGTTGACCAACGCTTGCCTAACACTTGCCCGTCACTTCACCAACACTTCACTATGATCGTTTTGCCTACGTGTACTTTTGCCTACAGAGGTATCTTATCAAATACTTTGTGATAAATCTTTAAAGATAACAGGATACCTTTCATAAATAATCATAGCATCATCCAGTGCCTGTTGTGTGTTATATTCACCACTTTTCAGCTTGTCTTGAAGCAGAGACTGAAAATTATCTGCTGTCAACCAGAACTCTAACATATGACGAACATCTTCTTGCTCTAAGAACTGCCAAATGAAATAAATCAATGACGACGTGAAATATGGAACATTTTGGAACATTTTGAATAAACTTCAAACAAAATCTGATAAAACGACCCCCCTATCACTGAATTGCTTTTAGGATGAGAAAACTTTAAATGATAATACTGGAAGTCTTGTGTTAATGAAAAAAACGTGTTTAATTTGAGGGGGAGAAATCTCTTAACCCAGGACCCTGTCATTCTTACCGTACGTTTGACGAAAAACGAATGCAGTACTAGCCAAAAATTTGGAAATTTTGTAATGAACATGCTCAAATTTGATTTGTATAGGCTAAATTTATTACTTGAAGTGTTTGTCTCTGACTTAGAATATCTTGAAACAATCTTACAAATGTTTCGATCCATGAACATGGATCTTCTTCAGTGTATATTTTGGGCACACATATTTTAAAAATAATATTGGTACTACCATGTGCAAGAGTCCTGTACAAGAGTACTATATATTTCTGGAAGCTTGATACCAGTCCTTGTTTGACTTCAGATCTTGATTGGAGTACCAAGCTTCCAGAAATAGTCTTTGGTAGTTATTCTGCTCACTGTCTACGATTTTGGCATCTTGGAAATTAATTTCATGCCCTGTTCCATTTATGTTTGAATTTATGTTTCAAATATTTGATTCCACAGAAGAATTATTACAAGATATCATATACTCACCTCCATGAAGTAAAACATAGCATGTTGATTGTATATGATATCAGATAGAAAAACCTTGTTACTAGTTAAGATATCAAGTTGGTGTTTGAAGTAGAAAGTACTTTGTATAAAGGTTGGAAAATACCTGTTGACAAAAAAATTGTACACTGTATCAAAATTAATATACATTGTAAACCTATTAAATACAATGTACCTTAATTGTGGTGGTGAAACGTTTTAACAGACAAATGTCATTCCCTAAAGAATAATATTCTTTGTTTGAATATTGTTTCCACGTTTAAGTGTCTTCTCATGCACAACCATTAAACAAAGAAATGATACTCTTGGGAATGACAGGCAGTCTGTAATGGGAATCAGCCGATTTTGCTTCTCCACCCTGCATATACACCAAATCAAAATATGGTGTCCAAGCCTCTCTTCAAGTGAAAACACTTTTGTATTTTCCACCTGAAAACAATGCTAGTCAGTCCAGAACGAAAACTATTTCGCCATATTTTGATTCGGTGTTTTGGGTCAAATATACTTAAACAACATACATTCTTTCCATGACATTAAAGGCAAACTTCTGACCAGGAGAAAAACATTCAGGATCAATTTTCCCATCTTCGCTGCAAATATTGGCTGTAATAAGATAAAAGGACAGGTAGATATTTCATACATACACAATACACCAGATTCATATTTGATGCTTTCCACTGTTTTTGAACACAGTCTTATTTTCACATTCATTCATAAGTCAACCATTTATAAGTCAGCCATTATGGCCATCATAACTTAGTATGGCTAAAAAGAATTTCAAGACAATTTCTTCTAATTTGCACAAAGCCAATAGTCCCCTTCACAGCTCCCTGCACCATCTTGAAAGGTAGTCGTGCCTCGAAGCGAGACGAATGGTGAGCTTGCAATGACAGAAACCTTTTTTAACACCTTGGACAATTATTCACATGTCTCTATCATTGCAAGCTCACCATTCATCTCTCTTCGATGTAAAGGCATGGCCACCTTTCAAGATGGCGCAGGGAACTGTGAAGGGGACTATCAACACGCATTTTAGATATTTTTTCCCATGTCGACATTAATAACTGGAACTCACCCTCAACTTGTCTCCTAAGAGGTTCATCTAAACCAAATGGGTGTGTCGCCTCCAATGAAATGTATTTACTATAAACACTCATAGCATCTATGACAATACTTCTTGTTCTTCTTCGACAAAATTCTCGCTCTTCATTCTCAAAATCAGGTTTTAAATCAAATGTCACTTTTCTTGTTTCACTTTTATTATTAGTGTTTCTTGATGCATCATCAGAATAATTGAAAACCTCATCAAAGTCAAGTCTTCCAGGATTGAATATTTTTTCACTCAATCCATCCCTTTTGTTATGGGAAGATGAACTAATGTTTTCAGTAACTAAACCTGCATTCTTAGAGTTTTGACTACTGTCCGCAACAGTTAATTTTCCATCCACATCAGAGTCCGGCATCTCTGACACACACATTGTACATTTGTCTAAGGTTCTATCAATAATGTTTCCACATTTATCGCAGATCAGTATAGCCCCAGTATTTAACTTGTCCAACATCTGCTTTGGTCCAGTAATCTCAGAAGGATCTGAGTACCCAGAAAAGCACCCAAACTCACTGTCACTGCTACTGTCACTCAAAAGTCTCTCGTTTTTAGAAGATGAAGAGGGTGATTTTTGATGATTTGGTGCATCAGTTTCACTGTTTCCATTCACCAATGTCTCTCCTGAACTGGAAGATTTCATGCGTAACAAAGAATTCATTCTTAAACGACTGATCGTTGACAAGCGAAACGTTTCTGACGTTAACCAAAAGTTTAACAAATTCACAGCGTTTTGTTTTTGCATAAATTCCATAAAATATGGCAGGACACTATCATCCATCAATACCTCTAGAAGGGATTTAGACAGCCTTGAGTTCCTTCTAAAGGTTGCAACACACTAGAAAAAATAAAATATTACCAATTTATTCCACTTTTTGACTATTTTGTTAACTATGTATAAAATTGAAAATCTTCAATAATCATACCCCCTAGTCCTCTGCAGCAACATCTCCCCGTAGACTCCATACAAGGTTAATTTTTATCAATTAAGTAAAATTATTTTATAAATTTAGTAAACAAACCTTTGCACTGCCAGATCTCTTTGGACAAGATGCCAAAAGTCTTCTGCATCTTTGAACTATGAAAGAACCAAAAGTTACTAACAATATCAAGAAAATTGGAGCACAAAAAAATGGTTTTCAAATATCAAAAAGTCTTGGGGAAGATAATTCCGAAGTGGAGGCTCATGTATAGCAAATGCTCTACAATCATAATTTTTAGTCCTGTAGGGTTGAGGGATCACAAGTTTTTCATTGTTACAATGAGATTTAGGTGAACCAGATGGCTTATGATAATGAAGTTAGTATTTTCCATTACCTCCAATTGAACCATTTGTATTATTTTCTTCTTCTTCTTCATCATAAAAACCTTGTGTTGGTAAATTAGAACTTGCTTTGTCCTTGCCCTTTTTGTTTTTCTTTTTCTCTGAATTCTTCCCCTTGTTGCTTTCCTTAGCTAAAAGGAAAAAAAGAATACAGAGTTATTATAAAATTAATGCCTTATGAAATGCCTTGTTTATATGAATTAGTGTATTTGTGTCTTTAATTGAATTATGTTATCACAATCAACAAATGCTTAAAGCAGTAAGCATAAATTGATTCGCATAAATTCATTAAGTAAATTCCTTGCAAAAAAACTGGAAAATTATTAAGCTTAAATTACAAACTTCATAACAATCAATATAATGAACCAAAATTTGGATTTAATCAAGTTTTTAACTTCGAGATAATTCTGTTCAATCCACAACTACCACAATAAACACACACCAAGCTGTAAAAATAATGATAGCCTACGAATTAATAATTGTAATTCAATCAAAATTTGAGTTGAGGTGAGGAATCATTATTGTACATTAAAATAAAATTCTCAGCCCAATAACCTGCATAGGGAACTGCTTTTCTGGTGATATTCTTAAAATTTGCGTCAAGTGTTTCACTTGTTAATATATTAGGTAGGATTCAGAATGCTTGTATTTATGTAGTTAATGAAATAAGATGTGTTTTTCAAGCGGAAGACTTGCCAAGACTGTACGCCTTCGTCATGCATGCAATTTGAGAGCCGCTGATTATCGACCAACTTACTTGAGGATTTACGCAGAAAACGTGGCATTCGACCAGCAAATCCTTTACACAGCGGTAATCAAATGTGTCTTGAGGGTGTAGAGTCGCATTACAAGGTTGTTCGTCGGTGTTTTCGTCCAGTAATTCAAGGATTTTGGCTGCTATTTTCAACACAATTCGCCATTTTTGTTGAAGCAAGGCGCTGCATGGTACGACTGCTGGACAGCTGTCTACATGACCGTGGGCTCAAGGTCATAAAAATAAAACTTGAAATTCATATAAACATTCCTGTTTTCTTGGTTATCCTTTCTGTTTTTATCTTAGTTTTCATATCATTAATTTCTAAAAAATTAGAAACTTTTGACTAATTTTTCCAAAAAAAAACATTGGTGTACCAAGAAGAGCTTTAGTTCGACCATACTGAATTTTCATCTAAACTTTTAGGAAACATTAATAATTTTGAAAAGGAGTACGGGAATGGTGTTTAATTTTCAGTGTAAAAAGTGTGTGTAATCAAATTTGAAATTTGCATGAGAAATCATAAAAATCTGTTAGGCAAGTTCTAACCGTAAGGGACTGAAAATAGTAAGTTAGCTTATGAATATTTATGAGCTTTGCATGCAACAAAGAAAGACAAAAGGCTTATTGGCGGGAAGTTATTCAGAAATTTAGTGATGAAAAGCCACGGAAATTCGATCGGAAGCCAGAGGACTAAGCAAAGCTTTCTTTTATAGAAGTCCTAATCCTCCACCACGTTTCCGAGAGGCAGAGCACGAACGAATCCTGTCATAAGTGGGTCATCCGACTGCGAACAAAGATTCATTCAATCTCTGAAAATATTTGCAAGGAGACGATTCTTGACAGAAATCTTCATGGCTTTGTTTTAATTTCGTTTACACAGTGTTTTGGATTAAAAGCAAAGGTGAGTGTTGTTCTCGAATAGTGTTTACTTGTCAAACACGAAGATAGTATTGTATAGCGAAACTGGTTTTGAAAAAGATTCTCTTAACTCAACGTAGCTTGTCCGTTTTTCGCACACGCACTAAAGTGGGTTCTTTAAAATCTGCAGCCAAATTCCTACCGATAGCTATGTTAATTTACTATATTATCTGACTTTTAAAGAAGCATCGGTATCGTAATCCTCATAAACCTGATGATTATTTGTCTATCAGATCTCTAAGTCAACTCTACTGGATTATATTCTCAGGATGCTGTGTTCAAAGGACCGTGCTGTTTACATGAAATTCAAATTCTCCTTCAATATTATTATCATTGAAAGAATAATTTGCCTCATTGTATATTAAAGGTCCGAGGGCCAATATAAACATCAAACTATACTGTAATATTGAAATCTGCTGACAAGGATAAATTCTGAACTTGGTATGTGGTTTGTTTTTAATGCGTAGCTTTTCAAACCTTTTTGTGTGAATATGTGAATGGCTTTTCAAATTTGACATGAACGTGCAAACTCGTGTCTATAAAACTTGCTAACTGTTTTATTTGGAATTAAAAAACTAAACTTTTGTACGAATGCGGTTTAGAGCTAAAGTACTTATCCGTCACGTCTCCCAACTTTTAAGAGTTCAAACCCTAGTTAACTATGTTCAAACCAAACTTGTTTTATATACGAAGTCAGTTTTCATTGTCTAATATATTCCTCGAATGAATGACGCTTGATTAGGATTTTTAAATGTCCTCAATCTTTTTGTTCATCGGAAATAAAATTATTTAGAAGAATGTAACTACGCAATAGAATGAGTAAAATTTTCCCCTTTCATTTGTACATGTGCCAAAATTTCAACAAAAACGGTGTTTTTTTTTTTTCGCTTCCTGTGTGATATTATCTTTAATTTATGCGAAAGAGAAACATTGGCCGGCTTTTGTTGCAATTAAGCATTCAGTGATTGAAGTTATTGCGCTGTTCTAAAGGACATTTCGCAAATTGATTTTTTGTGTGGGTAAAATTACCCCTTGTTTTGGTATGTCGGCATTTTACTTTTATCTTTTTTTCTGACCTAAATGAAACTGTTTTTGTTGTAATTGTAAATTGTTTTGTGGAAATGGTTAATTTATAAAAATATTTGAAATAAAAAAACGAATTGTGTTGCTTCAAGAACGCTTTTCTTCTGCAGTTATTAAATCTTATCTCTTAATCACAGCTAGTTCTTACCTATGGATTTCAAAGAATTCCTTATCTATTTATTCAGGTCAAGAATATTAATTAACGTTACCATACTTTGTGTACATTAATTTCTATTTCCACACTCTTTTTTGAGTGTACTGCTTCTAAAATGCTCTAGTTGCTTAAAGACTGCAGAGTGTTGTGGTAATTTTAGGGTGAAATGTCAAACAACACAGCATTTCATTGGCATAAAACATTTTTCGTAATTGGTACTATCTCTGTCATCTAACCACAGAAATGTGATATGGTGGTTCAAAGCTGACCATCATGTTGACAAGGAATATCTTGATAACCTCCTAATGATTAGCCAACTAATGTACTATAAAAAGTGTGTAATCTCGTGCCAAGATCAATTTTACAGTAATATAATATTTAAGGTTATACTGAATCAAACTTGTTGTTTATTTCTTCCCCAGATGTCAGCCATCTCAGTACTGTGGACTGTTTTAACAGTAGTATTCACAACCTTATGCTCCATCGCCATTGTGTCACCTTTCTGGTTTGAAAATGTGCTGGATCCTGACACTTTCACCCCAGATAACAGTTCCTTCGCTGCTTTTGGCCTCCTGCGATACTGCTCTAAAAAGCATATTAAATCAGTTCTTGATATGGATGAATGGAGAGACTTTGAAACATGTTCATTTTATGGCAGCTTTCAAGACATTCCATCTCTGTTTTGGCAGTTTTCTATCATCTTTTATGGTGTTGGACTCTTATTTTGCTTGTGTTCAGTGGTCTTGGCTCATGTTTCATGCTGTAGGAAAACAATTTGTGGAAGCAGGTCTGTCTTCGGAGTGGCTGGAGTGCTACAAGCTATTGCAGGTAATTATTAAATCCATAATTTTGTACACTTAAGCTGTTATATAAGCGCAATTCATATGCAAACTTTTAATACCTTCATGTAATTTTTCTTCAGTTGTCTGCCTGGTGGTCAGTCTTCTACTGTTCCCATTTGGATTTGGCACCAATTTTGTGGAGAAATATTGCGGGCCCTCTGGTTTGTTTTATCCTGGTCATTGCCAAATATCCTGGGCTTACAGCCTTGCGATCATGAGTAGTGCTTTGTTTATCTTTTGTCCTGTCATTGCAAAGCATCTGTATGTTGTAACACCAAGGGCAAAAGCTACAGTTGTATAAAAGATATATGCATATATTGGTAAAAAACATCCCACATGGGGTGGGGGTGAAATTTTTCAGGCACAATTGGCCCTTTGCAGCATGTTGGAATGAAGCTCAATTAGAAGGACATAGCAGTAGGTTTCCAATTCTCTTGATATCGAAATTATTTTGTTTTGTCCTCCAAATTAAGCTGCTTTGACGTCACATGATACTTAGGGGTCTATTAAGAAAGTCTGAAGGTGGGATGTGTATATTGAAGACTGTATTCTTTCTTCATATAAGCAATCCCTAGAGCTCTCTATAATATATCAATCCACTTCTTTGGAGAAGTTTTGAATCTGCTTATTGTCCTTCATACTTTCCCAAGAAATTCTTATTATATGTGGGCCCTTTTTCCCATTTTATGGGTCTGTATAAACGCCGTTCTAGAGACTCTCTTGCTCTAGTGCAAATTCCCATCATTTCATGAATAATACAACCTACAAAGCACTGGAGTGAAAGAACATATGAAACCCAGGGTACAGCATTAGCGAAATTGAAAAATGATTTGAAATCTATAATTTAGATGTGATAATTAGTTAATGATTATTGATTATTTAGACCTGATTATTTATTGTACAAACGTCATACATAATTTTGATGCAATACTCCTTATTAATATCATGTACATAACTTTTGTTATATAAGGTGAAGGCATTCAACCCGTGAAGTGAAAAAATGCTAGTCAAGTTGTAATTGTCAAACGAACACAATTGCAAAAGAAAACAATGAAATTAGGGTCTACTAATATCTATTGGCCTACTATCTATTTCACAGCTTCACAGCTTTAGTGACTTCACTCAATTTTACTAGGATACAACCTTATATCTTGCATGAAAACTTTTGGGAAATAATTTTTTGGCATTTTCTAAAAATTCGACTGGGATGAAATATTTGGATATATATCAGAAAATTTTTTATAATGTACTTTCTCTGACTTGCATTTTCAAGACAAACTTCAAACTTTGGCATACTTTCATTATTCTAACACTTTCTACCCCTTGTTTTTCCTTGCGGGAGGGGTAGGGATATGTCTCCACTTGCACTCATCCCTTCTTTAGCTCTTACATTTCAGTGCATAAATTTTGCTACCATTCATATATACTTGTATACTTTATATTTCGATCACTTATATACTTCACATATTTCTAACTATATTCTTTGAAATGTTTTTACCTATAATATATACAGTATACCTATATGTACAGCAGGGGCAAAGCCAGGATTTTGACTTGGGAGCCCAAAACTGTTTTCAGAACATCAGTAAGTCATGTGAACTTGTTGAATAACTACTTAATTTGGTTTTTAGGTTTCTACAGCATGAGGTGGGGGCCCAGGGCTCTCTTTGACCCCCTGGCTATGCCCCCTTTGACCCCCTGGCTGTATGATGGGAAATGTGTGGTATGTCTATGAATTTTCCTAATCATTTCCCACTCTTACAAAAACTACTTTAAGAATAGGAAGCTGCTTGTGCTTGTGAGCTTCCTCCACATTCAAAAATTTACATCATCTCATGTCTGATGGATATTATTAGAACACTATAGCTTTCAAGAACATTAATACCTCGAGTTTTTATGTTGTAAACCATTCAAATTCTAAGCAATTTTAGGGATCCATAAAATTATGATCATATTAATAGATTGAGATTAATAAATAACTTTTAAAAGTAGATCATATATTCATTTTATTTAAGAGTCCTAAAATATTACAACCAATAAAGTATGAATAAAAAAAACAAAGTTGTCATAGTATGTGTTAGCTGTTTGCCATTCTCATTATCTTATTGTTGTGCAGAAGGGCCAGGAAAAGCCAATTTTATTGCAGAAACTTCTTCAATACTGATAAATAATATCTACAAACTAAGCGATAAAATTTGATGATCCAAAGTCTGAGTTAGGCAGGAAACGTTGAGTTTATGACCTCCCCTATATCTACCTTATTTATCAAGTCGGGTACGTCTTGATTAATGCTATCAATTCTTCAATTTAGCTAAAATCCATTATTTAAGTATAACGCAGCCATCTTGTCGCATCTAAGTGCCTGCAAAAAAAAAGAGACGCCTGTACTGAAACGATTAGTCCTACTGTCTTCCGAGTGACGTCATTCCAGGAAGCATTGGCTTGAAATGTCAGGCAATATTTTTTTTCTTTCTCACTTAGGAAAAACCTGTAGTCCATTAAGAAAGATATGTTCAAAATTTTTCGAACATGAATCTTTTAAAGGCGGAACCAGTAAGTTTTGGCCAACATTTTTTCAGTGGCGTCGGGAGGCGGTGCAAGCATTATTTTCTAAAAAGGCACCCTTTTGTTGACACATCATGTTTACAGATTATTTGGTTGTTCTTTCGCCTGATGTGAAAAGAGCTTTTTATATTTTCATTATTTAGAATCATAGGAAGTATGTTTTTGCATTTCGCGTCTTCTTGAGTCGGAAGTCACTGTCTGGCGTGACATATTGGGCTACCTTTGGTTCCCATCCAGAGTTAACCTGGGACCAAAAGCTTTCTCTTCAATGGCGGCGCTTTCAAGTTTGTCTGAGAGTACCGTAAAAACTGTTCGCCTAACTTATCAAGAACTCCTTGAATTGGCAAATATCTTAGACAACGAGAAGAAAGAGAAGTCACCTAAGAGTAAAAGCAAGGAAAATCTCGAGGAAAATGAATCTAGGGTTGTTGTTTCGCCAAGTAAAGATGAGAGGACGAATGTTGACAAGGATGAGGAAAGTGAATCAGTAGTTTTAGAAACGAAGACAGACTCAAAGAAAACTGAAAAGAGGACCAAAGAACAGAAGAAGGGTAGCAAAAAGAAAGGTGAAGAAAAGAGGAAGCACAAGAGTCGATCGCATAGCGATGAAAAGCACAGTGGACGCGAAGACGATGACGAAGTTTGTTCACATCACAACAAAGAAAAACGTGAAAAAACTACCAAGGCTGAGAAAACACAGAATGATTCAACTGAGAGCTCAGTAGATGTAGAAGTTTCAGGCTCGTTGAAGGGCAAAGAAGAGAAAAAGAGTCCTCGTAAACGTAGTCCTAAGTTGAAGGAAGGTTCAGGTGAAAAAACAGCTGATTTAGAGGATCATGTTGCTAAGTTACGACTGGATGCCCATGGAGAGGAAGAGGAAAGGAAGAAGGATACTGAGGAAGGAAACTCACGTAAATCTAATAAAAACATCAAAAAGAAAACTAAAAGTTCCGAAGAAAGGGATAAAAAACATTCTGAATCAAAAAGGAAAGACAAAAAGAAATCAGGTGTTGTGGAAAACAGCAAAAAAGACTCATGTGAAGAGGAAGGGAAAGAAAAAGAGAAAAGAAAACGAAAAAATGATAACATAAAAATTGATGATAATTGTTTTGAAGATGAGCATAAGAAACAAGGTATTTTGAAGTCTTCGCCAAAGGCAAAAGGTATTCATGTTAGTTTTAGTGAGGATATCGAAGATCCTCACTCTAGTGAAAATAATAATGCATTAAGAAGTGAAGAAAGAGGGATTATAAGGATTCCCGAAGGGATTGATATACATCAAGAAGATGGAAAGATCAGAGGAAGCACAGAGTTTGAAGAATGTCTTCTAGAGATTGATTATCATCATCATGATGTCAATGATGGTCATGATGATGATGATGAGAGTATTTCACAGACAGCTGAAATATCACATGACATACCTTATGACAAAGGTGTTCACCACCATGACAATCCTGATGCCAAACCAATTGATAAAGGAAAAATAAGCACCATGGAGAAACGACTCAAAGCCTTAAATCGGCAAAGAGCTCAACAGCTAATAAAACAATGTCATCATGCTGAAAATAGCCTAAGTAATCTTCTTTCCAAAGGAATATCTGATAAAGGAAGTTTACATAGAGTATGTACACTGAGTAAAGAAATACAAGACTTATACCAAGGTGTTATAATGCTGGATCTTGGTTTAGCTAATCAACATGATGTTGACCAGTTACTGTGGAAGAATGCTTTCTACCAAGTTATTGAAACATTCCGAAAATATAGTAAACTTTTTTTAGGTTATTCAAATCAAAAAAATATGATGTCTTCCGATGATATCAATAAGGAACTTTATCAATTCCTGGAGACAGCATCTTATTTTTACTCTGATCTACTTGGGGGACTCCAGAAGACATATCACTTTGAAGTCCAGGATATTGTGAGCCAGCCAAGGAAAGCTGAAATGTTGGGTAGAAATGTAAGTACTTGAAGCATCGAGCAAGCTGATGAAGTACAATGCTCAACAATTGTATGACCACTTAATGCATTCCCATATTTTTATGCTGAGAAATCTTGCTGCAAGAGAAACAACTTTGTGTAATATTTTGAAAAATCATGAAGAAACATGTCATGCACACTTTCCCAACAAACATTAATTAAGAAGTAGTTGCATATAAATAAAAAATTATAATTTGCACCATATGCACTAATATGTTACTCTCATTATGCAGCTTCTATAATATGCACACATACAACCACTGGCACACTGGGCTTAATTTTTAAAAAAATACTGTATCAACCAATATGTCTTTGAATTTCAGGCAAAGCTAGCTCTACTTAGCTGTCACTACATCCTTATCTTTCTCGGAGACATTGAAAGATACAAGGAACAGCTTCACACATCAAAGAGGGTTAACTGGGGTGCAGTCAGGACCTGGTATTTAAAAGCCTCAAAACTTGCTCCTAAGAATGGAAAACCCTACAATCAGTTGGCCGTTATCGCTGTCTATGCTAACCGTAAGCTGGATGCAGTTTATTATTATGTTAGAAGCCTGGCCGTTAGTTCTCCTATCCTCACAGCCAAGGAGAAGCTCACAACTATTTTTCATGAAATTCAAAGAAAGGTAAGAAGTGATTATCTCCCAAAAAGCTTCTGTGATTGGGTAAATAGACCTTAAGCTTGGGCATAATTTTTTACCATTTTAGATCTTGTGTCATTCCCTAGAGTAATATTTCTTTCTTTAATGGTTGCACATGAGAAGAAATATGAATAGGAATGCAACATGAATGAAAATTTTTTTTTTCTCAAGAGAAAGACGCATGGATGGAAATGACAAAAATATGACCCAAGCTAAAGAGATAGCTGTTTTCCAATGAAAATGCATATACCTATGTAATCTTGATATAACTACACAGACTTGCTACACTATAAGATTTTCATGACCATAAAAAAATTGCTACATGCATGCAATCAGACTCAGACAATAGCGAACCAATCACTGTTGCAGCCATTTTCCCAATGGAATTAAAATCCTGTCCTACAAACTAAACAGTATTATTCACCTACCAAAGAAATGCGGCTTATTCACCTATTGGGCACTCTTAGTCCCAACGTGATTAATGAACGCTTTACTTTCAACTAACCTTTTCTTTTGTCTTTTGATTGTTTGTTTTTGTTTCCTTGCCTACCTTGCTCTCATTGGTTTCTTTTGTCTTATTCTATCATATATACACTCCTTTCTACCACTTCTTTCTCTTTTACTCTGACGAAGGACTAGCGTCCGAAACGTCAGTAAGTTTTTTCATCTTTTCACGGTGTACAATTTACCTTTTCATCATAACTAAACAGTATCTGTTTTAAAGATACACCATGGATTATGAAGCAGTTTTCTATTCTTTTCACAGGACTGTAAACTATTAAGACAATTTTAAAACAATTTTCAGGGATCAGAGCTTCAAATTTAGAGATATTTCAGATAATTTTTTAAGCTTCTGGGACATAGTAATAGTAACTAAGGGGAATCAAAACAATGCCAGTTATGGTATTTTACCTTAGTTTAAGCTTTTCATCATTCATTTTACTGTTTATTCATTAGGCTGATCAAGTCCAGCAGGAAGAAGAGATGAAGAGAAGACAGCAAGAACGCCAGAGGACTGCACATGATAGGAGAGATACCCCTCGAGGGCATGGAAGGAACGTCTTTAAGGAAGCAGCCAGGGAGGTTGGACTAGTTGCAGAAAAAGAGCCAAACAATACAGGAAGGTACTCTATCATGGAAAAATATATCAAACAAGAAGATCTTTTAAAGACCCCTTTGAAAATTAATTTGAATGTGAGGCTAGATTTGCATTCAAAAAAGGGGTGTATTAGTTGAATTTTATAGAAGATTATTTTGAGATGTAGCAAGTAAGCTAATACTCCATTTTATAGTTCCATTCCAAGCCGAGGTTGGGGTTTCCGCATATGATAAAAAGTATAGGTTTGCTATGCACGGAAACTCCAGCCTCGGCTTGGAACGGAACTGTAAAGTGGAGTATTGCCTGGCTACTGTGTTTATCAGAGGATAGAGATATGTTTCTGCAAAATTGTTCAAAAATATTTTATAACAGCAATATAAGATGGCTGCTTTTGTCTCTGTATTGTGATATAAACACTCTGGGAGCTGTAGAGCACTTGAGAAGCATGAGAAACACTTGGCTACACCTTGTGTCCCTAAGCTTGTTTCTCTCTTGCTCTGAAGCCACCAGCATGTTTATCACAGTACAGAGACATGTGTGCATGTTTTAAATTGCTTTTAATATAATATGAATTACCCATGCTTTATACTTGTATGATATCCTTAGTTTGATTCTTTTTAGACATGAAATTTGGGTCTTCATGAGGCAAGGTAAATGTAGAAGGCTTATTCTCACTAATCAAGGGAAAATCCAACCAGTAGATGCCACAGGAACCCCAATCACCAAAGAGCACCAGCAAGAAAATAACCACAGGGATCCCATCAAAGAATCACCAAAGATTTCTCTTCAAGAAGTAAGTTGTTTTTTTTGGGCTTGGATGATTTGTATAGAACTCTAGGCCCACACAGAGTCAAGGGGATGGGTGCATAGTAAAATTTACAAAGGAGGATGTACACACACACCTGTACATCACATCCTTAATTCATGAATTGCAAATTCGCAAGCTATTTTTACCTTCCCTCTTAAAAATAATAATTATATAATAATAACCTTCTTACTATCATTACTATTAGGTGAACAAGAAATTTATGCTTCATTTCCTTTGCGCACATGGTCTTCTCTACACTAGGATTGGGTAAATAAGCTGTGCATGATAATGTTTTTAGAGTAAATGCCATTTTTTAAATTTTTCATTAGAATTTTACTTCTCACAAAGTATTGATCAGCTAATTAACCTAATTAATAATTAGAGCCACAGCTTGAATTGTCTAGGTTCAATAGCCTATGAGGCCAAATAGGCTACTGACTCATAGAACATGAGGGCTAGAGGTCTAATTGTTTTAGTATTAAACCTACTAATTGGTCAAATGAATGGATACAAAAAAATTCAAATTAGATGGAAAAAAATTATTTTTTTGCTAATTAAAGTAGTCTATTACTGATAGACCACTAGTAGATTGGCCAATCAGTGCACAGGAATTGTAATAAACCATTAGTAGGTCTATACTAATGAGTGACATCTGTCCTTTCTGTTACAGCATGGAAAGGCTTCCTAGCCTACAAGTACAGTTGATAGGAGAGCTGCACACCTTGCTGGGCTTCCCCCAGTGCTCTTCTGTCAGTTACATCAGCCTGCTACAGATGTCTGCTATTAGCATGTATGCTATTGATCACACTGCACCAAGAGGTATGACACTTCAAAATATCCTGTATATATTTATAGGGTCATAGTCTGAAGAAATACTGCTGAAGAGGGGGTCCACATGCAGGCTGCTTAAAACTACCAAAGTTAAAAAAGATTGAATGAAAGTATTGAGTCATAGTGAGTGGCAGTCATTCACTGAAAGTCAACAGGACTTAAAATAATGGCCGGATGTCAGACAATATCTTTTCCTTGCCAATAATTTGACCAGTAAAGTTTAGCCAGAAATGAGGTATGACTAAGCTACTGTAAAACTAATTTGGCCAGTTATCATTACCGGAAACTGATTGGCCATGGTCAAGTGCAGTGTCACGATAATGCACTAACTTGCCTTGATACAGAACAGAAGGTGATAAAGACTATAACTATAGTACAGTATATCTTCATCTATTTTCTTCATTTTCACAGAAAACCCTGAACCATTTATCAGAGTCGGCACCCCACAAGACCAAGCACTCACCCTCGCTATAGATATGCTGATATCAGTGCTTAACGCCTGTACAGAACTCCTGATGAAACCTCAGGAAGATAACTGTCACCATGGTAACGGTATTGAGCTAAGTGCTACCTTAAGACAGTTCATTCCTGCTGTAAAGGTGTGGTTTGATTGGCTAACTTCTCATCAAGATTTATGGCAAGCTTCTAGCATTAGGTAAAAAGAAACTTTTTCTTCAAAGAATCATTTATTTTGTTTGTGAGAGAACTTCATATTTTTATATTAGTAATGATGTACAGTAGTAAAAAAAAAAAGAAAACATTTTTTTCCAACCACCACTCCCCATACGGGGCTCTTCCATGAGGTTCCCTCCACACGCACTACCAATACATTCTATATTTACAACATACAACACTCAACTCACATGTTGCTTTTTCCGGAGGGAGGAAACTAGAGATCCCAGAGAAAAGTCCTTGTGGCAAGGGAGAGAACAACACATCAAACAAACTCAACTCACATATTTACAGTATGATACAGTCTGAGCCGGGGCTCAAACCCGGGCCACAGCAGTAAGAGGCAAGTGGCACAAACCACTACCCATGCCACCCTACTGATTTGATTTCGATTCTTACCTTTCAGTATTCATAGAACATTATGGGAGTCCATTGCTCAGTTCACAAACTTGCTGATTCAGCATGAATCGCCTGAATTTGAGGAAGAGGAAGATGGTGAGATAATGTGTATCTGTCGTAAATTGCTCTGGGCCGGGTTGTTCAAAGCTGGATTAGCGCTAATCCAGGATTAACTCTATAGGTCTTATTAGGAGTTAACCCAGGATTAGCACTAATTGGGCTTTGAACAACTGGGCCCTGAAATTTTGCACCATATCATATTTTTACATGCAGTTTCTGATAATGTTACCAAAATCCTAAATGTTTTTAAAAACAATTTTGTGACGTCATCACTTTGGTACTCTCCCCTTTCTATGCCCCTGATATGGAAAAACATTGCATCAAAACAAATAAAATCTATTTTTCATCTTAACCATTCAGGTGAAGTACTTGTGACCCTCAGGGAAGATGAATTCCTAGCAGGCTTCAAGCCACTTGCTGATGCAAAGAAATATTCCATGACAGTCAGAGACCCTCAACTCAAGGTATGGATTTCATAGCAGTGGGGGAAAATACATCATTCCAAACCATATCGTTAAAGGAGAAGGGGTACAATCTCTGCTGTTAATATATCTTTTTGTGCACATTAAGTGTAGTGGTTTACCCAAAACCATTTTCCTGGACAGTACAATATTACTGCATGTTTTCATGGCAAGAGATTTAATTTTGCTTCCAAAAGGAGAAAAATTCTAATTTTTTGTTCTACATGGCTTTCTTAAGACTCTTACTCATCCCATCTGTAATGTTGAGTAATATTGCATTTTTCTTAAAGCCAAATAACTTTTTTTTAATGTTTTTGTTGTTTTCTTCAAGGAATTTGCTGAAAACCATCTTCACATTATTGCAGTAAAAGATTTTTGTAGACTGATGTCGTCAATACCAAACCCTACACTGCAATACTGTCAGGACACTGAGCAATACACTGCCGTTATAACAAGTATCCCTGCATCCCAGCCACAGAACAGTTCATCTGTAAATGTACACATGGATGTTGATCATCAGACCCCTGATCATCAGGTACACCTAGTTTACTTGTCATCTTCTCTTATTGCTGGAATTTCCCTCCAGAACAAACAGCCTTGGTTCTGTCATTTCAGTCAAGTCATTTCAGCACTTTAACTCCTTACCCACCCTACCCCCCCCCCTTAAACAATAAATTAATTAGTGAGTTAAAATCCCTAATTAAAAACTCTTACGTGCAGTCCCTGTCTCAATGGTCGCCTCAACTCTTCCTCCATTTTCCACTCCATTGCCTCATGCATTGGTGATGTAGCACTACAGTTGGCCTGTGATCAGTGGATACCAATTAAGCCCTCCTTAATTTATGAATGTGATTAATTTCGCATTTAGGAATCATATGAGTCAGATGACGTCATTATTGAGAGTGTATTGGAAGATGTTGAATCTGGGTAAGAAAAATGTGCTGCACTAACCATTATATTAAAAGACTCTTCCCTTCCTTTCCTTTCCTTGTTCCTTCAGAACCCTTACTTCCTTCCTTTCTTTCCTCCCTCTCCTCCACTCAACCTTTCCTGAGTCTTCCTTCCTTCCTTTACCACTCACTCTCCCTTTATCAAAATTTCTTTTCTGACTTTCCTTCCTCATCAAAACAAAGTTTGCTACAAGATATTAATACTCACTTGAATGCTATTTTCAGTGATGAAGCAGACAAAGGATTCAAAGAATTGAAGGTAATGAAATGCCACACCTTTAAAGATTATATGCTTGTCTCTTCCATTCTCTTTTACACTGGCAATCCTGTATCTAAATATGTTGTTTTATATCTTACCGTGAAACCAACAGGCAAAGAAAGAAAAACTTACCAGAGAATTAGAAGACCACCAAGAGAAACACAGTAAAGCCAGGGTAAGTATGTCAAAGACGTCCTTCATATGACCACTGCGTGACAACCCAACAGACATCTGTGTAGGACGCTGTGGAAATATTGCTCATCAGACCCTAAAGGCTGGCACCTTCCTACAACTCGAGTCTTAGCGTGTAAATCAAGCCTACAACTCGCCTACGACAGACACGAGCGTGTTGTATACAATAGTTGTAGGTGAAAATCGTACCGTCTAAATGGGCCTCAAGAACGTCATTTCCTTTTTTCAAAAACATCAATTTGTGAATGTGAAACAATTTGAAAATAACAAATGACGTTTCATTGATTTAGGTTTTTACTTTCCTTTGACAAGTTTCGGCAGACCAATTTGTGACATATTTTATATTATTGATGTGACGCTCACAAGCTGTTGTCAAGGATGGCGAATCACCCTAAAAAGTGTTTTGCTTACATTAGAAAATATAGCAGACTACAGGTAGTATGTATAAGACTATTAAAAAATAATCCTTTTGATTGGTTTCAACAGGCTGTGGTCCACGAGAATGTTTCCAGACCACACCTAATGTCAGAGAACTACCCTACATACCTGGTACCAGATACCAACTGTTTCATTGATCAGTTGAGTGGTTTACAAGCCATCGTCATGACTGGGGACTTTACATTAGTTGTGCCTTTAGTTGGTAAGTATTGTCTTGGTACCTGTGATCTTTGCACAGTACTAGTAGAAAGAGTAATAGCCCCTTCACAGAGGCCTGCGCCATCTTGAAAGGCTCTTTGCATCGAAGCTAGATGAACAGTGAGCTTGCAATGATAAAGACGTGAATAATTTTCCAAGGTGTTAAGAAAAGGTCTATCATTGCAAGCTCGCTGTTCATCTCGCTTCAATACAAAGGTACGGACACCTTTCAAGATGGCGCAGGGAACTGTGAAAGGGACTATTGAGCTGGGTAGGTATCATGTAGCATCATTACACAAAACCTGCCAGGGTATAATGCAAATGAAATAAAAAACCTTGTAAATGATTCGGCTTCATGTCCCCTATACTTGATTAAACTAGTCCAGTTAAACCATAGCTTGAAATATATAAGTTTTAGTTTCTTAGTAACTTTGTAACTAAGTAGCTAAGTAACTTTAAGCCAAGTTTGCATAACTTTCATATTTGTAGTTAACGGGTGTCGTTGTGGTCTGACTGCATGCACAGTATTGCATATGCAACAGAGGTGTACATGTCATTAACCATTATGTATTTATGTCTATGATAATTACAGTTATCAATGAACTTGATGGACTGAAGAAGGACCTTATGATTGACAAATATCATGATTTTGCACATGCACAGATGGTCTTGGAAAATTCTAGGTACTTGTGGTAAAATTTCTCTAGGTTATTGTAAATAGATGTCATTTCTGGTCTTGCAAGGCAACCTCGTACACCTCAGTGTTCTTAACTATTTTTTTTCCTTTCTTACATACCCAGGGCTGCTATCGATTTTCTGGAGGATCAGTTCAGTCTTCGGTCACCAAACGTCAAAGCAGTAACCAGCAAGGGTACAGTTATGGATACCATAGCCTTTAGAAGCGAGGATACAACTGCTAGGACGGTTAGTGCCACACTCATTACAATATTACCTAATGCTGGAGACTACACACAGTAACATGCATTTCATGTTTCCATCCTATTTCATATAATGTGGGGTAATGTGAGATATGTTCTTTCTTTCGTTTTTCATACCTTCTTTATATATTTAATTCTTTCCACTTATGCTCCAGGGTAATAATGATGATGTCATCTTGTCCTGCTGTTTACATTACTGTCAGGAAAACTTTGTCAACAGACTTGCAACTGGTAAGCTAAGCTTTACTTTGTGTCATCACCATCATCATCACCGTCATTACCAACATCACCACCATCTTCATCATCTTCTTCACGATTATCATCATCAACATCATCTTCACCATCTTCTTCACGATTATCATCATCAACATCTTCATTATTATCATCATCAGCACACTCATCATCAATAATCACCACTATCATCGTCGTCGCTATCTCAACCAACATCAATATCATCACCAATAATTCTAAACTAATACAGCCTTATACACTTCTTCTTTAGCCGACCAGCCAATCACTATCCGTCGCAAGGTGGTCCTTCTAACTGATGATCGTAATCTACGTGTGAAAGCCTACACGAGAAACGTACCAGTACTGACTGTACCACAGTTCCGACAGATGGCACGGTTATAAAGCACGTGACTGAACAAGTGAGGGTCACATGACCTGTGGCGAGATATCTGAAGTCGCATGGTGATCACATGATCACGTCGACAAACAGCTAACCAGAGGGGTGGGGTATTGACAGTGGCCAATACTAATGTTCGATTTTGAATTCAATTGACCCCTCGCTAAGGTCGAGCAATGGCACAACCGACAAGCTATATAACTAATACCCATTGTTTGACCTGTATTATCAAACAATGTAATGCTGACGTACTGGTGGGGACAGAAGAGTAACATCCAGCTTGTCCTTCAGCATGACCGGGTTACCTCCCTCATCATGGCCTTGCCTCCATATCTGGAACCTAGTGTCAGGATGCTCCCATCTCGGTCTAATGATGGTTTGCAGCAATCCCTATAAGAGTCAAGAGACCAAGACGATGGCCATGTTGGTGGCATTAGCAAAGGAGGCTGATGAGGAATCTTGTGTTAAATACCACTAACATGGCGGCGATGACGTAACGTGCAACAATACAATAGTTTACTAAGGAGTCATGTAAATGGTAGTTACTTTTGCTGAATACGATTACAGTATTTAGCTATGTTATCATTTTGATATACACCTATTTCGAAGATCGTTATCGCACCAAGAGCTTCAAGTAACAAGCCAAGGCTCCAGAGAACGTCGGTACTTTATAATTGATTTATTCATGGTTGATGCAAGTGGCTATAGCTCTACACTAATTATCATCTCAAGCAGCCTTGCTTGGAGCAATTTGTGAAGTCAATAAATGAAAATGCACCATGAATAAATTAATTACAGCTAAAAGTACCAGCGTTTTCTTCGGTCTTGGCTTGTTGCTTGAGGCTTTTGATGCGACAACGATTTCTGAAATAGGTGTAATATTAACGATCATTGTTTAGTTTAGAATATAATTTTATGAAGCCAAGACCTAAAAGAATACTACGTTCTTGCTAGGCACCGCAAACCTAACTGCAGTTCGACGTCGAGCGTATTACGTCAAACTTTCGACATTTACGAAGGCGTAATAACGAAGTTATGAGAAGAGCCGCCATATTGGATTACATTGATGCCGAGTGTTTCTCCGTGTTGACGGGCGTGTTTCTGTGCCTGATCCCTGGCGATTAGCGGTAAGCCTGATGCTAAAGATCTATAATGACTAGCGGTTACTAGTTGAAACAGACAGGACTGCGTTAAACAAGTGAACAAGAATAGGACTTGAACAGCATTTAAAACGTTTTTACACGTTGCTTAAGTTTCCTTATGCAGCTTGTCGCGTAGACCTGGGCGAGGTCGTAAGAATAAAACACCCATATTAAGCATAGGACAATAGTTTCTTTTTCAAAAGACTTCAATAAAAAATCTAAACTTCCAACATTTTGACGTTTATTTTAACGATCAAATTATTATTCATTACGATTGATACAATTTAATTTTGAACCCCCTTGAGTTTTGAATAATATACACATTTTGTGTACCGATAAATGTAAAACATACATCTTCTTTATGCGCAATCCCCGCGTCACGTGACTTCAGGGAGCTCGTCTTTTGGTTCCTCCCAAGGGGTAGGGGATGTCTAGACAAGTTCCAGGTAGAGGGATACAAATGAAGACCTCTAAAGATAAAATTGCGCGAGAAATGATGTTTTTCACTGATCGGTCTAATACGTAAGGATTTATTCCCGTCCCTCACTGATTAGTCCATTCCTATTGAGCATAGCGATATAACGAGTTTCATGATTGGTCAACAGCTCAGCATTCTATCCAATCACGGCAGCGTCAAAACAACGAGCTATGTGATTGGACAACACCTATGCGTTCCCTCCAATCAAGACAAAGCCAACTTAACAAGCTCCGTGATTGGACAAACACATATACATTCTACCCAATCACGACCGCCAAATTATTTTCAATTCAAGATGCTTTGCCCAATAGTAAAATGGCATATTGAAAGAATATATTCCTTTTTAAATATCCTTTAACTCCCAAAGAGAACAATATATTTGCACAGATCATTGTGACGTTATACAAACCGTCAATGAGGGCCTGTACTTTAAACTATTTACAATAGACATTATTTTGTAAATAATATTCAGGTCAGGGATTTTTGAACCCTTATTTCGGTCCCACCACGCCCCTCGCCTTCTCTTCGGCTTAGGAGGGGTGGGGTGCGGAAATTGAAGCCCGATAATCACATTTATTTCACTCGTCGTTAGGAACAGATATTACATCCAAATGAGTACAACGATAATCTATCAGGCCTCAATTTCCATCTTATTGGGATTTTAAATTTTTGCGAAATTTGGGAAATAGAGGGTTCATTTCTTGAAAATATTGAATTATTTTACGGGTTTTCATTACCTTAAATAAAGCAAGGAGACACAAGTCCCCGGCTTTAGCATTTAGCTTAGCAACATTTTTGCCTATTTTTAAATACATGGTAAGTAGTAAGGTGTGTGTGTTGTGTGGGTCCTGTTTGCTCGGTTTTTAGTTTCACTAAAAGTATTTCTAGTGATACTTTTAGTGAGAATTTTTTGTTTTCTTGAAGCGCATCTGTCTACTGCAAAAAGATGGCTACTTATAATTTTACCCATGATTCTTTGCGCACAATTAAAACATTCAATCTGACCGGCAGATTACATATCAAGTAGAAAGGTATCACAATTAAACAAAAAAAAAAAAAAAAAAAGCCCCCCTCCCCCCTCATTCATTTATACAAACAAATTCATTGGTATTTGCTAAAATGAATCACGTGTGTTCGCAAAGCTTCAAGGGTAACAGCATAGCCGCCATCTTGTTTACGTAGGATCCAATTCTCCTTCTTAATTCACGTTAAAATTGAATGAAATGGAATTATATAACTAACAAAATAAAATATTTTACGGAATCTTACCTATTTGGTAAATGTATAAATTTATGGACCGACTGTTAGGTCCGATTACCTCGGGTTAAATTCTAATCTTATTGCACGGTCACCGTGGATATTGAGCTCCTACGAAGCCTAAAACTTATTATCATATAGCTTTGCAAAGCATATTGGTTTTTTGGAGTACGTTTGTCTTTCTGTTTCTCTGTTTCTCTGTCTGTCTGTTTCTCGGTCTGTCTGTCTGTTTGCACAACGGATATCTTTCAGAATGTATTTTTCACAAGTAACGTCTGCAACATTGATAGGGTAGAGTACATAGCAAGGGTGCTCCCCACAACTATTAACACGTACGTCTATCGTATATTCTCAAGTTAACTCCGTACGTATCAATAGTTATTGATTCCTTATCAAATCTTGTACTTTGATGACAAGAGATCGTGCCACTGTCAGAGCTGTCTTGGCATCGTGTCGCTCAGCCATTTCTAAAATGCAAATGATTAACAAGATTACCAGTGTTTTACGTCACGTTGCTACGTCACTAGATAACGTCATGTAGTTACGTCATCATTGAATTGCAATAAATTCCTTCAGCTTATGTCACTAACTGAAAAACCTTAATTGATGTCGTCACATATTGTCATCTAATGACGTCAGTTAATAAGAATAAACGACGTCACATTTTAAGATAGTAGATGACATCACACATGGGATGATGTCACAAACACAGATCACATGACGTCATGCTTACCATTGAAGAATTTGATGATATCCGTGAAATCCATTTTGTTGTCCAAAATTATGTCCCTAAAAAATATTTTCAATAAATTGGTTACTCTATTTCAAACATTTTTAAAGTATTTCTAATGAAGCAACATATAACAATATATCATAATCTTCGTCACTGTATTAATAGACCCTTTACAGCACTTGGAATGCTGCTCAATAGCGCAGCGCAACCGTGACGTCATAAAAATGAAGACAAAGGCGAAATTCGGACAAACAAACTTACAAGTTTACTTACAGCAGATAATTTTCACAGCCGATCGCAGTTTATCTTAGTTTACATGGTTTATTATTGTAACTTTGTAAAAATAATAAAATCGGTTCGTATAATCCTCGTAGCGGTTAAGAAGAATGCAATGTTTGTCCGAATCTTCAAGCTATTTTTAGAATCAGTGCGCTGCGCTATTCAAAGGATATAACAATAGGTTACCAATTCTCAGGGATTGAAAAATTATTTTGTTTTGTCCTCCAAATTGAGCTGCTTTTAAGTCGCATGCAAGGAGTCTATTTTGGGGTTCATCTGTGGTGCACTTGCATGGCACTGAGTTAATCAATCACTTACCGGTAAAACTGAAGAAGAGCAAGAGCAATAAACAGCACGAAATGATCAGTACTACAATACATTGCTGCCCAGATGGTCTCCCATACCACAAAGATATCTTCGTAAAGTAGTTCTGAAATACACAACACGACATTGTAACAATTGACCAGATACGTATCAAGGATTTCCCATGGGGGGGGGGGGGGGTCACTCTTCCACCTAATAAGACAAGGCATCCTCCCTTACCCTCCTCCCCAAAATCATATTTATGTTATAACTAAACTCCGTCACAGTAACAGCATACTAACTGAAGTCAATAGTCCCCTTCACAGTTCCCTGCGCCATCTTGAAAGGTAGCCGTACCTTTGAATCGAAGCGAGACGAACGGTGAGCTTGCAATGATAAAGACGTGAATAATTTTCCACCAAGGTGTTAAGAAAAGGTCTCTATCATTACAAGCTCACCGTTCGTCTCGCTTCGATTCAAAGGGACGTATTTGAAGTATTTGAACATGTTGGTCATAAAAGAATGATTCTCAAGGGAATGTCATGTGACTTGAAATGGGCAATTTGCATACAAAGCTAGAGGTCGAGTGTGGATTGGATAGTTACCTCTTTTGAAGTCGAGCAGAAACCATCGATAACAAAAGTAAAAATGCGTTAAATCGCCATTTGTTTGTAGATGATCGAACATCTCAGGATCCAATACCTGCCAAGACCAATCAACTGGTTAGTCGCAAAACGTGGGGAAAAATCAAAAATAATGATATTGTAAATCGTCTAAAGCAGCAAAACTCGAAAACGCAACAAAAACGTATAAAAACAATGACTGGGCACCCTCTGATTACTCCGGTAGTAACCCTTGACTATTAGTTCTTGACCTTTGGCCCTTTTGACCTTTGGCCCTTTTGACCTTTGGTCCTTTGATCTTTTGTCCTTGACCTTTGGCCCTTTGACCTTTGGCCCTTTGAACTTCATATAATAGACTAAAGCAACGTACCTGAATAAGTGACCTCATGTTTGCAAAATGCAAATCCATGGCGCCTCCGTGGGGGAAGTTTTCGTTCATTCTTTGCATGAGGTGAACAAAACAGCTGTACGTTTTCGCTTCTAAAAATCATCAAACAAAACGAGACTAAATTAAAACTGCGTGCTCTCGTCTTCACACAGCATGGACGAAAAAAATGCAATGATAATAATATTTCTTTTAGGCGCCCGCCCCACAGGTAGCCCAAGCTAGGTTCCTGTGGTGTCAGTGGAGGGGGAAAATGTTAAAACTGGCTTAATCCAAAATCTAAGTACACAGGAGGAAAGAGGTACTACTTTTCAAGGACAGCTAAGTTTTCTTTACTTTATTTCACATTTGGACGATTTTAATGAGCTTTTTAAGTATCGCCATACATTTTCTTATAACATGACACCATAGGAGCCTAGCTTGGGCTACCTGTGCCCGCACTTTGCCATTAAATCTCGAGCATGCGCATTAGGTTTTTCTCAGGCGTTGTAAGTGTTTATTTAACAAACTAACCATCATCAAAGACCACGAGAAGCGGCGCCACCAGGTCACACATGCCTTGTACGTAACCAATATCCAGGGTTTTCCAAACGTAACTGGAAACAATAATTTATGAAGAAACTAAGTATCAAGGAAATTAGATTTTGTTAGGAACGAACGTCAATAGAGCGGTTTTCACGAGTGGGAAACATACAGTACGACATGCCGTGTCATTGAAATGGATTCTCATCGTTTTCCAGTAATTCCTCCTATATCACATGCAACGCGTAAATACGTTACAATAAGATAGGACAGGCCAAAAATGTGCCGTATCTTTCCCCACTCATACAAAAACCGCTCTAAGACCGAGTAGGTTAAACCACAGGTATCCCAAAAGAAATTTGCGTATCGTTTCGACTTATACGAAAACCACTCTAAGACCAAGTAGGTTTAGCCACAGGTAGCCCTAACACTCAAAGACTACGATAAATTTGCATGAAGATGAGGTTGTATTGGACTCTCGAGAAACAGGAAGCCCATCCATTAAGAAATTTTTATCACCTGCTTATGACGTTTCGTAGCTTTTTCAGATTTTCTCGGGTGAAATACCAGTGACTTCTGTCGCATCTTTGTACGTCCTTGTCTATTCGATGCAGATTCATTCCGAAGTTTTCTAACAGCTCCGCCTTGACAAAGAAAAACAAAATTATCTTCTGCTTGGAGACCTAGCCTGTGTGGCGGCCTAAAGGGACTGGGGAAAAGGTAACCCTACACAAAGGCTACTGAGACCGAGGTGTGTGATGGTCTAGCTTGCGTACAAACAACACCTTATAAGGCAGACATGATGAGCGAAAGATTGATCTGAGACCTTGATCTCTAGTTCAATGCGTTACTTACAGAATACGGTCCACTGGAGGTACTGCTATCCTGACTGCACTGCTTACAAAGAGACGAATCATCGCTCTCTCCATCAGACGTGCCTTCCTTGCCGTGCCTGCCTCCTCCATTCACCATGTACTCCCCATCATGACCATTAGTCAATGGACCATTATTTACATTACCGTTCAATTCTGACGTAAATCGTTTCCCGCACCCGCGACAAACAAACGTGTGTGATAATTTCCCGATATCTTCTCCGCAGTCGCAGCAACCACTCTCTACGTCGTCGCCATTAGTCGTTAACGACAAATCTTGTCCACTCATCAGTCTCTGTTTCGCCTCTTCGTCAAGTCCTTCCACTGCGGGTTCCTCGATGCTTCCTCTCTTTTGCTCAAAGCTCCCGACTTTTTCCAGCCCAGTGCTGATCATTTCGAGATGTTCATAGACCTCATCGCGACTGCCAGTGCTACCCATGGACACCCCATCTATCTCGTGTTCCTTGTCGTTTCGTAAGATGCATGCTTCAACGGCTTTCCAGTCTTCTAGGGTTTGACGATAGTCAGTGTTATTGTCCTGGTCAGCTTTTTGCCGCTCTTCGGGGGTTGAACCAAATTTATAGTGATTCAGTAGATATGGCCAGACCTTGAATAACAAAGAAAACGTGACTCGTTTCTTTAAAAAAAACTTAGGCCTAGGGCAAACGTGGAACTTTCCATGCACCGAACTCATTAAAAACAATGGATATCAGGTGATAATGAGGCGGCTTTTTTAATGTAATTAAGTTCGGTGCATGGAAAGTTCGACGTTTGCCCTAGGCCTAAATCAAACAGTTTCTATATCAAGTGTGTCATAGATGGCATCTTGTTTCTGCCACAGGGAGCCCGAATTAGTTATTTTTTGCCATTTTATTTTCATCTAAATGGGTCATTTCAAATTCGCAAAATACCGTTGTGTTCCTTGATTACAAACTCATTTACACAGGGTTAGCATTAGTATGCATCAGAATATTCATAAATATCAACGGAAAAGTTTAGAATGCGCGGCTTAAACAATACAAACACTTTAAAATTCCACGGAACTTCACAGAAATCCCCTGAGCAACAGAGAACTCGAAACTGGACTTCCTGTGGTTTATGATATGACGTATCAGAATACTCACCTCTTTTCGAATAGAGTTGTCCACTCCCCCAAAGTAAGTGTACTTCTTGACTAAACTCTCGTCCGTGACCTGGGAAAAAACACATTTACACCAAAAGATGTGTGAGGTTGTTTCAATTACATTCCATCCTATTCTTTTCGATTTTCGCTTCCTGGTTCCGATTTTCAAAGCCAGTTACTGAGTTGTTTAATTAACTATTAAGTCACGTGATCTATTGCTGTCCAAAACCAAAGGTCACTTGACCTATTGGCCTTTCCGAGGTTGCAAGGAAAACTGACAACGAGTCGGCGTGCTCTGAATCATGGGGATGTTAAGGGAAAGCACACAAATCCTAATAAATTACCCTATACATTATATTTCATGCATCTTTTTTTTCTATTGTCGACATGAACAGAAATATCACTTTCTTACTCATATTGAGGTGCTAGTTTCATTTCTAGGTTAATGGTAAACCGGTTGGCTCAGTTGGTTGAGCATCGGACTTTCGTGCGGGAGGTCGTGGTTCGAGTCCCGGCCGGACCAACACTCAGGGTCTTAAAAAAACTGAGGAGAAAGTGCTGCCTTTGAAATTACATCTACAAATGGTTAGACTTTCAAGTTGCTCGGATGACCACTTTAAACGGCGGTCCCGTCTCTCCACACTCATCATTTCTAATCAACATAGGAGGGACGTAAAAGAACCACTGAGGACGTGAAGAAACCCTGGCAGTGAACACCCTCAGTGCCTACACTTAATACTAACCATCTCTCATGCTTGTAAATTGCATAAAAGCAATATGTCATTCACAACTCAATGTAAAGCGCCTTTGATTATATTCATATAGAAAGGGCGCTATATAAATCATAAATTCACATTGACACAAGTGGTGGGTTTAATTGGTGCAAGTCATCCTCTGCTTACCTTGCCATTGACATTAAGACTGTGCCAGACCTCTGGAGTGATGCCATTAGTGTAACAATGATCTTTTTCCTTGTCTTGAATGGTCTCATGACTGACTAAGAATGACAAATGTGTCCTGACTGTCTTCAAGTGACGAACATAGGCACACCCTAAGAGAATTGAATTGAAAAAAAATTCATAAAAGAATGGCAATCTTCCTTCCATACATATACCCTGCGTTTCCCACTTTCCATCCATCCTTCCTTTCCACTCATTCTTTGACTTTCTTAAAAAAAGTGCCTTTCTTTCCCTCCTTGAAAACCTTTTATATCTTCCCTCGCATCCCTCCCTTCCTCGATCCCTCTCTCCTTCCCCTTCGTCCTTTTTCCCTTCCTCTCGACCTCCACTCTCCCTTCCATCCTCCCTTTCTTCCTATAATTCTTCCCATTGGCCACAAAACCTCTCATCTCTTTCCATACATTCGGAGCGATTTTGATCAAATTTGCCAGATATTGAGTCGCAAGGCATAGCTGTGGTATAACTCACATCCATTAAAGGCTCTCATCCCCCATTCCTCGATCCCTCTCTCCCTCCCCTTCGTCCTTTTTTCCTTCCTCTCGACCTCCACTCTCCCTTCCATCCTCCCTTTCTTCCTATAATCTTTCCCATTGGCCACAAAACCTCTCATCTCTTTCCATACATTCGGAGCGATTTTGATCAAATTTGCCAGATATTGAGTCGCAAGGCATAGCTGTAGTATAACTCACATCCATTAAAGGCTCGTAACAAGAATTGTCTTTTCATCGTCTCACAGGCCATATGGAGAAATTGTCTGCAAACAAAAAGGAAACGGATTCATTATAAAGTTGATTCAAACAGCTTCACTCTCATAACCATTTTCTAATAATAGATAACCTCTCCACCATGATCTTATGTCATAGGCATTATGCACTAAAGGGTAACGTGATTAAAATCACACGTCACGTGATTGCAGTCATGGTCACATGATTAAAAGGATTGGTCACAAGATTATACAGATGTGTCACGTGATTAAAATCACACGTCACGTGATTGCAGTTATGGTCACATGATTAAGATTGGTCACAAGATTATACAGATGTGTCACGTGATTAAAATCACACGTCACGTGATTGCAGTTATGGTCACATGATTAAGAGGATTGGTCACAAGATTATACAGTGTCACGTGATTAAAATCACACGTCACGTGATTGCAGTTATGGTCACATGATTAAAAGGATTGGTCACAAGATTATACAGATGTGTCACGTGATTAAAATCACACGTCACGTGATTGCAGTTATGGTCACATGATTAAGAGGATTGGTCACAAGATTATACAGTTTCACGTGATTAAAATCACACGTCACGTGATTGCAGTTATGGTCACATGATTAAAAGGATTGGTCACAAGATTATACAGATGTGTCACGTGATTAAAATCACACGTCACGTGATTGCAGTTATGGTCAAATGATTAAGAGGATTGGTCACAAGATTATACAGTGTCACGTGATTAAAATCACACGTCACGTGATTGCAGTCATGGTCACATGATTAAGAGGATTGGTCACGAGATTAAACAGATGACACGTAATTACAGTCATGGTCAAATGTCGATTAATTAAACTTGAATAAAATTAAATGATGAATGAAGTACTACCGAGTGGGAGGAGAGCTCTGTTTCTGCAACCGTCTGGAAAAATTTGCTTTTCTTGAAGAACCAATATCTTGCTTGCTGACTGGTATTCCTGGCTTCTTTACAGACCTTTTACTCGTGCCCAACTTTTCCATTTCCTTAGAAACTAGTGAATGAAAGAGAAATTCGTACATAAGCTGAATAACAACATTATCTTGGATTTAGAACAATAAAACTGGACTGGTTGCACTGCCCCTTACCTCTCTGGTTACTGCTAGTTTCCCCTTTGGCTTTGCAGGTTTTTCCAGTTTTAAATTTTAGTAAGGAAGCCAATTTGCAAAGCAATTTGGTAGTGGTAGTAAAATGACGTTATCACACAACTTGCCTAATGACCTCAATATAGATAAATAAATATCTTACCAATATCTTCAGGTTTTGTTCCAGAGACGAGTCGAAACACATAGTCTTGGTTACTGAATTCCTTGGTGGGTGAAGATGGCGCTGAGCCATCCCCAACTCTCTTGAGCCGAGGGAGGACCATGGACCTACTGTGAGGAGAGAAGAGTGGCGGATCAAGCTGTCCATTGGGGTGCAAGCCATTTTCCAAGCAGTTCAAGAAGGACAAGAGAGATCCAGGTGTAGGGAAGTGAATGGGAGGTCTTTGGACACCATCTTGACCGATTAGAATCACAACACCAGAAGTAGCTAAAAAATAAATTAATTTATATTTATCAATTTTGTTCAAGAACTGAACTAAGGAAGATGTGTACTGGTAATGGAAACAGCATGCAGAGCCTCTTTGTGCAGGAACCTTACGCAGCTCTTGATTCAAGGAGGGGTGGTGTGGATGAGGAGGACTAAAGCCATTGCAGTTGTGATAAATAGATTTTATCTGGCGCACAAATCTACTTTATCCAGCATACAAGTTTGTCGTTGCCATGGTGATAAGTGGGAAGGGAGGGGTAACAAAACAAAATGCTTCATATTCGGCCAACTGAATTCCAAGTTGTATGCACATACTGCTGAGTTTCAATCAGCTGATAAAAGTTGTTGATTCTCATTATCTGCTTCAAATAGTTGTCAAACACTGTTTATCATGTGCTGTCAGCCAAAAAGAATGCTTTGCACCATCAGGTGATGGCAGCCATGACAGGAGGCAAGAACAATATTGAACCTGGTCTAATCTGATTTACATGAGAAATATTTCATTTTCCCAGGGAAGAACGACTCTATTGTTGTGCCTCCTGCCATGGTTACCATCATGTGACGGTGCAAAGCCACTAGTGAAAATTTGTGATTCAGCTGATGATCATTCCACACAAGACAGGAACTGATGGCAAGTAAAACCAAGCAACAGTACCTTGTTGGTGACAATGTAGATATACGACATCACTGAGATTAACCGTCAAAGCATGATCCCAGAACAGGCTTTTCTCTTTCTCATCACAGCCACTCATAAGCGTGTTTGGTGTCCATTTAAGAACAAGAGTCTCGTTATTCTTGTGTAATGACAAGTAACCTGGAATGGGGCTGACCATCTCATTCTGAAAAATAAAAGACAGGAAAACAATATAACTTATTATTACAGTCTTACAACCTGAAGTAAAACTGAAGATTCAAGATTGTTTAAACATACTGATGAAAATGTCAAAAAATATATATTATAATTTAATCCTGAAATACTGGTAGTAAGTAGCTTCTACAAAATGGATCTTTTTAAAACATTTCAGCTAAATTTTAACATAGTTTAAACCTCCAAATTTAGTGCCAATGTTGTGTTGTATTTTACTGACAAATCTTTCAAATCTGAGAGAGAACTAAACTGTAAACTATAATTATCAAGAACATGTAGCTGTCTGACATTCCCAAGTTTCATGAATTTGCTTTAATTATAGTGAAAATGTTCATCAATGGTGCATCACTTTTGCAATTTATTTCCCCACTTTGAAAACTTTTCTATAGATATACAGTAAAAGATTTTTTTAGCTAGTCCACTTACAGGCTGTACATCGACATTGTTTTTACCATACAACAATGTTGTGTAAGAATTTTGATGGAGTGACTCGATGTGCTCTCTGGCCATTACAGGAGCAACAGCTGGGTTTTCCTCCTGATTCAGCTTGATGGTACCAATGTGAGGGCGCTGGGTGGTTGGTGAAGCTGCTCCTGATGTGCTGTAGAGGCTACTGTGGATTTTATGCCGCTGCACTAGCTCATCTGCTGTCGGATCAGTCCAGAAGCTGTCTGGGGTTTTCATTTTGGAGAAATCTAGTGCACATGGACCCTCTAGAAAATTAAGAGGTAATTATTATAAAGTCAACTCTGATTGGTCAAGAAGTGTGCTATATTAATAAAGGGAGCATGATGCTGATTCCATCAGTGTGTACAACCTACTTTACAAAGAAGTATAAGAAAACAGGATTTAAAACCACTGCACAACTGATTTTTACTCTGTGTAAAATAAAATGTCGAATGAAACAAGGTTTTCAGTGCTCCGTTCAGTATTAAAGCACAAGCACACAAAAAGGGGAAAAGGGGTTCAAATTAGTGTGCCTAAAAAAGGTTCTTTCAAATCTTACCAAGAAGTTCAATAAAGATTTGTCCATCACCAGGATCAGCAAGCAATGCATCTGGTTCATAGAACTGACTGTATGTGAAAAATGAAATAATTTTAAAACAATTTTTTTTAACATTGTTTTTGGAATTTTTTGAAAGATCTCTTTTGAAGACTTTCTAAACAGAGCTGAGAATGGGAAGTTTAAAAAGTGAAAGAAAGAAAGAAATAAAGTATGGAGGGTAGGATGGATGGATGAACAAATGAAAGAAAATAGGAAAAAGTAAATGAATGAAAGAGTGAATAAATGAAGCAATTAATAATAAAGAAATAAAAGAGTAAAATGTAGAATAGTTCTATCTTCACTGCAAATGTACAGCCTATGCTTCTACTGTATTTTGATTATTTCTATATTATGGTCACTTTTACCTTGCATTTGTTTTTAAATCTTGAATGATCTTTACCAGCAGCTTTTCCAGTAAAGCAATTCTGATCCACATGTATTTCCCACAGTGTCCTGTCACATTATAACCACTGATTTTCTTGGTGGTAACATTTGTGCTTGTCGTCCAAGAAAACTTCGTCTTAGGGTTTTCTCCTGGAACAAAATCTTTCAGCTTGGGTATATTGTTTTCCCATTTTATGAAATAATTGTTATAAATATTGCTTTCTGATTGGTTGGGGATGTGTGGTATATGACAGCACACAGCACATGTTCACTCACTTTATATTTCATGATTCATATCCAAAATCAAATAACAGAAAATTAAATAAATGAAATTCTTTTAACATTTTATAGACTGTGAGCCCTTTCTATATTCTAATCTTGGTTGCAAATTTAACAAAAATACAAAAGAAATGACACAAATTGTGTTAATGAGAAAGAGTGTGATTTCCTTTGTATTTTCCTTTTAACCTCTCATCCTATATGTAAATAATTTATGGCAAATGATAAAATCATCCCTCTATTCATCATCATTACATAAGGACTGTCATATTTGACTTACTGTTGCTTTCAATATTCTGCAAACTCAGTTGATACAAGCTACACACTGAAATTTGGGTTTTCACTGCAGTCAATCAAAAATAATCAGTCGGTACATGTAGCTTTTATATTTTCGACTAGCAGCAGTGATAGACCAATAATTTCACAATGAGCTGTTGAAATGTCTGAGTTTGAAAAATATCAAAAATCGCAGTAATATATATTTACCTCCACCAGGAGACTTAGTTCCATCTTGTTTTCCATGCTCATCTTCACCAGTCAGTTTTCTCATGAGTTCTGCTGCTGGTTCAGAGAACTTTGTCAGTTTATTCAGGATGGTCTGTGTGTCATGTGCAGGTAATAGTCCTCCAGCTCTCTTTTTTAAACCATGTGAGATTCCAGCTTCTACAGCAGCTGATTAAAAGATAATAAATCTATGTTAGTCAGTTGCAAAGTTGAGAGAAAATATCCCAAATTTAGAATAGTAATCTACTCACTCCACCCTCCTCACCCCTCTCAAAAAAATATTTTGAGGCAACCAGATGTGGACACATCACCTCTCCTAGTCCCTGTCATTCTCAAAGGGCCTGATACTAAGGATATGCCATACCCCACCCCTCTCAAATTTATTTTGAGGCAACCAGATGGACAGACCCATCACCTCTACCAGCCCCTGTCATCCTCAAAGGGCCTGGTACTAAGGATATGCCCCACCCCACCCCTCTCAAATTTATTTTGAGGCAACCAGATGGACAGACCCATCACCTCTACCAGCCCCTGTCATCCTCAACACATCAGAGGGAAAAATCACTTATATTAAGATATGAATATTGATTCCCATACAAGTAAATGAGTCATGCAATGGTTGTGGAGACATTGAAGGCTCTCCTCTAGTTATATTGTATGCAATCATTGTCACCATGAAATCAACCCAGTGAAGACGGCAATAACATAATACAAAACAATAAATATCAATAATTTTTGCTTGTGTTTGATTTAATTATTGTTAACTTTAAAATGAAAGCTATAATGTAGGTCCAAATGAGCTACTACCATAAACCAGGAAACCCTTTTGACAACAAAACCCTCTTTCATATCCTCAACCACGACGCCACTCAATAAAAAAATTAGCGAGAATAACTTGAAAAAAGTTCCTTAGATCTACTAGAAGGAAAAAAGTACCTACAGCTACCTTTACCTGATCCTGAACTAATTCCTAATTTGTATTTTATATATATATATAAATATCAGGTAAACTTATAGCAATATGTTATTTTACTCCCGATAGTTACTATGGTTGCTAGCTTGAATGGGAAATATTATCTATCGATCTTTAAATTTATGCATTACTTTATAAAGATTTTACACAATGCTACACTAGTTACTGCTTACAGAAAAGCAAGAAATATTTAAATAAGAACAACATTTTCAATCTTCTAAATCTTCTACCGCTCTGTGGTGGAAATAAAGCTTAACAGGCTTTGCAACCCACTTGAAAAAGGCTACCAACAGATAAAATTGGTATTTAGAATTGCATTTTAATATAATACCTATTCACTGCATAACTTACAACTCCTATTTTTAATTCATGTTTCTGCATAACAAATTTACAGCTATATATAACATGCTATTTTGGTAAATTGGTTCAACAAAAACCTTTTCAAGAAACATTATATGCTCAACCATGAATATCATAATATTTTAGTGCTGTGGTCCTCTTGTACCAGACTTTGGTTCTCTGGTACAATGACACATGTTTTTGTTATAGCTAGTTAATATCACGCATGGAATTGAAATATTTCAACAAAATTCTTTAGTCTTTCATATATTTTGGAGATAAAGGACATCTCAAAGTTAAATTTACAGTAGAAATGTCTTCAAACTTTCTTAGTAATTTTGAATATGTTTGCTTTATTGGTAAAGGCTATACTATTCAGCCCTCAGGGCACGAAATAAGCACTTGCAACTACCAAATTGTTAGACCTTTTCTTGATTTTTCTAGTTGAAAAAATCTACTAAAAAAAGATCAAGTATTTGCAAGTAAATGTTTCCTGGATTTGACCATTTTTTCATAAAGAAACAGAAATTCAAATGTTTGCTAGTGGACAAGAGGGTTTGAGCCGTGGCCGCCATGTCCCTCTCAAAACTGCCAAGAACAAACCTGTCCTAGCATAGCTAGCATTGAATAAATTACATGGATCACTGCCACCCAAGGGTTCTATTTTTCTCATTAACTTCTTGTGTGTGCGTTTTAAATTTCCTGTGGTATCAACTTGATTGTAAGTGTCCTAAAATTTTAGCAGTGACCAAAAAACTCCATTGATAATTCATGGAAAGAGACTGCAAAATGATTTTTGCAAATTTATTTATCCCAATGCTGATGAAAATCTTTAAGCCAAAACAGGAACTTCAAGACAAAAGGCTATCTAGAAGGAAGTACTTAAATTCATATAAAAATGCATGGGTTCACAGCTTGTTAGATTGCTATCTCGTAAGATAAAATTTAAAAAAAGGTGGCAAATAACAACTAGTTTAAGTATTTTGCATACTTATATACAACTTGTGTACTATTTAAACAATATGCAAGAGATTTTGTGTATGTTTGGTTTTTGCTAACTGTCCTGGAATAAAATTGGTGGTACCAGTTCTGATTAAAGTTAATCTGATGACAGAAATAAACCAATTCATAATAAAAATCACATTGGAATAAGCATTTTTGTATAGATAAATGCATTACAGAAAAGAAAATGAATTGTATTAAACTATCATATTATATTATTAATGTATTCATACTAATTTTTACCTGATAATGTTATACCCCATTCATACCTAAACGTGTTTAGTTAAACTATGTTTTCATTAGGAAAAAAATTGAGAAACTAGAAACCTACAATATAATGAAACTTTCTAAAATATTGTCAGAGCAAGACAAAAGGATAGCTTACATGCATTATTTCACCAAATATTGTGCAGTGTTCGTAGATAGTTTTCCAAACCTGTTTAGTTAAACCACTTTAAAACATGTTTTAAGCCTTGGTGTGAATGGGGTACTAGTTTTACTGTATACAAAAACCAATATAAGTTTATCAAATGAATACAAATAACACTAGTTATATCGTATTCATTGTATTACTAAATTCAATTACTTATTTAAAACTGCCATTACTTCTAGATGTGTCTAGACCGTTTTCAGCAATTCACAATACAGCTCAATTTGGAGTTAAATAAAATTCTATTTTAACTGAAAGCTATAAAAGGTTTATTAGACAAGCTTGGAAGTACAGAGGTTAGTAACAGTAAGACTGTATTTAATAGAAATACACTATAGCTTGATTTGGTTATTGGGCTGTGACCATGACGGCTTAGGGCATCAACCCACCTCCCCACCCCCTATTGGCATTTAAATGGTTTCCTCGTTCGATGACATTTCGCAAAAAAAACAGACTCGAATAAATTTCACAAAGAATATGCAAGCTCACGTACGAATCAAAAGCGACAATTTTTTTGATGTTTTCTTAAGAAAATCAAACTATCATTCTCTGTAGGTATATATGCGAGTATTTAAGTATTTAAGTAATTGCTCAAAATGCAGAACGAGGTTGATAGTTAGCCTTCGAATTATGAACGAGAAGTTCGAGCGCTCGCTCGATCAAGAAATGAAGTCCTATTTACTCTACCCTGTAAAACACTGGCCTATTTTACATGTGAAAGTAGGAAGATTTTCTGTTTATTTGCTTTTCAACTCAACCCTTCATTCAAAAGGAGATTTACAAACGATGGGGCAGTTCGCTCAGGAGCGCGTAATATAATATAGCTTTGATAATATAAAATATATGCATGTATATTAAAATCATATCTAATAGAACTCCAGCCTGTAAGTGCATTTGATACAGCGAATATCGTATTTTAACAGCTGTGGCTGAGCAAAAACAGAGGATGAAAATGAGAACGGAGGTGACAGCAAAGATTTTTAAAGCGTTTCTTGCTCGAGAAAAGAAAGCTCGAACAGGGATTTTACGCATAATCATCGGTCGCTAGAATGATTGAAGATTTTTACATGCATCGATACAGGAGAGTATTTTAAGAATTGTACTCACCACATACTGATGTAATAGTCGAACTATCGGCGTGGATGAATTTTTTCATGACTGCTTCTTCCATAATCTGCTTAACCTGCGAGAACGAAGGGGAAAAAAGGTGAACGAATTAACGAAGTTCACCAAAATTGCTGCTTACAGATAAAAAAATATGGTTTTTTTTTGCATCTATAAATGAAACAGAAGCGAAACACAAACATATAAAACAAGGTGGCTGGAGATAAAAACAATACAGCCAAGCAATCGCAGCAAATTTTGAACGTGACTGGAAGAGGCTCACAAGGAACACAAGAATTGACCGACAAAAATGCAAAACTTACCTCGCGTTTGAGGTTTTCAAGCAGCCTCTGCCGTGTCTCCTCATCTAAGGAAAGAAAACCCATTTAACGGTCAAATATTCAAGCTACGAGTACACAATAGAATACTCCAAAATTCCTTGAGCGGAGGCTATAAACCAAGGTCTTACTGCTTTACCTGTTTGAGGAGCCATCTTGATTTTTTCCGGAGCTCGCTTCAAGACGCAATGAATATTCAAAAGCAATTTTCTAACCAATCAAAAAGCGAGATAGTATGTAAATTAGGCCTTCTATTTAAAGTACGGTCAGAAGGGCACAGGACCAAAATGTCTGATTTTGACATATTCAGTGAAAATTATTCTTAAAAAATACGCACAAAATTGAGGCTTACAGTAATCTGATTGATTGATTGATCTCTTGATTCGAGCCAAGAAATAGAAAATGTTGCATATGAAAACCTGACATTTACTGGTAATTGAAGGTTGTATTTTTTGGTGTAAAATTATAATTATCTCGTAGGTTTATAGCATGCAGTGTGTTTTCGAACCATTAACATAGTTCGTCCATATTCTGTATCTAACATTATGACATTTTGTTCACATCTAGCGTGGGCTGTTGAAAAACACCGAATATTATATTATAACATATTATTTTGACTGAGAAAGTGCTCTGCATTGAAACGCTGCATCTTCAAATGTGATTTCAAAATTGAAAAAATAAACCTTTTAATATTTGGAGATCTGATAGAATAGACCAAAAACAAGAATGATATTGAAGCCTAGCGTTCTTCTTTTCCGAGCAATAGTACTCTTTCATATTTTGATGTCGTATCTTAACACAAGATCTTAAGTGAAATTTTTATGCTGTAAATCTTAGCTTCAAAATTTTTAGCTGTCATAGCACACAGTTAATCTCATTTCAGGGCCGCAAAAACAAAATGCCACGAAGAAAGTGTAACGATACCTGTAAAACGGTCCCTCCAGATTCATAATCTTTGAGAATAAAGAACGTTACAGAAAGGAATGAAAAAAAGATTTTTTTCCCATTTTCGGTTATTGAGTACGTGTTAGTATTCGTACTAGGGTATGTATACATTTATCGTTATCATTTTTGACCACCTTAATCAAACAGCAAAAAAGAAACTTTACAAAAAATAGATGGAATTGGGATTAGCAGTAAAATTGCAACAAAAAATTGAAAGTACTGGAGTTAAATGTCCGAGGAATGCAAGTTCTTAATAATTGAGAGGGAAAAAATACGCGTAGGAGTGGGAGTGTTTTTAAACTTTCGGTAATCTGTAAACCAGCACTACAGTGCCCTAGTATTTGATTTGATTTTGCTTATCCCGTGAGGGATGAACATCGCAACAGCCTTTTCGCCAATACTCCATTTTACAATCCCGTTTAGTAACCACGAGTAATAGTTCCAAGTCGAGGTTGAAGTTGCCTCGCATGATAAAAAGTATAGTTTTGCTCGACATGAAACTATTGCCATTCAACGAAACTGTAAAAAGGAGTATATTGCTATTGCATCTGAACAGTCTATAGAGATCTAAAGAATATATGCCGAAAATAGGTTTGGTTGAAATAAGATAGAAAAGACTTGACTAGAGATGCACCTGAATACACATGTAACAACTTAGCTCGAAATCTGAAACCATTCAGATGTTAGACTATAATTAGGAGGGTACACAGTTGTTTCGGAGTTGACACTGCATTGCATCGTGGGACTGTTTTAGGGGATATATTTCTAAGATGGCGTCTATTTCGACCTTTTAACATTCCCACAATACACTGTAATGCAAACCCTCGACCCAGTCTTTCCCTCAACCTCAGAACGCCTAATAATGTAACACAGTTTATTATATCTATATTAGTTTTCAACTACCTAGGAAGCGTCAGGTACTGCACTTAACTCCGCTTCAGCTATGAATCAATCAAAAATATACTCGCCAATCACAGTGCTTGAGCTCGAAAGCCATTTAAGAGTCACGCGGAAGCCAATCAGATGTGACGCCAGGAAACGACAATCGCAGCGTTCGAATGTAAAAGCCATTTGAGTTAACCGCCAATCGCATTGCTTGAAAGAAGCCATTTGAGTAACGCGGAAGCCAGTTAGGTGTCACGCGAGAAAACGATAATAAACCCGACAATCAATGTGCTTTAACGCGAAAGCCATTTGAGAGTCGCGCGGAGTCCAGTCAAGTATCACATGCTGAAAACCATTCTCAAATAGTTTTTTTTATAGCTTTTTAAAAAGTCATTATAACTTATGTACTAACCGCGCTGCTTGACGTCACAATTATATCTCAACGTGTCTAAACACATGTTGGATCTTTGTGACCTCAGCTGGGGCGTAGCTTGGTGGGAACATTACGCTAAATAATTACGTCACTCTAAAGTAATTATCAATAGCAGTGCTCAGTTAATTAATATTAATAATAAAATAAATGATATATTAATAGTAAATTCAACATCTAAAAATTAAACAAAACGACAAGAAATATTGGGATACCTTTGAAGAGAAAATGCGAAAATAGTCAAGGTCAGAAAAAAATGGAACGATTTTTTCCGGGTTTTTGATGGAAATCAGTTAACTTAATGATACGAAGATAGGGTCTGGGCCGGGTTGTTCAAAGCTGGATTAGCGCTAATCCAGGACTAACTCTATAGGTCTTATTAAGAGTTAATCCAGGGTTAGCACTAATCAGTCTTTGAACAACTGGGCCCTGATTGCTGATGAGCCGATGTATCATAGTGACTACAAAACGCAGATTTATAATAAAGAAATAGGTGTAGAAGCATCAACAGAAGCCCTAATCGAATTACACTGCGCAAGTGGTAAAAAGTGGTAAAAAAAACTTTTTTTTTTTTTTGAAATGTTTCTCCAAGCCAAAGCAAAAGGAGTAAAAAACAAACGACGCTTTAGACTCGACACACGTCCAACAAAGGAGCTCAGTTCGAACGCAATGCAATGCGCGATTTTTTTTCCCTTCCTTCGCCAAATCACAATCGCTTCGTTAACGACCATGTGACATAGAAGACCATGCATATTGAACCCCAGGGCATTAATTGGCAATGGATTAGAAAGTTCTGGGTTAGTCTGATTCAAAAATCGCGTGTAGGCTACAGAGATGTTAAGTCTTACGCATATTCGACCTCCATGTGAAATAAATCGAGTTGGTATCGTATTGCATTGTGACACGGTTTTAAGGGACGTACTTCCAAGATGTCGTCTATTTTGTAACAAAAACAGTCCCACAATGCAATGCGATGCCACCTTGACCCAGTTTTTCCCCCCCTCAAACTCGTGGAACTCAGTTCTGCAAACCTTTACAAAAGTTGTAGAGAGAGAGAGCTGCTTTAGTTACCATTTAACTACGCCTCCCGCTAACACTTATCTAATGTTCTTCCAATGTCCGTGTGCTTTTTAATACCACCCAACATGGGCGCGCGTTGTCTATTTCTTCAGTAGAGAGAATTCTTACTTCTGGGGAAAAAATGCACACAAAAAATGTGCAGTGCGCAGAGTGGAAATAGAAAGCAGCTATACTACTTGTAACACAAAAACTTTTTGTAGCGTGACAATCTGCATTATTTTATTAGCCGTACAAGAAGTCTTATCGCAATTTAATCTAGGCCGGCGTTAATGATCCGTTTCCTTGGGAACCACCTGTTACCATAGGAACCAGACTTTCGGACTAACGACATCAACTAGCATGTTTTAAAATGAGATTTACGGATAAATGAAATTAGATGGGTTATCAATAGTACATTTGCACGTGCTTTAAAGTCTAACACTGAAATGGCTTTCTCGCTACGTTAAGAGACTGAGGATTTTCTCGTTTTTTTTTCGTTTTTTTTAAATATATATATTTTGTTGTTGTTGTTGTTGTTGTTAAACTTTGAAATTTAATAGGGGGAGTTTAATCATGGAATTGAATAAATGGAATTATATAATCGTGGAAATGTAAACTTAATTTTCAAATTATATACCTATATTTGATTGCATAATCTATTTCTTTCCGAGTGCCAAATCAGGAACTAGAAAGCCTGCGCTAGTTTAGCTAGTTTTAAGAATAGGAGATGATCGCTTTGTATAAAGCGGCGATTATAATTTTAACTCAGTTTACAAATTTGTTTTCCAAGTCGGAATATATAATAACTGATTAAGACGAAACAATTTACGATAATAACGACACTTGCTTATTTATAAATTGCAGGATTTCACACGTTCATAAACTTATACATAAAACTTGTACTAAATAGTATCAAGAGAAAATGAAATATTCTCTTGATAGTATGCAATATTTTCATTCCATTCAAAATAAATATAGACGCACTCATAAAAAAAGCGAAAAAGATAAAGTTCAAAACGAAGATTAATATCTCTGAAACTGAAGATTATCTCTTTTTCAAGCGTCGGAATAAAAAAACACTTTTTATCCCGCAGCTTGATCAAAAAATCTCGGAATATAAGATTTTGATTATAGGCAAAACAAAAATTTTTACTGCAAGTTTTCAACGCCTACTTGATTTCAAAGTGATTATGTTTTGTTCTGAAGAAAATCAGAACGATTCAAAAACATATAATTAATTTTGAATAATCAACCCGGTGTGTAGGCGAGCTTTCTCAATACGTTCAAGGCATGCAATTCAAAGATACTTACACTTAGTCGTTGGGTCTTCGGTCGCCATTTTTTCTCTTAACTTCGATATCCTCTTGTTTTCATTGATATTTGCTTTGAGCTGTGATCGTTTCGTGTCCAAGTATTGAAATACTACAGTATTCATTGTCGGTGGCAGACTAGTTATACATCCGTCAGAAAATTATCAATTTTCTGTCAAACGATGATCCACTGAAGTTATGCTTGAAAACTTCACGGAGAAACTCGATAACCGTATATTCACCTCGGTTTAAAGTCGGTATAAAGCCAGACCTATCTCCTCATGGATTTACGAGTGAACTTGAACATCTGTCCATGACTGTTGATCAACGAACTTCTGGTCTAGTACCACGAACTAGACCACCAACAGGTGCTTTAAGAACAAACCGACTTGATCTGCAGGGTAATCCCATCGAAACTAAACGCCAATTCCCTTGGTAAACCTCGAAGAGTGTCCACCACAATAGTTCCTCTCAAAGCGTTTGAAATTATTCGTAAACTCGTAGTCAAACACGTACACCTTTTATCATTAATTATTGATAATATTTAGTTTTTATCAGTACGAAACAAAGTAGCCATGTTGGTACCAGCCAATCAGGTGTCCTCAACTCTCCAGGCTTGAGGTAAAGGTTATGACGTCATGACACAGATCAACCAATCAAAGCCTGTATATAGTTAATTAGCCCACTAGGATCAAACACATAGATTATACAACCTTGGTACTTTATATGTAACAACCGTCTTGAAAATTCAAATCTTTGACATCCACGGAGCTGAAATCTCGAAATTGAAAGCGATTTTGTCTTTTTAAAAAGAATCAATTTTTTCGAGTTCAAAAACGTTGGACAAATTCAACCCAACATTGACCAGTTCAAACCAGATTTTTTGTCACGTCTATTCTTGTACAAACTTGAACATCTAAGTACTCTTTCGCTGCGTCTTTCATGACGTAACAAAGATAGTTTTCTCCAAGTTTTATCTTTTTTCAATTAACTTTTCAATTCAATTAAGCTCGTAGCAGTTGGACGTCAGTTACCGGCAATGTTGGTTAAAAAGCGGGAAAATTTCACTAGCCTCGATTAAATTTTTTTTTTTCTTTTTGCATCATTTCTTTTATTCTGTGATGAGAATTTAATCTCGATATACGTATTAGAGCTCGCATTCTTGAACAGTCTACCATAACTTGTTTTCTCATGAAGATCTTCAAATACAGACCAACGCAACTTGTATAGTTATTGGCATGATGTGAACGTTCAGGAGACCGATCCGCCTCTACGTCTAAAGGATGCTATCAGGGAATCGCTTCCCATTATACCAAAATTTCCGACCCGATAAGAACACGAGGCAAGTTTCCGATAAGAATAGTCTTTCTAAGTGGCGAAAATATGTCTGTCTGGATATAGAGGGCCACCGCACAAGGGAAAATGTTCCCCTTGGTATACAGAATGTTCTCGGCATTTTCTCTTTTAATATAAGTACAATATTTCAAATCTCGCTTTCTCCAGTGTCCAATACCAATGAGCTCAAGATATGTCCCGCTTATCAGCTGTCGTTATAGAGAGACCATAGGCTTATTCTGCAGTCTTTCGAACCAGCGGCCATCAATATTCCATTGTCGGGAAGATGAGCAGAAAAATCGAGGGAGTTCACGGTTTCAGAGTGGTAATTCAAGACAGCCAATGGTTTTAGAGTTTTCCAGCTGTAAATACGAATCCTAGACACACACAAAAAAATCAAAACTTGTGGTATTTGTGTATTTTGTATATGTGTGGTGATTGTGGTATAGCTTTCAATATTTGAGAAATTTTGGCACTATCTGTAATGATACGCGGTCAACTCTATGGCAGCTTTGGTTGTTGTTGTTGTTTTACCCTCCTTTTTTTACCTTAGTGTATTCCAATAATCATGCCCAGACAATATTACCCTCCTGTTTGACTTAGTGTATTCCAATAATCACGCCCAGACAATATTACCCTCCTGTTTGACTTAGTGTATTCCAATAATCATGCCCAGACAATATTACCCTCCTGTTTGACTTAGTGTATTCCAATAATCATGCCCAGACAATATTACACTCCTGTTTGACTTAGTGTATTCCAATAATCACGCCCAGACAATATTACCCTCCTGTTTTGACTTAGTGTATTCCAATAATCATGCCCAGACAATATTACCCTCCTGTTTGACTTAGTGTATTCCAATAATCACGCCCAGACAATATTACCCTCCTGTTTGACTTAGTGTATTCCAATAATCACGCCCAGACAATATTACCCTCCTGTTTTGACTTAGTGTATTCCAATAATCACGCCCAGACAATATTACCCTCCTGTTTTGACTTAGTGTATTCCAATAATCACGCCCAGACAATATTACCCTCCTGTTTGACTTAGTGTATTCCAATAATCACGCCCAGACAATATTATTCCATTCCGAAGTTGAGAAAAAACTGGGTCGAGTGGATTTGTGGGATGTTTTGGGATGGCCACACTTCCAAGATGGGTGTATTTCCTTCCCTGACATAGCCCCACAATACACTGCAATGCAAGCTCGACCTAGTAGGATTTTCAGAAAATTGGTATAAAAAACACGGTGGGTTTTGATAAAAGCGTTGTTTAACCCGCGCAACTAGAAAATAATAAAAGAGAACTTTGGCAAACTAGAACCCTGGGGGGGGGGGACTAAAGTAGAGTGCATGCTTCTCAACTCCGGGGTCTACATGGCTAAATCCCACATCACAAAACCACACATGCTTTACAATAACATACCTGCCATCCCAGCACCCTACAGAGAGCAGCTTCGAGTCAGCCCTTATTTTAACCAAAGCAACTCCAGGTTTCTTCAGCTCGACAGACTTATGAATTGTAAGAGTGTTCTAAAAATAAATGAGAGAAAAACTAGAATGCTAATCGACAAAGTTTGAAATAGTGTGTGAGGCTCTTTAGCTGGGGATTTGCATTTGGGGCACATGGATTTAAGTTAGCAAGCCAATATAAGATTCAATTCAAATGTAAATGTAAATGCTAGGGCAGGGATAGTATAGAGGTTTTGCACCACCAAGTGATGGCAGCCATGTTAGGTAGCAGGAACAATACAGTTGTTTTAATAATTCAATTCCTGATAGCAAAGGGATTTTATTGTTCTGCCATCTAACCACAGGAAGCCCAAGCAATATTATGGGATGGGCACGTGATGGTGCAAAATCTATATTGTAAAGACATGGTTTAGCCGCATGCAGAGGGAATATATTTACAATGCTTAAGACTATTTAAAAAAAACTCACTTGTGACGAAAAGTTAGAAACAACTAATTTGTCGTCAGCAGATCCAGTCACAACTTTGAGCAGTTTTTCATCGAAATCCATGCACATCACTGGAAGTCAAATTTCGTTATCATCACTAAACAATAGTGTACAAATGAGGGATAATGACGAGGTTAAGGCGATGGAATAAAGAAAGAAAAACTGAACTACCACTTAAAGGAATGAGAAACAGTAGAAGGCTGGTACGGTAAAATTGCTGTTTTTTTTATGAATAATGGCAGAAGAATGTAGGGGTATTTTGTTATCAGCTATCATTAAGAGAGCAGTGGTTTTATCTACCAATAATCCACTCAAAATAAACTAATGCATTTTTATGACTAATAATAAAGGCTTCCCATTACCTGATTCCGAGTGTACCTTCAACTGACTTTCCACCTTGCTTGATCCAACATCCCAGAGCCTGAGAAAACCATCTTCATAGCCAGCTAGAACCTTTGGTTGATGTGTGCTAGGGCAGAGAAACAGCTTCACACACATACACATTCCTGTATGTGGAAACAAATAGTATGATTCTAGACTTGAATATAAAGTTTCTTGTGCTGTGATTGTTCAATCAACCAGTGTCTGATGACCGGGCGCCATATGTAGCCCTGGTTTGACTGTTTAGTACTATTTAGTGCAAAATATATTTTGTACTGTTTAACAGACCAAGTGTGAGCACTGTGAGCACTCTACTAGTAAATAACACAAAAAAGTCAAACATTCACTTACCATAGGTCATATTTTCTTCACATTTAATTCTATGTATACACTCTTTGGAATCTAGGTTTATTATGTCCATCTAAAAAAGTTGGAAAGACAAGATTTTGTCAGTCATGTTAAATAAATATCGTATTACAGTGCCTAGAGTTGCAAAGGTCATATATTATTGCATAAATTATAATTTGGAGGCAAAATTTTCATTAGTCATTTAAAAAGTATGAAAGCAATGGCCATTTTAATATTTGAGATCAGATAACTACTACAAAGGGACCATTCTTATTCACTTTAGGGGAAGGCAATGTTAACTTCGGGGGAGGGGAGGCATGAAAAGATTATATTAAATTGAGTATTATAAAAGGCAGCCTATGGAAAGCCCCTGTCACACTCCTCCCTCTGCAGTGAAACAGGGGGAGAATGCATTCCTTTATTTCCAGCAGGGAGGGGAGGGGAGGGGGAGAAGAGGCTGTACACAGGTTAATAGGCTGTTGTTGTTTTATCACCCCATCCTCCCATTACACACTTCCTGTGCACCAACGACAAGAGTAGAAAAATCTCAAAGTTGACTCGATCTGGACAAAAAAGATGGGCTGTTTAGGGAATTATTATATCTGATCCACCGTAACTCTTCCCCCCTTTGAATACACTGTCAATAACAGACATTTGAACCACTATGCCTTTTGAAGGGTCATAAGGAGTTATTTTCTTTATGTAAATAGTTCTGGCTGGACATTGTCTGATGTCTGGCTGTTATTTGAAGCCCTGTTATCTTAAGGAACTGCACTACTTATGAAGATATAAATGAAACCTGAGATTGTTGTTCAGATGCTGTTGCAAGCCAAAGTTTATCATCTGAAAAAATATAGATAAAATAAGAGTGTTTTATAAAATTGATAAAATGTTTGGAAGTACATGTAAATTTGCTTACACAAATACAAAAACACATAAGTGTTTGCTTTAGTCTTATTCAGAAAATATATAAGGGAATATAAAAGGTTCTAAAATTGAAAAACATGTCAAAACAGAGTGTACTACCTATGCATATACTTACTAAATGCCTTACAAAAGTGATAATTACCTTTTTGCAAAATTGAAAATTTGCAGAATCCAAAAACAGGGCAGGCCAATTTTGTAGTGTGTGACAAGCCTCCTTCACTAAGATCCCAGGAATTGATGAAACCATCCCGACCATGACTGATGTTGTACATGAAACAAAATTTAATCAGAAAGTCCATACTTTAATTTTTCTTTCACCAAATCTATGCAAACCACAGAATATAGACCCTTTTACTTTGAGTGTAATGCTTTCCCATTTTCAACCATGCATCATTCCCTAGAGTATCATTTCTTTGTTTAGTGCTTGCACATGAAAAGACACATGAATCAACTACAACAAACAATCTTATTCTTAAGAGAACGTTCTGAAATGGGAAAACATTAGCCAATGCTAAAGAGGTCTATTTGCAAATAAATGCAACAGAATTATCTGTTTAAATAAAATAATGTGCTGTTGCGTTGATTTTTACCTGATCAGATTTAAGTTTGAAGTTATTTCAAGTCCAAGAATTCCCTTTCCATTATGACTATCTAAAGTTGAACTAACCCTTTTGGTTTTGAGGTCCCAGAGACTGATAATACCTTTGGAGGATCTGCATATATATATTGTAAGCTATTAGCAAAGATTATCAACAATAAGCAGAAAGCCTCTGCACATCTTGACACAGCAAGGACAGGATTTAAGGAATGGAATGTTGCCAAATCCTGGATGGCAAAACAAAACTTGGAGGACAAAAAAATTTTTACTCTCATTGGGGGAATAGCCCAATTCCGAGATAAGCTTTGCTTATCACACAAAAAGGTTTCGATACGAGGCTATGTGTTAAATTGAATTTATTCTTTTCTACTGTCACGAGTCACTGAGCATTATATACGAAACCTCACATTGAATCCTGTGTGTGAAGTGAATAAAGTGAGAAGTGAGCTATTGAATTTTTTTTATTTATTGTTTTGTCCTCCAAATTCAGCTGGTCTAAGAATTATTTGAAGGGTCTATAAATAATTTGTTTATTCGTACTTTTAAAATTGTACATGTAGCTTTAAAATTTTGTAGTAAGTTAGTAGTATTTAGTGCAAAACACCAGTCAAAGTAAACCCCAACTATTCACTATTCAGTACTAATCCCCACGCATATCCAGGAGGGGGGGTGGGGAGGTCGGGCTTTACTTTGACTGGTGCATAAGTGTAAGACTCCAAATCAAGCACCAAATGCTGTGAAGAGATTTCCAACTTAAATAAACACCATTTTTGACTTTTTTCACATCTCATTTCAACAAGTTTAACTAGCAACATCCTTAAGAACTCAATCTTCTAATATGTACCAATCCTATCAATTGTTAGTTTACAAATACGTGGGTAGGTATCCTCTTCTATCGGGATAGGGATGTCTGGTGCAAGATGGCGGATGACACTGCCTTTTATGGAACTCAAAATAAACATTACAAAAATCTTGGCGGGTAAAAGAAGGGCTTACATGACTTATAGGTCATTTGTTCTGCACTAATATTGAGGCAGCAGAAGAGCAACGACAAAGTAGAGTATTAGAACAGTTTTACACTACCTACCCAGCTGCGAGAAGTCCACCATCACAAACACAGACAGGAGCAAACTTAACGACATTTATTGGTGAAGAAGACCCTCGAAAAACATAAACTGGACCTGGAGGAAGTCTTGAATCCATTGAACGCAAAGAATATATTATTTCAATGTGGCATTTTTCAGAACAAAATTCACATTTCTCAAACAGAAACCGCGCGCATTTTGTTTAGCGGCAGGCGTTCCTCTCTTTAGCAAAAGGACTGGTACTGCCACCGATGCCACAGGCAGCCCGATACAAATCAGACCAAACTTTTATAGACAGTACAAGGGATTTTAACTTATCCACGGTATGGGGGCGGCTAGTCTCTCCCTCCCCTGATGCCTTCCGGCTAAACATTAGCTATGTACATTAAGAGCGGATCCAATTACCGTCAGATCCAAAGTCAATACGACGCCTCAGCTTCTGATTTACAGATGTCCCTGGGATATGGCATAGTTTGGCATCTTGGAATACATCTATGGTAAACGCGAAATTTAAGTAAGATATTCAGTTCTGAAATTTTTCAATAATTTAAGCTTTGCATATTTAAAAAAATGGTTCATGCAAACGAGTGCATGTGTGTATTGATTAGCGTAAGCACGGCAATTTTAGTTTTTTTTTTGTTTTTTGTTTTGTTTTCATTTAGATTTCGATTGCCTATTCAAAAAAGCTCGAAAAAAATGGGGGCCACCAATTTTGTTTTCAGCAGAGTTATGGAACATTATTTAACACGAGGGAACAATCTTGAACGCCAAATATAACATTCTGACCTATATTTTAATGGAAACTCAATAGCAAACAGTAACAATAATAGCCTTGAATTGCCTCTCTTTCTATCATAACAAAAGTGCACACAGTGTTTAACGGTGCATGCAATTAAAAATATATCTTATATGCACCTAGAAGTCCGTTGGTGTACCTATCACCCTTCTGACATTATTTACAGTATTGATTCTACGTAAAGCCTTTCATAGTTTGAGTGGATATAGCATGGAAAACCCATTATAACTTCAAGAAGCCTCACTCAATCTATAAACATTTTTCGGCTTACTCGACATCTCGTACACCATGTAGAATCAATACTGTGAATATTGTTAGAAGGGTGAGAGGCACTTTAACAAATATGCCTCTTGATTCAGATTCTCTAAATGATCGCTAAATGATTTTCTCTTCATTTAAATGATTGTGAATTTTTTTTTTTTAAATGTAATGAACAGCAAAAGGTGTACTATGTCATTACCACGAAACAATGGCTGGCCGTCGAGATTAGACTTGTGTTCATGCAATTAGAGTATTTTTTCAAGTCCAACTACGAATTGGATCTACCAGCATTTCGTGGTCACTTAAGCAAATTTGGAAAACGTCTACTCTATTCACAAATACCATTTGAAGTCCTTAAGAGTTTAAGAGCGACTGTCCAGAAATATCGAGCACTGGGCGGCCACAGTCAAAAAATAAAAGTCCTTCATTTTTGGTCTGTAGACACTATTCGATGAGTTTATGAACGTACTGGGGTCGGTTTTTCGATCTACGTAAAAAATCCGGATTTTTTTGAAAAAAAACGATTTCACCCCGTGTCGGTCTAAAAATTGCCCAAGAAACGGCTGCGAATCACGCTTTCAAAAACATTCTCGCTCCAAGTGAAAACCCAAGTTACAATCAAATTTGCAACTGAATTCAAGAAAAGGGATGTTGAACAATTGTTCCAGGTGAATTTAGACGTTTTAAACTAAACTTTAGATAGAAAAAATTGCATTCTTCCAGCACAGTAATTCACAGTCTCGTAAAACACTGATTTTACCTCACATTTATAAAAGCGATTTTTTGCATGTGGCCATTCTCCAATTTTTACAAAACTCAAGTTGTACAATGTTCAAATGATAGAATAACACGAACTACAAAAATTAGTTTGGGTTTTTCCACAGGCCTTATGAAAACTTTATGCGAAGTTGGAAAAATTTGCCATGTAAATATGCAAATTAGCAGTTTGTTTACATCTACACCACAGATCACGGCCGCGAAAAAAGTCATCTAAAATAGTTTTAACAGCTTATTAATCCACACATTAGCCTATCTAAGGACTATCTAAGCATGATTGGCCTTTGTTATTATTTTAAACGATTATTTTTTTAAGTTAAGCCTACATTTCCGGTGTTGAAGACACTCGGCTTGCTTGCCTCGGTGGCATTCCATCGGTGCGTAGTAAACTTAGTAATCATAAATGACTGTTAACATGCTCTATAAACGTTACTATTCCTCACTAGTGGTATCCAGCTTATCACATAGTATTTTCACATACTGAGTATAAGCTTGAAAGTTTGTATTACTTTGTAAATAAGCAGGGATCCAACCTGTCAAAGCGGATTATGTGAGCTGATGGCGTGACAAACAACAGTTTGCGCGGAGCCGGACGTGACGTCGTTTGGTACAGTACCTTTTTTATTGCCTGAACATCTTGTGATTTGGCATAAACTAAAGAGAATCACTTGCTATCAAGATTTGTTTTTTTAAGCTTTCAATGATATTGTTCTTTACGACAAAAAGACCCCGATTTGAATAAGGCTGCATTCATATTGTATGGCAGAAGGGGCGGAGGCAGATGAAATCTTTAGGTGACAAAAAAATTCTTAAGACCACCCAAAAGTCCCCCAAAAAATAATATATCCCCCCCCCCCCTGGCAAACTCTCGTAGCTTGTTCTAAAAATTTTGCATCCCCCCCAATTCTCTGAAAAAAGTTTTCAACCCCCCCCCCCCCCCCCCCCCTCACAACCACTCTCTGCCATACATTATGAACGCATCCTAATGTCTCATGGAATTCAGACATCAAAGAACTAGTTTATATAATAAGTTAACTGGAATCATGAAACCACATCCCACATCGATTTGCAATCAAGTAGCTTGCGTCCCTCGAGTTGTTCGACTTAACAAAGTCAATTCTTCCATTCGTAAGATAACTTCACTCTCTTCATTGGCCTCCCCAAGACTATTTCTATATGTGTAAGGGACTGGTCATAAAGTATGGGGGGGGGGGGTTGGGGGCAAAATCAGGGGATGGGTCACATAATTTTGAACTCCTTAAAAGGGGTGGGCTGTTGATAAAATTTGACAACTAAAATGGGTGGGCCTGCAATTTTGCTTCTAAGCTGGTTTTGGGTCATCAGGATTTTCAGCATCATTTTATGTGGGCCACGATAAAAAACACTGATTCTATTCTGATTTTCCCCACCCCCCCACCCCCCTTATACTTTATGACCAGTCCCTAATCAATGATGTAGTAGCGTCAAGCTTGCACAGTTTCACGACTGAGCACTGCGCAAGTAGTCATGGCGTCGTATTGACCGTATATATTAGTCAATATAATACTAGCAATCCACCAACCTACCTGAACCAACAGCAAGAAAAACACCAGTCTCTTTTAACACAGTTTTCGATCCCCTTTTGCTCAAACCCCACTCTGCTTTTGGCTTCCTTTTGACATCGGCTTTGTGCTGAGAAAGAGTTACGGGTACAGAACATTTCGCTGATGTCCGTTTACAGCTGACGCCCAAGGACGCACGGTGATGCGGACAGATTGTAAGGCTGTCTATGTTTCTAGGGGGCTCAAAAATACATACTCTTGCGAGAATTAATTCGACCTCGGTTTCAACTTCAACTATACTAAAACATCGTTTGTCCTCGGCGATATTCCGTTTACATCTTGTCAAAGGAACGTTAGTGACAGATCTACTTCTTTCTTTTGGGTCAAACCCATAACGACCACCAATGATGGCTTGAAAAGAACACGATACACGAGCCTCCATAACTGATGCTCACCATAATTAACAAATTCCTATACTGACCATAAACACTTTGTTAAATGCTACTTTTATTTTTGTCTACCTGGTAATGTACAACACATTTTTCTAATTTGATTGAAACTATCAAATTCCTGGACTCTTCGGCCACACACGCGTCATGTTCAGATCACAGTTCTATCAAATCGCACTATCGACATAAAATATTATATATATATTTACTTAAAAGCTTATTTTCTTTTTTCTCTTAGTCTTATTTCAGATTTACGTTTCCACGAAACCAGGCGTGTCTATCATACATTCGATCTATTGTACAGCCATGAAGCTAGTGCTAGTGGGGTATGGGAGGGGGAATTGTATACCCGTCTACAACTGTACTCATACATGTAACCAATTTTAAACATGACTTCGATCAAGCAAGAAAGCATATGACAGCTAAAAAAAAACAAATCTTGATAACGAGTGATTCTCTTTAGTTTATGCCAAATCACAAGATGTTCAGGCAATAAAAAAGGTACTGTACCAAACGACGTCACGTCCGGCTCCGCGCAAACTGTTGTTTGTCACGCCATCAGCTCACATAATCCGCTTTGACAGGTTGGATCCCTGCTTATTTACAAAGTAATACAAACTTTCAAGCTTATACTCAGTATGTGAAAATACTATGTGATAAGCTGGATACCACTAGTGAGGAATAGTAACGTTTATAGAGCATGTTAACAGTCATTTATGATTACTAAGTTTACTACGCACCGATGGAATGCCACCGAGGCAAGCAAGCCGAGTGTCTTCAACACCGGAAATGTAGGCTTAACTTCAAAAAATAATCGTTTAAAATAATAACAAAGGCCAATCATGCTTAGATAGTCCTTAGATAGGCTAATGTGTGGATTAATAAGCTGTTAAAACTATTTTAGATGACTTTTTTCGCGGCCGTGATCTGTGGTGTAGAGATGTAAACAAACTGCTAATTTGCATATTTACATGGCAAATTTTTCCAACTTCGCATAAAGTTTTCATAAGGCCTGTGGAAAAACCCAAACTAATTTTTGTAGTTCGTGTTATTCTATCATTTGAACATTGTACAGCTTGAGTTTTGTAAAAATTGGAGAATGGCCACATGCAAAAAATCGCTTTTATAAATGTGAGGTAAAATCAGTGTTTTACGAGACTGTGAATTACTGTGCTGGAAGAATGCAATTTTTTCTATCTAAAGTTTAGTTTAAAACGTCTAAATTCACCTGGAACAATTGTTCAACATCCCTTTTCTTGAATTCAGTCGCAAATTTGATTGTAACTTGGGTTTTCACTTGGAGCGAGAATGTTTTTGAAAGCGTGATTCGCAGCCGTTTCTTGGGCAATTTTTAGACCGACACGGGGTGAAATCGTTTTTTTTCAAAAAAATCCGGATTTTTTACGTAGATCGAAAAACCGACCCCAGTACGTTCATAAACTCATCAAATAGTGTCTACAGACCAAAAATGAAGGACTTTTATTTTTTTGATTGTGGCCACAAATTTTCGATTTTGCTCGATATTTCTGGACAGTCGCTCTTAAAACATTGGTGTTGTTCAAGCTGCACATTCTTTAGAATACATTTGATTTTTACAAGTGATTTGCTCTTATCATAAGCGAGACAGCGGTATTCACCGAATGAGAAAAGGAAATATTAGTTACGTTTTCTAATTCTCAGGAAAACTCCATTTCTGGGTCCCATGGTTATGCCACCCTTCTAGACGTATAACCAGAAAAAAATTAAAAAGGAAAAGAAAGCTTGGTTTGGCATTTGCAGTACATTTTAGGGGTGTTGTCTTAGGGAAAATGTTTCCAAGATGGCGTGTATTTCCTTCCCCAATCTCGTACCCAGAGCCTGCGTTTCTTTTTGCCCGCGGCGAAGAACGAGGGCCCTGGTATAATCCGTTTTTTGGAAAAAATTTTTATAAAAAATAATTTTTATTTTGATCAGAAATAAACACAGAACTCTGTTTGAAAGCATGATTTTCATTGATTATATACACTTCCGGAAAACTGCGCATGAGTTAAAAAATGGATTATGCCAGAGCCCTCGTTATTCACCGCAGGCCAGAAGAAACGCAGGCTCTGGGCTCTGCGATACCACCTCAACCAAGTTTTCCCATCAACCTCGGAATGGCTTCAAGTCGTGTGACTCGATGTGTTTATACATCTAGAGTATTTTACCAAGTCCAACTTTAAAATGGGATCATTGATTCGTGGTCACTCAAGCATAAATTAGTCCGTTTTACAGTTCCCTGCGTCATCTTGAAAGGTAGTCGTGCCTTTGCATCGACGCGAGACGAACGGGGAGCTTGTAAAGATAGAGACCTATTTTTAAAACCTTGGACAATTACACAGGGGGCAGAGGGGGGCCACTTATCTTTCATTGTTTACGCGCTGTGCTGTGCCTTAACTTATTACACAGTGGATGATTGCGCGCTGTGCGTAAATCCAGTGGGGTAAATCTATCAATTTTTTCAAGCAATCCACTGTAATAAGCTAATAAGGCACAGCGCGCGCGGTATCTGACGGGCTCAAGTTTATTCATATTATGTACAGCGGTAAATAATATAAAACAAGATGGCGGAGCGACAAAACAATTTCGTAAACAATGAAAGATAAGTGGCCCCCCTCTGCCTCCTGTGCAATTATTCCTATGTCTCTATCATTGCAAGCTCACCGTTCGTCTCGCTCCGATGCAAAGGCACGGCGATCTTTCAAGATGGCGCAGGAAACTGTGAAGGGAACTATTCGCAAAAGGTCTAGCTACTCTATTCATTCATTTCTACAATAATCTCAGGTAGTACAAACATGTACTTTAAGAGGCGCGTAGTCGTCACTCAAGCAAGGTTTACTTCAATCGAAACTAATTCCAGGAAACTTTTAGTAACGTTTTCTAATCCTCAGGAAAATTCCATTTCTGGGTGACATGGTTATGCTAGCTTTGAGGTCCAGAGGAACCTGAAATGACACGATGACAGACGATCGTCAGAAACCAAATATCTGTTTTAGTTAGTAGAGAGGACGCGACCTTTAGTTGACGGCAGTACGTCACTTTTTGCTTGAGTAGCCGTCTCTAAGGCTTAACGCTAAACGCGCGCAAACTTCTCGATCAATACCAAAAAGGACCTAAGCTTTGAAGGCAACGGCCGACGCCGCGGAAACGGAAAAGAGTGCCGTTGTTTGTTGCCGTTGACTCCAGCCGTTGCAGGAGTCTACTGCGCACACTCAACCATGACTTACTTTTAATTTCGCATTCCTGACCCTTGGTTCCTCATGGTCATCAAAAAAGAAAGGTGCTGACAAGAATGCAGTCAATAAATACTTATAAGATTTAGCTTACCTCTGTTTCTGGACACGGTTCCAGCTTGTATTCTTTCACAAGATACGTCAAGGCCATCTTAGCCTCAACGAGAGCAAACCTCATTCCAATACACTGACGTGGTCCCATGCCAAATGGTAGGAACGAAAAGGGATGACGCTTCTCCTTGGCCTCAGCAGTAAATCTAGTATTTGTAAATAAACAGTGAACTGCTTATATTTTGATAATGATGCTGTTAACATAACTTTATTTATTCAATATTTACCTATTGTCGAATAATTGGAGCTAGAGTTGAGTAGCCCCATCAGACTACGTGTCCTTCCCTAGAGTATCATTTCTTTAATGGTTGCACATCAGAAGACTCACCAATATTGATGCAACCCAAAAAAGAATCTTATTCTCAAGAGAATGACACGTGGTCTAAAATAGGAAAACACATTATGCCAAGACCAAAAAGGTCTATCAATCAGTCGTTACCTCTCGGGTTCAAACTTCAACGGATCAGGCCAGTGTTCGGGATCCCTCTGTATGGCATACACCGGAAACAGCACAGACATCCCCTTTTCGAAACGTACTCCATTAATGGTGCAATCCTCGTTACAAATGCGTCCATACCTTCATCAAAGTATATAATGTGGTTAAATGTAATAGTCCCTTATATTTTTCGGTAAATACCGCTGTGTTTTATCACTGAAGACTCATGTGCACAGGTTTAGCCTCGCTTAAGAGCAAATCAGTTGCAAAAGTCAACTGTAATGTTAAGAATGTTCAGCTTGAAAAATACCAATGTTTGAAATTCTACAAGTTTTAACGGAATCTGTAAATAGCTGACTTATAAACGAAGCTACGCCTGTGCAAATGAGTCTGTGTTCTTTAAAAACAGCGCTGCATCGAATGCCAAACTGGTGTATCTAGGCTAGCATGATGCTAGCTGGTCAGCGGTGTTGCTACTGTTGCGGGGAATGCTCAGTATCAGTGCTTCTTGAAAAATGTGATAATAGACCCCTACAGCACGTCGGAATGCAGCTCAATTTAGAGTAAATAACAATAGGTTTGTGTTTCTCATGAGATTGAAATTCTTTTGTTCTGTATTCCAAATTGAGCTGCTTTGACGTCACATGCAAGGGATCTATAAAATGAACTAACCTAAAGGCGGGTGGATATAGCCTGAGAGACTCGTTGATCACCATGTCCAGGTACTCCATGTTCTGGACAAGATCATAGGTGACTTCTCCCTTAAAACAGCAACAAAAAATGTAATCACAAATTAATGACTTGTGTCTCGCGAAAGAAATTAAAGAACCCGGAGAAAAAACCCTCAAAGCAAAGGAGAGAACCAACACAGCCATGTACAACTACTCACAGAAGATGAAGAGCCTCGAGGAATGAGCTACCCACACCACCCGTTCTTCAAGTCCCATTGTGCCGTTATGCATTGCAAGGCATGTTAGATGAAAAACTTGGACGAATAAATATATACCTTGCCGTCATAGACGCTATCGATTTCTTCAAACAATTTTTCCTGCTTATCAGGGTTTAAAGCAAGAAGATAAGAAGTGTAGGCAAGAGCATTGCTCGTGGTTTCATAACCAGCCAAGATGAATGTAAAGCACTGAGCAATTGTCTCGTCCTCGCTCAACTTCTGGACTTTATTCCCCTGTTCGTCTTTCATCTCAGCCGAAAGCATCAGTTCTAGGAGGTCTTTCCTCTGAATTAAAAGAGGTTTTGTTAAAGTGTATATCAAAGAAAAAAAAGTATTTTCAAACTCACGTCATTTCATTTGCATATTGATATTTCAAATGCTTATATCTCTGAAAAGAGAAGACCACATACAAAAATACTGCAACCATACTACTACACTGTTCACACGTAAGTGATTTTGAAAATATAATTTTCCCCTTGGTATACACTTCACTATGATGCTAACATCGATCGATATCAATGAATGAGAGAATGTATGAGAAATGAGAAATGAATGGAGCAAATGAAATGAGAAATCATTGGGACAAATTAAATAGGAAATTTAAATTTGATTTAATTGGGAAATGAGAAATTAATATGAAAAATGAATGAGAAATGAATGGAGAAAAGAATGGAAAAGAGAAAAAAGTGCAAAATAGAAGAAAAGTACGTACTGCAGAAGAGCCTTCTTCTTGTCGTTGTTTGATCATACGTCGAGCAGTTTCCACAACAAACGCGACAGATTTGCCAGCTTCCGTTCCCGTCCCACCACCCAAACCAAAATACAACAGCATGAGCGGTTTAAGAAAAGGGAAAATCACTGTAAAAACAATCGATAATCAATCACTTCATATCTTGAAAGAACTAGCGTAGCAGGCGAAGACATACCATTTAGTTTTGTTACTGCGCTGGCCATAAAGATTTTTTGGGCATTTGGCGTGAACGCATCGTCTGGGTTGGTCTGTGAGTTAGATTCGAACCCAAATGCCGTGCTCATTATGACTTCCATTGTAAACTTGCCATAGGTTCTGTGAGAGGACAGAAAGAACATCATCATTTCCTACTTATGATACAAACCCACAATGCCGTGCATGACTGTGAATGTGACAGTACCGTGTCCGCCAAGGTACCGTGTCCGAGCATTCTGATTGGATGGGCGATGATCTCGCGCGCTGTGATTATGACCACCGTGACCCTGCCGCGTGTCCTACCGTCATACGAAATCTACTCCATTGAAAACTGTTTGTAACCAACCAAAAATGAATTTTATCGAACCTTAAAACCTCTGGGCTGATCTAAGTCAGGGCATGGCTAACTCACAGATCCAACACTGAAACAACCTCTGGGCTGATCAAAGTCAGGGCATGGCTAACTCACAGATTGAACCCTGAAACAACCTCTGGGCTGATCTCAGTCAGGGCACGGCTAACTCACAGATTGAACCCTGAAACAACCTCTGGGCTGATCTAAGTCAGGACATGGCAAACTCACAGATCGAATTGGAGTTAATGTGTTTTGCGGAGGGAGTTCAGGACAACTGGAGAACCTGCAGGAAAAATACATGCACTCAAGGGAAAAAGATCAAGCAAGAATGCAGTTGATTTCTGTACCTGAAAACATCAATGCTCGAGTTTGATTCAGCTGCTTTTCCAAAGACTTTAGCGAGTGTAGAACAAGAGGAATTGATGAGAGGCACAACCTTTAGAGAGAAAACAAAAGTGACCTACTTACAATATTTTATCATATTAAAAACTAACCATTGCTTTATAAATTTGGCTGTCCTTAGTCCAGAACTGGACACACTTGTCTCACTATAATTTATATATGAAAATAAAATAAAATAAAAAGCTGTGCGTGCAGGAGAGAAAACCGAAAAATATTTCATCTTTGCAATTGCCGCACACGAGCATCTATAAATTGAGTCCAGACAAGGGTGTCTTTTAATACCCACCCCAAGTTGAGTTATTTTATAAGATATTTTTTACATAAAATGTTTTTGGCATAAGCGCAAACCATGCCTGCATATTTATCACGCCATGTGACCGTGTATTTTCTGGTCAGCTGCAAAAGAAAATATAATATGCAACGCATGCGCGATGTAGTGGTTAATCCATACCTGTTTCATCTTGGCAGCGCTGAATACTGGTGTGATAGTTGTACGAAGGCGTCTCCAGTCGTCATCAAGTAAACTCAGCAATGATTTATTTGTTGGAGGAATGCCTCCTCCACCAGCAACGGCAAACTATCGCCGGCAAGAATATATAAGAAAGCAGATTTTAATACAGCTTCAAATCCATATAATACTGTTGTGTTCCTTGATTACAGACTCATTTGCTCAGCTAGGGTTAGCCTCATTTCAGCATTCAGAGCATTCATAAATACCAACGGTAAAGTAAAGAATGCAGAACTTCAACAATACAAACACTTTAAAATTCCACAAACCTTCTTTGGCATAGGCTTTGCATCATCATGCTAATTCATTGTCATATAACTTATCTTAGGCGAGAGCAACACATAAATCCAAGACGAGTTAAGACTTACTGGACGATTGACAAACTTGTTGAACTCTTTAACAGTGATCTGTTTGATCATTTCAGGATCGGAAACCAGAAGCATTGGATTCATACCCAAGTAATAGCTGTACAAAATAAATGCAGAAATATATACATATAAAGCCAAAATAAAATGTTGGGGCCGATTGGAACAGAAAAAAGAACAGAAGAAAATAGAGGTTCATAACAGTCAATTTTTTCAGAAGGAAAGGGGGGGGGGGGGTATGTTGGGGTGGAATCGCTTGAGTGGTGAGGATTTTACTCTTCGCTCGGCAGCCAAAAAAAAAAGAGATAGAGAGAGAGGCCAAGAAAAACGTACTGAAAAATAGACATACCCACAGATATGGCCATACTTCTTGACATAATCCTCGTTAAGCAGGAATTCCTCTTTCTGTTGATAAAGAACAAATCATCAAGCTGCTACTAAAAAAAATTAAAGGTTAAAGTTGTTTTACCATACCAAAATAAATATTAACTATGATATTGCCTAATTACCATGTTTGCCTAATGACCATGTTCGTGGTGAGGCTAGCTTTTAAAAAAATATGCCGGTGATGCAGGGCTGTCAACCCCCAAGATATTCAAATCTGGAGAATTGATAGGGAAGGGACCTGACGTCACAGCGCGTCAAAAAGCGTGCGAAAAAGACATCTTTCGCTTTGTAACATTTGATGCGATTGGTTTATTTCTGACCAATCAGATTATCGCTTATATTACAATGGCCTGCTTGCAAGAACAGTTCATGAGGAACGTTTTGATTTTTTTAGCGATATAAAATAACACAAACAACATGAAATAATTGGAATTTTATGGTTGTGAAAGTCTAGTCTCACAAGACAAGAAATGGTCAGCTTCGGGGATTATCCGGGAGATTTGATACTCTAATCTGGAGACCGGGAGACACGGTCCAAAATCTGGAGACTCCCGGTTTATCCGGGAGAGTTGACAGCCCTGGTGATGGTCCATGCAAAACGTATTAATGACAGACAGGGGCGTAGCCAGGATTTTGCATTGTGGGAGGGGGGGGGGGGGGCAAAACCCATTTTCAGAACATACATCGGCAAAGTTGAGTTAACTTATCACATGACTACTTAGGTGTTTAGTTTTCTACAGCATAAGGATGGGGTGGGCTAAGCTATGGGGTTGCAAGATGGCTATGAACAACAAGTAGAAATAAAGATGTGTGTGTTTGTTTGAGGGAAGGAGGCCTGGGATTGCTTTCCGAACCTTTTTTATGACGTCAAGCAGGTTTCCAATGAATGGCAGGGGTGTTGGTCCAGGAATGCCAAGCCTCTTGAATAGAAAAAATGGAGCGATTCCTACCCTGTTAAGTGAAATAAAAAATATTTCACATGAGATATCTTTTAATCAGTCAGTAATTTCATTATTCAATTCAAGCATTCATTATTGGCACCCTATTAGTAATATTAGAATTGAATGGTAGAATAATAGTTTGATAGGTTATTAGCGTTTGATTTAGCGATTTTAAGGGGGATTAAATGATAAAAAATCCTTTGTGATCCTAAATAAAGAACATAAACATTATCTAAACACTCAGCAAATTTTAAAATACGACTGACAACCAAAAAGTGACTGCAAACTTTGTAGTCTCTCAAGCCCCATATTCATACGTCCAGGGACTTCGAAATATAAAATAAACAACCAAAGAAATATATATATTGTGCAAGCCCTTTGGGACTTCAAAATACTAACGCTTTGGTTGGAAATAAATCTTAAGTTTTGGTACCTATATCAGTATTAATCCGGCGTTCGTCTCAATCATGAGGACGTTAATTATGTACCTCAATGAAGATATCTTGAAGCATAATTTTATATTTAAAAGCCTGCTGTAATGTGGCTTTTGTCGCTAGCAACCGAGTAGCTTAAAAAATGTCCACTTCTTTACCTGCTTACCGGATAGATGACGATATAGTAGCTTCGCCTATCAAGCACTGTAGCTACAAAACATTATCTTTATAATTACTTACCATAAAATAAACACTGCGAACAGCACAATGCAGATGAGAACCAGGTTATTTGAAAGGAAAGTTTGCAGTTCCACCAAACGAAACTCCGTCTTTGCTCCTGGCCTGTACTTGAGGGTTGCAACCACTGGTTGCAAAGGGCAGACAATAATGTGATACACGCCCCGCGTGAACACTTTCTATGCTAGATTAATTGTAATCTTACTTTTTTTCTTACAACAACTTTTCAATACTTGCTATTCAAAATTAAATAATCAAATTTAAATTTCGAAAAGTTGCTTTATAACCTTGTTGCCACAGTTAGCAATAATAAGATAATAAAGTTATTCGGAACACTCGTCCCGACGTACTGTCTGAAAATTTACGGGTCAGAATGCACGCCGGAATGTCAGTCGAGTTGACTTTATCGACTTTATAGAGCGTTTTCACTCACGTGATCATGAGAAGGCAGCCATAAACAATAGAAACTTTCTGCACAGTATTTGCATACTAGTAAAAATAGTATTACTATCTATCGTATTATTATCGTAGATCCCTGCGGAGGAGGCTATGATTGGTGGTCCTCTGTTCTTATTCCCGTCCCTGGATGCAGAGGCCCGTGTGAGGTTTGGGGGCGAGCCAGGAGAGATAAGGAGGGGCCTCCACGGGCCTCTGGCACCCAGGGTATTCTCTCCGTGGCATAAAGGAAGATAATTTATTAAAGTAGGTTGATTAGGTACGGGGGTGATTCCCAGCTTGGGACCTTTCTGAGGCACTTCTGGAACCCTGATGAAAATGTTAAGCTCTGTTTACCCTGGCATTCGATGACATCAAAAGGCGCTTCAATATCAGATGTCAATTATTTCTTTTCGCTATAGACGACATCACAAGAAGGAAGATAGCTGTGTACACTGGAAAAAACTAACATGGCGACTGATGTTACTGAACCATCAACGTCGACAATAACCGAGCAGTTTGAGATGAAAGCAGAGCAACTGGATTCAAAAATGAGGTACGATCTTAGTGTATATCGAAAGGTTTAGGCCACAAATGTCGAACGATGTTTACTGGTGTGGTAAGAATGGTGTATATGTAAGCTTCGTGCAGAGCGGAATAGTTGATAAGCGCTTTAAGACAAATTATCTAACCTTTATTCTGTAAAAAGATTCAAATATATTTATGTGTAAACTCCCAGGGTACGTAAAGAGTTTGATTCGCAGGTCTTCTTGCTTGTAAAGTAAGCCAAGCACTAGCTACTTTCATGTTTACCACATGATGTGTAGTAAAATAGAGTCTTGCTGAAACACAAACACCATTGTTATAAACAGCTGATTATATTTTGTGCGTTTGAAATGTCCGACCATTGAACTTTTTAGTTTTTGTGTTTATGATTTCCCAAGGGGGCAAAAGAACTTCGAATGTGCATAGTTGTACTAATAACTTCCTTAGCAACAAGATGGCAGAACTGACAGTCCATATGTTATATCTTCGGGAAGAACTCTCTCGCGTGTTTGAAATATTACGTCAATGATAAATTGGATTCGGGGCCAAAACAATTCTTCTTTTTTATGTTACGTCATCATCTGGTGGACTTAAACAAAAGACTTCTCATTGTACCTGTGCACCATCATTGCTGCCATGCATGTCTTTGCATGTCTTTGCAGGGCTGTAGCCACCAGTATGGTTGGTTGGGTTTTAACCAGGCCAACTTTTGGGGGGGAAATATAAGAAAAATATGAAAAAATATAAGAAAAACCAAAAACTCTTGAAAACCGGACCAATCAGCCCTGCTTTGTCTTTTAATCCTCTTGAGAATGGTTTAAATACACCAATAGACCCCTTCACAGTTCCCTAGTGCCATTTTGAAAGGTAGCCGTGCCTTTGCATCGAAGCGAGACGAATTGTGAGCGTGCAATGATAGAAACCTTTTCAAACACCTTGGACAATTATTCACGTCTCTATCATTGCAAGCTCATCGTTCCTCTCGCTTCAATGCAAAGGCACGGCTACCATTCAAGATGGTGCAGGGAACTGTGAAGGGGACTATTGTTAGATCCATTATGCTAGCCAGTAGCCTAGTGAAGAAGAGGTTTACTGGAACCCTTTCCAGCTACACCCCTGCATGTGATTGGGCTAAAAAGTACACAAGCACACAACTAAGAAAAAATGTCCTTTTTTTCCACACAAAACCTGATTGTAAAATTAGTAATATTATTTTTTTCACGATTAAGTGAATATATTAAGATGAATATATATTTTCATCCTTGTAATCACAGCTGTTTCATATGTACACCATATGAGACAAATGTTGTCAAATTTTGACACATTTAAATGATTTATTGTAAATTGGGTGGGCATATTCATGTATTGCTGGAGGTAGCTTATGTTTAACAATTATTTGCTGAAGACGAAGTGAATATTGTCTCATAATCACTGATGGCACCAATCACAGAGAACAAAATTCTATATTCAAGTTTGAAATTATACTAAAATGTGCTATTAGGACAGCCATTTACGTACCTACACCAAATTGAAAAAAATTGTTCTAGGTAAATAGTTAATTAGGCTCATATTATGCATATAGCAGTTTTGCATGTCTGGAATATTGATTGATTAATTATCATTATTTTTATTATAAATTAAGCTGAGTAAATATTTTTTTCCCCATAGGTGCACCAAAGAAGACTTGATCTCTTTGGCCTTGGCAGTTTTCATTCCTATTCTGATTACTGTGTTTGCTTTATTCTCTTTGTTACCATCACTTAAGGCCCCACCATTACCAAGCTTTGAAGACCCTATCAAGGTATCTGCTAATAACTGTAATGTATGCTTTTATAATGGCTGATTGCTTGCTTTTGCATTTTATTACATTAATAATTGCCCTAATTCACTATGACATCACTGCTTGTTTATGTGGGGGATAGAATCACCAAATCCAATAGAAAATTCAACAAAATTTGGTCCTATAGCGAAACAGTTTAATCTAAAATGGCCTGGTTTTTTGATATATGTTTTAATATGTACTATAAAATATTCTGAGTGTTTGCTGGCTATCGACTACTTCTCTTCGTGGATTGATACAGGCTTTAGAACAATTTTCAGTGAATTTGCGTTGATTTGACCCCGTCTGATGACCATAATCCTTTGCATTTAAACAATAGATTATTGTTGAAGATTGTTTTGATGTGACGTCATAGTGAATTAGGGCAATTGCAAATACTTTATAATAAACTGCCTCCCGGTTGGTTAAGTTCATTGGCCACATGTTAGTTGTCTTAATGTTGTGTGTGGTTCAAGTTTAGGGGCTTATTTTCGGAAGGGCTTGCTTTTATTCAGAGATTTACAGTGTATAAACTTTTTATAAGTTATATATTTACAAGAAATCAGAAAACTAGTTCACTAGCAATATATATCAGGGGCAGATATATCCAGGGATTGTCCTGCAGTGCACAGGACACTTATCTAACACTATAATTACTCTTAATAGCTTTTTTGAAGCAAAAGAAACATTTATGATGCATGATATATCTATATATATTATCTTTATTTGGGACACCCAGTAACAAATTTCTGGATCTGCTCCTGTATAGATGTACATGCACTGCAAATTTTTTTCTAAAATTAATTTTATTTTACACAGGGATTTGAGCCAAGAGGAACAGAACTCAGCAACCGTTTAATAACCCTGAAAAATTTAAATAATGTATCTTTGAGTAAATTCAATGGATCACAGGCCAAAACAAGAAATGTCCGCTCTGTAAATACTAATAATTGCAGAATGAGGGAAAGCTATGTACACCTTGTTTTTCAGTCAACATCGACAAGCAGTCTTCTTACTGCTAAAAACTTGAAGGCAATGTGTGTGTTAGAGAAGAAAGTTATGAAATCCACTTCTGGATTTGATTTCTCCTACTATGGAGGATGTCCAGAGTGCTGCCCAAGTTTATCTTTGGGAAACCTTGTTGCTAAAGTCGGTAACAAAGGCGCATGTGAAAACATTACAGATTTTGATGTTCAAATGGGACTGAAGATTCTTCAAAACTGCTCAGTATATTATGCCAAAGGGCTGCTTAACGCAACAGTCAACTGTTGTTGTGATTCTTCTGGCTATAACAGCTGTCCATCCATCCCATGCCAATGCATTAAAGACAATGCTGTTTTCTACACCCTGAACTACCTTACAGACAGTGATTTCCTTAAAACACCGAGCGATACTAATTTGAAGTACTCCCTGGTAATGTCACCTATCGTTCGCAATTACGACCTCTTTTACCATATCTATGAGACACACCTCAAAGACACCTTGCCAGAATACAATGGTGTCAAAGTTGTGGCGTTCGACTTCGGCAATTTCAAATTTGACCTCTTTAACAACCTCTTGATAGAAAACACCAAATACCCTGCAATAGCAATGGTTTTTGTGCTCATCATTATGTGTTCATTTCTCAACTCCATCATCCTTTCCATTTGCACCTTGTTTTGCATTATCTTTGCTCTAGTCTTTTCTTACTTTCTCTATAACATTGTTTTTGGCATTTCTTTCTTTCCATTTCTAAATGTTATTACTTTAGTATTTCTTGTTGGTATTGGAGCGGACGATGCCTTTGTCTATTATGACATCTGGAGACAAACAAAACTTGCACACCCTGATGCAGATGTGGTGACTCTAACCTTTAAGACTCTTCGCTATGCAGCACTATCAATGTTTGTCACAAGTTTCACCACTTCAGCAGCATTTTTTGCCAGCGTGACGTCACACATTACGTCCATCAAATGTTTCGGAATTTTCGCAGGTTTGTCAATTTTGACAAACTATTTGATTATGGTCACTTGGTTTCCAGTTGTTGTGATCTTGCATGAAAGATGGGTTCGTAAACGGCCTGTTAAGCCAAGCCCTCGTCAGATACAGGAAAAGCCAGTTTCTAATAACATTAATGGTCGAGATGGCGGGGATGTCCAAGACAAAGGTGATAGTTCTGAACCCAATAATGGAGGAAGAAGCAGCCTAGCTTGTCTTGTTTGTTGGGCGATTGACTTTCCCTGCCACTTCATTCCTGGACATAACACCTTCTTCTCAAAAATGAACCAAAAGTTATTTGGCCATTGGCTTCCAAACGCAGTTCTCAAGAAAAGATTACACTTTCTTTGGATCTTTCTCTTCTTTGGCTTAACCATTGGGTTCTTGTGCGTAATCTTTGTCAAACCAGGTCTGAATCTACCAACGAGTAAAGACTTCCAAGTCTTTGCAGCAAGTAGTAATGTGGAAAAGTACGACCTCGGAATAAAGTACAAATTTCGCTTCAACCAAGTTAGGAGTTGGGGGCTGCCTGTCCATCTTGTTTGGGGGCTGAAGGAGGTGGATAATGGAGACTATTTGAATCCAAACAACAAAGGAACCTTGGAGTATAATCCCTCGTTTGATCCTTTCTCTAAAGAATCACAAAAATGGATGCTTTCTCTGTGTAAAAGTCTTCAAAACAGAGATTTTACACAACCAAGAACTTTGGAGAAAGTGGTGTATGCGCCATCAAAACGTTCAATAATTGCAGAAACTACACCTTCCCGTTTCCCAGAGAAATCTTTCAAAATGCTTGTTTCAAATGGGCCGGTAATCAATGGAGTGAATATCCAAGATTGTTATATGACAAAAATAAAAAGGCTCTTGTGATGACTATGTGGTTTGAGACAAATGTCCAATGGACTGCGGCATATGACAAGATGGACGATTTCTGGAAAAGCCTAAAGACCTGGGAATCAGAAATTTTTGCTACTGCTCCTTCAGGCATGAAAAATGGCTGGCTTGTCAGCTACGACCTCGAACAAATGTACAATCTCCAAGACAGCCTGAAACAGGGAACATTTTCGTCAATGGGCATTTCGGTTGCCATCGCTTTCTGTGTCATGTTGTTGACGACTCTCAATATCTTCATCAGTATTTATGCTATCGTTACTATAATTGGCATCATCGCCATATCTGTCGGTTGCTTGGTTCTTTTGGGTTGGCAACTGAATATTCTGGAGTCTATAGTGATGGCAGTAGCTGTGGGTCTCTCCATTGACTTCACAATGCATTATGGAGTGGCCTATCGACTATCACCTCACAAAGAGAACAGAGAACTAAGAGTACGCTACTCCTTCTCTCATATTGGATCAGCTATTTCCATGGCGGCTTTGACTACTTTTATCACAGGTAATTTTAAACTTTTTTTCATTTAGGAAAATTAAAGAAAATGTTTTTACATTACATTACTGTAAATTTCTTCCTATATGTCATTAAGAGATCATGGTCTCTTATAGCGCCCGGGCTATATACACTTATTTCAATAAAGTTAGTCACCTGAAAAGCTACAAAGCTGAGACCAACAAGGATTATGGGTAGTTACATTTTACATGTTTCAACCGCTTTAATAACTGTTGAGGGATTTTAGATCTTTTACCAGTTACAGTCTCACCTCTTCTGAGCATCCTCAAGCTGCAAATTGTATCAAAAGCTTTACTTGTTTGATATTAAAAGATTCCCATGATCCTCAGTGATCTCAGCCTTCTAGGTTTTTTGGTGACTAACTTTATTGAAACAAGTGTATACTACCATCCATATGTGGAATCAAGATTAGGTTTAATATTGTCCCGTCTTTCGCGCAGGGAAGACTGTAGCATTATTTTCGTGCAACCGGAAACGTTCTGAACTTTTGGCGCAAAAGCATGTAACTCAGTCGCGCAAATTACATTTTTTTAATGCCATGTGCTTGTTTTGATACGAGAAATTTGATTATCGCTGGCTGGGAATTTTCCTGTCCATGTTTTTTGGCGGGAAAATGCAAAGCTTGCTCAATTTAAAGCCTTGATGATTTTTCCAGCCATATTCGTGTTGCTGGTAAAATTTTAGCACGAAAGCCGCGCTACATATTTTTCCTGTTTTTTTTCTCAGGTCTACTAATGATGCCAGCCATTGTGTTGGTTTATAACCAACTTGGTCAGTTTCTCATGTTGTTGATGGTATTCAGCTGGTTGTACGCTACCTTTGCTTTCCTTTCTTTATGTGCTGCGATCGGTCCGGTTGGAAATTTTGGACAGCTCAGCTTAACAAAGTAAGTCTATTTAGAACTTTTCCAATGAAACGCAGCCACGATTATGATAGTAACACACCGTTCTACATCATTTCCTTATCCCCAAAAATATGAGGGATTGAAGCATGGATGTTATTCGATTTCTTATTCAATCGGAACTGCTAAATTTTTCAGTTACAATATAACTTTTTCTCACAATTTCTAAAATTCCCCTGTCCCCAGGAAGCTGTAAAGCAAAATGAGCAGTCCGCATATACATGTAGTTTTGGTTCAAACTGTTACTCATGTTTTTACTCGATCGATATTTTAGGTTTTGCTCTAATTTTGGGCCATGTCGAGTGAAACCAGCCTCTGTACAAGACGAGCAGAACACTGTAGAGAGTAAGGACGTACATTCTGTACAAACCAAAGAACAAATTAAAGAAACTGATGTAGAATCTAAAGATGGCCTTGATGTAAAATTGGGTGATGAAAACGAAAGAGAAACCCATTTGTAAAATACGGTTCCTTTAAATATAAAAATGTACTCCATTTATTTACTTTTCGAACACTTCTCACACGGTTATCGTGTTCAAATGTGATAATGGCGACAAAAACTTAATTAAGTTGATAATGTCCATTTGAAATCCCAGTCTAGCTAAGAAATAATAGAGTTAATCACTTTTTTTTTTGTAATCACTACCAAATCCTGCAATCTGATTGGTTCAAAGGAGTGCGATTAATTCCCAAATCGCATCCTTAGGAGTTCTTAATCGCATTCTAAAAAAAAAATTTTTTTTAACAATAAAATAAAACAAAAAAATTATTAAAAAAAGTTTTTTAGATGTTTTTTTTTGTTCGCATTTAGTTCTTCTACTACATTAAACTGATTATTCTGCACTCTTTATTGTGCCTTTTTCTTATGTGTGATTACAAAAAGGATATGATTAAGTGGTAATTGAACTTCGTGTCGTGCAATTTTGGTCTGAAATCAAACTTGCAATTACAAATCACACTCCCGTTACGCGGTCGTGTGATTTTGTAATCGCGCGTTTGATTTCAGACCAAATTGCACTCCACTCAGTTCAATTACTATTATTTAGTTATTTAACCCATGAAATTAAAAATACTAATCGTGTAATGGTCAAATATGCACAAAAGAAAACGATTGAATTAGGGTCTACTAATGTGTATTAGTAAAATATCTATTTCATGGATGAAGCCATACAGCGCTATTTTATTTAATTGTAATTATAAGATTCTGCCAGTAATATATTAAAGTATTTTTTATAACCAGGCCTGTTGCGCATTCCCGGGTAACCTTGCTACTTTCCAGTTGAAAAATGTGTGATTACTCGTTTTTTGAACTGAAACAAAGTCATTTAATATGACAATCTCATTGCGCAAGCTAACGAGTCTATGAGTCAATAGCCCATGAGGCGAGATGACTTAAGCCTGGTTTTCACTAGCGACGGAAGCAGAAGCAGAAGCGAGAGACGTCTTATGTTCCTGTGAAAATCAAAAAACGGAGACGTAAGCAGAAGGAACGGAAGGTTTCCTATTTCTTTTATGCTTCTGCTTCTGCTTCCGTCCTTACGTCGCTAGAGAAAACCAGATTCTTATGCTTCCGTCGCTAACATACAGAATAGACTAGGAGCACAAGGTGGTAAGCCAATCAAATTCTCGTATTCAGTCCCCTGCACATATTGGATTCTTGTATAAACAATGGCTTCCTATTGTGTTTCTTATGCTTCCGTCACATTCATTTTCACTAGAACATAAAGATCTTATGCTCATGCTCCCGTCGCTTATTATGTCGCTAGTAAAAACCCGCCTTTGTTGTTGTTTTTTAGTTAAATCCAACTAGTCGGCCAAATATATAGATGCAAACAATTTAAATGAAGTTAAATTGCCAATGTTTTGGCTTTCAAAGCCGGCACTTTTCACTACTAGTAGGCCATAACTCATAGCCTAGTAGTAGCTCATCCAATCAGAATGCAGCATTGATGATAAACCGCTAGTTAGATCACAGGAAGCCCATACAAGCTTTGAGAGCTGAATGTAATTTTAGGGGAAAAAAATTAAAAATAAAATAAATAGAAGCTAATATCTACTCACATGAAGTGTTGTTTACGACATCCTAGTTCTTTAGTGGTGATTTCGAGCCATTTTAGCGAATTTTTAAAAAAAATTCCCTTCCCCTTTATATAAGACAAGGAAGGAGACTCCTGACCCTAAATCGAGTCGACCCACTCATGATCGATGTTATTTAGTAAAAAATAAACAAATTGAATCCATTGAATAACCTTACTTTCACAATATCACTGCCCTGTATGATACACAGGTAACCCATTATGTTGTGGTTAATTGTGTTTTATGGCGCGAAAACTTTGACGCGCTTGCGCTGATTTTCACTTATTTCTTTTCAAACTTTTGTTTTGATTTCTCAGTCGCTTTTTAAAAACACTTTTCTTGTTTATCTATAAATATTCTGTACTTTTAATAATTTCGGAAAAGAAAACTTCAAGCATGTACAAGAAACGAATATTTGGAACTCCTCCTGAACCTTTGTTCAACATGAGAGCTTTGGGAATGTCGGCTGAACTTCTTGAAGAAACCCTTTATGTTCTTGCAGAAGAAAATGAGAAAAATATGGATAATGCTATGGAACGACAGGGTTTTTTCAGAGGAGGAAAAACTGCTGGTATTTTAGTTTCGTTTGTTGAGACATGCATTCAAACTTTTCATCAAGAGTTTATTGATTTTTGTATTGAATTTCAGAATATTTTTTTCTTCTTTGTCAAGAACTTTCACTGCCTTCAGAAGCTCGCTATCTGGCAATTGAAATTTTTGACAGGTAAACCAACCCATAGAAAAAATTCATGTAATAGTTCATGTTATTGTTGCATGTTCCTGTTGCTAACACTTGGATTGTTTTTTTCCCCAATTCGTACATGGCTACTTCGTACAAAGATTCATGGCCAAACATATCAGCGAACTGTACGAGTTCATTCGTTCTAATACTGATGAAAACCAGAAGGCAAATTGGCGCGATGTCGAAAAACGCATTAAAACTCAACTACCACTTCGCATTGTTTCTTGTACTCAAATTGCTAGTAAGCTGTTGTCACACTACGAGGTAATCTTGAAGAAATCCCAACTTTTTACTCTGTTTTCGCTTTTTGTATTTTTACGGAAACTCACTTTTTCTACAGACAATCACACCTAACAAAGCTCGAAGATTTCTCAACTCCATCGGAAGCCATTACTCGACGAAAAGCATTTTGAAGTCAGAACTAAGAATTCTAAAAACTTTGGACTATTATGTTCTCTTTAGCACTCCCCTCGCATTTTTGGAAACGATATTAGAGATACTTGGTGAGGATCATGGTTTTAGGTTGACTATTCACCCTAGCTTTCTAAAAGTAACAAAATTATTTCTTATTGCATCATTCATTAAGACCCCTCCCATCCCAAGTGAAAGACATAAAGAGAATGTCAGAAGTGAACTCCCCTGTCAGGTCCATAGCAAGGTCTAGATAGCTGGGGAAGGGGGGAGAGGGGGGGGAGGGGGTTTAATGGAAGGAAATATATGTGGTATTGATAATGTTGTTGAGTCATAATAGTAGAAAAGCGTGTGGCTACTATATTGCAATAATGAACGTTTTTTCCATTTGTTTCAATAGCAAATTCATTTCTTTTTGTCAAAACAAAACCAGGTCACAATGACACAAAAGCCCAAGTGAAAGTTCTACATGACATTTCCATGAAGGTCCTAGACATAGTGTATCTGCAGCATTATGAGCTTTATGCTAAGCTTTGCATGGCTGCCACAGGTGAAAAATGTACCAAAGAAGACAGGCAAAAACTTGCTGTTCTGGCTAGTGACAACATGTTAATGGCTGTCAGTGTGATTGGCACAGCTTCTTACATAGTTGATCAGTCAATGAGTGATATGGTTTGTTATCATGATCTTTTTATACTTGTTAGCATTATATTTTCTTTAAGATCTACTTAAGCCTTTCCACCTTTCATGTTCGTATTCAATTTTCTATTTTTAAAGGATGGTATAAATAACAAATAATATGGCTGCCTTTATTTTCTCCTTTCAGGTGATTGAACAGCTGAGCCGTATCACTCAAATCCCACAGGATGACATTTTGGACTTTGGAACAATTATTCTAGAAATTATCTTATGAGTTTCACATTTTAATCCCACCAAACACCACTAATGGATTGATCGAGTGTTTTTGTAGATGTAGCTTAAGAAAGAACAGAAAATATAGCTTATTGCATACCACTTGTAATCCTACTTCAAAATACTTTAACTAAAGTGTTTTAGTCTTTTAAACTTAAAGCTTAGTAAGTAAAGCAAAATATTACAAAAATTCAAATACATATACTTGTATGGTACAAACAATCTTTATCACATGACAAAAAGAATTCAGAAATGGGTTACTGTTCAATGATGCAAAGAAAATACTTATATATACATTGTGTACATTTTGTGTTGGCATAAGTCATAAATAAATTTTGATCTTAGGTCATATATAATAAATGTAAAGTATTTTAATGTATGGTTTAATGTTACTGAGAATTTGATTCCTCTGATGCTGGTCTGTGCTTTTTTAAAGGTGGACTTTCAGTATCCTGAAATAGAGTGAGATAACAGTAAGAAATGAATAAGTATTTACTTAATGCTATACTTTTTTTCCAGTGTTTAAAATCGAGATACTGTATAGGAAATACCGTTTAACAGAGTTTGTTAAATGAGAAACTTTTTGATTATTGAGGAGTAGATTTCGGATGAAATAAAGAAAGTTGACAAAAAAAAAAAAAAATAGGAGTAGATTTCATATTACATTAAAAGTAAAATAATAATAATTTCACCAAACACAACATAGTGTGGAAGATGCTTAGACACTGTATCTTCCTCATTATGGCAGGTAATTTTCATACCACAATTATTCTTCCACAGCCTACTACTTCTCATAACTTGTTTACCTCATTTGATTGCTTTGGTTCATTTGGTTGACTATCTGCTTGTGAATGCTCTGTAGCTACTCTTGGTGGTTGTGGAGGATTATCAGATTTTTTGAGTTCTACAAGACTATCAATAGCCCTTGTTTCAGAATCATTCTCAAATGGTGTAACAGAATCTTTGGTTTGGCCATCATTGGTAGAATCACAGTCTCTTGAATTCTCTTCGTTTTCAAGCATACCCATACCAAGCCTATATGAGATTGTTGCACTTTCCTCACTTTAGAAAATAAAGAATACTTGGGTTTTCATATATTACATTTATATGGTTAGACTAAGTTATAGCTTACCTTGCTATTGATGGTGCCATATTACTTTCTTCACCTTCATCTTGACTTGGACCTTGGCTATCTTCATTGATTTGCACATTACTGTCATCATTTGCTTGTGAATCAACTTCACTTTCATTAACATATTGGCTTCCAAAGCTGTTTTCCATATCTTCCCCATCATTTGTATCATTTTCCCCATTCATGCTTGTCATGTTGCTATCTTCATTGATGTCGAATGCACTGTTTGAGTTCTCATCTTGCAGAAAACTATCCCTCTCACTGTTTTCATCATTTCCTTTTGATTTTTGACAAGATAAAACACTGCTAAATTGTCATAGAAACTAAGATACAACCACCCACTAACTTCACATACACAGCAACAGCAGAGCAAAGTCTCATTAGGGAGGAGGTGGAGAATTGTGCTGCTTAATAGAGATTTGAATTCACAAATATGTCATTGAAATATTGGACAAGTGAGGCCATCCTACACCCTTCATACTGTCCAGGGCTAAAAATAACTGTTGCTCAATGGCCAAACCTGATGGCCAGCCACATCATACTTATCAAAATGTAAAAACTCATTAGTAAAAATATTTTGGTAGATATATCTAAGATTCTAAAGGAGTAAAAACTTTACCATTATCATCCACTGTGTCAGGGTCTTCTATTTCTTCATGTTTCCTCTTAGTAGGACTTAGATGTGGAACGACACTGTGAGAGTTGTTTAGCTGTTCTGCAGTTCCATTCTTTATTTGGAATGGCACTTTCGTAACACGTTGTTCTGTTGCTGTCACTGGAGATGAGGCATTGCTGTCTTCATTAAGATCCCCTGTGCTTGATGTTACAGACTGATTGTCTTTTCCAAGTATTCTACTTGATTAAAGGAAATATATTTTGTGGTTAGCCTTTTATATAGGATAAAACGTTGGACTTTTTCAATATGTTTTCTCTCGTACTTACCAGTGCCATTTAAAGAATTTTCTTTGGCATCATTTTTTTGTTCTAAAGAGGAGAAAAATAACAAGTTTTTTTCTAGATCCATGCTATTTATATACCATCACTTCATAATGCCATATTCTATTTGATATTAAAAAGAGTAGTGACCGGACACATTTCAAGGAAGATCACAGGGTGCCCCTTAAGCCCCCTTTCGTTCTTGGAATTGATTGGTGCATCTCCTTAATTTTGTCACACCCTACTCAATCCTATATCTACCCATGAAGAGTATTGAATCATGGCCTACCTGTTTCTTATCACCCTCTTGGATAGCGACTGAAAGAAGTATAAATATAACAGTAAGCAGTGACCAAAGCTTATCTGTAAATCTTGTCTCACATCTCATGAAATTACTGGATAATGGACACAATGGGTTTGTGAATTTCATGTCAGTGAAAAAACTATATAAGCTAAGAATAAAAGACTTATACAGTGTATTATGCAAGACATTAGACTTCGTTCGCCGGAAATAAAATAAACCGGAAGTAAAACATCATTTAAAGAAGAAATACAACCGTCCTGTCAATGTGTCAAACATGCTGTCAAAATATCAAAAACATCATAAAAAAGATATAAACGAAAAAATGATCATGAAAGGTTTGAAATATTAAACAAATGCAAGTAAAGGTTATATTTGTCGTCTTGAATTTATAAAATGTACCAATAGGAGAGAGAAATAGTGCTATAAAACGACAACCAACCGGCAACCACTTGAAAACTTTCAATGTTACAGTTGTTTCCAGCACCTACGTTAACCCATTTCTTGTCCCTAGTCAAAACAAAAAAATTACGCGTAACTTCCAGTGATAAAGAAAGACCTGCCTCTACCCTGCCTTTTAATTGGACATTCAAACGAATTTACAGATTTTGCCATTGTTCCAAATGACCGCTTCAATGCCATTTTAGAGTATGCGAAAAAAATGCCCATAACTAAAAATGATAAATATGTCACGAGCGTGCTTCCGAGTAATTACCAGTTTCTAACCCGTTCCACGAGATAGCATCAAACCCTTTTAACCAATCTTTCGGCCCGGCTTCGAGTTTGCCCACTCCGTCCAATAACTCCCCACTTCTATT
>WHPX01000922.1:0-30499 GCA_011057435.1 Actinia equina | reverse complement strand
TTCTGTATGCTAGTGCTCTACCTAGAATGAAATTAAAGTCGATTAATAGACAAATGCCCGTGCGTCGAGCCATGTTTAGCGGATCAATATTCTATCGCTCTTCAATTTGAGAAACAAGGCAGAAATTAGCCAGATTAATGATCAGTTTGTTTTTGATGTTTCCAAATGTGATTTAGAGCCCCGCTTGGCAATCGGAAGGTAGCAGAGGATTTGAACGGCCACCCCGAGTTTTTTTTTTTTGTTAACACACATATACGTTATATACGATATACGAATACGATTACGCTTAAGACAGAACATACGATATACTAATATACGATTAAGACCTACGGTTACGATTGACATATACGAATATACGAATAAACGTCTTTACGATATACGATATAGGATATAGGATATAGGATTAGGATATAGGATATTATATCGACGTCTAGATATACGATATACGATAATACATATACGATAAACGATCTACATAGTCCGATATACGATATCCGATATACGATATACGATTAGCGAATATACGATATACAGAATACGATATACGATATAGGATACGATATACGATATACGAGATACGATATAATATATAATAGGCTTTTGCAAGGTGTTTGACTACGAAATGGCCTACTATTCTTATTTCACCTGTCATGCTTATACCACCTCGGCCAATAAGAAGAAAAAGATTACTTTTAAAAATATGTTTTTCTGATGATTGATAAGACATTTCATTTGAATTCAGGTTCTCCACTCACAAACATTACGTTCACCAATCTTGGTGCAACTGGTCGTTTGGTCCAACATCAATGGTAGTCATTATGATGGTCAAAGTCATTATGGACAGGTTACTTTATCATCTGGAATACAACTATGGAGAGTACCACATACTGGTTTGTATAGAATAGAAGCTGTTGGTGCTAGCGGTGGTTATGACACTGGACAGAATTCCAGTCTTTACCGTGGACGGGGTGCTCGTATGATATGGTACACTTAAACTTCTAGAAGGAGAACTAATCAAAATACTCGTAGGACAAGAGGGTGAAATAAATACTGTATCCCAATCTTCAAGTGGAGGAGGAGGTAGCTTTGTTGTTAGAAACATAACACCCCCCCTGATCATTGCTGGTGGAGGAGCTGGTATGGAATTGGCTAGACAACGATACTCCAATGCAGATGCTAGTGTATACACAACTGGTAATCGTGGACATGGGGGGAGTGAGTGGGCAGGAGGAAGTTACGGTCAAGGCACTAAACATGCTGACTCAAGTAATTCAGTACGGGGGGGGGGGGGGGTGGTGGGGGGGGACACTAGCGATATATAAACAGTTCAAAATTACCAAACCATTAATAATCCATGAGGAAAACACAATAGAAATCATGACCGTGAAGAGGTTTATAAATATAATACAGAATCATGCTCATTTGCATAAACTTTGGGCAGTTTCACTTTTATCTTGAAAATTTTAGTGAACTTACAAAAGAACTAACCGAGTTTATATATCGTATACAACACGGCCACTCATACTGAATATATGCTTCGAAAATTCAATAATAACTTTAAACGATTCAAAACTCGAATTCTGATTTGATTATGATGTTCCTTATATGGAACAATCCAAGAACTCGTCTGAGTTTTTGAAATATGATCGAATGAATGATTGGAATGAATGATTGAATGAATGATTGAATGAATGATTGAATAAATGATTGAATAAATGATTGAATAAATGATTGAATAAATGATTGAATGAATGATTGAATGAATAAATGATTGAATGAATAAATGATTGAATGAATAAATGATTGAATGAATAAATGATTGAATGAATAAATGATTGAATGAAATGATAATACAATGATTGAATGAATAAATGATTGAATGAATAATGATTGAATGAATAAATGATTGAATGAATAAATGATTGAATGAATAAATGATTGAATGAATGATGAAGGAAGATTGAATGAATGATTGAATGAATGATGAATTGAATGAATGATTGAATGAATGATTGAAGGAATGATTGAATGAATGATTTGAATGAATGATTGAATGAATGATTGAATGAATGATTGATGAATGATTTAAGAATGATGAATGAATGATTGAATGAATGATTGAATGAATGATTGAATGAATGATTGAATGAATGATTGAAGATGATTTGAATGAATGTGTGATATGAACTGACTGAATGAATGATTGAATAAATGATTGAATGAATGATGAATGATTGCATGATGATGAATTGATGATGCATGATGAGAATGAATGGCTTGTACTTGCTGATGCATGAATGATTGAATGAATGGATTGATGAATGATTGATGAATGATTGAATGAGAATGATTGAATGATTGAAATTGAATGATTGAATAACATTGAATTGAATTAATGAATAACTGATTGAAAATATTGAATGAATTGAATGATGAGTGAATGAATGATGAATGATTGAGAATCTGAATGAAGAAGGATTGAATGAAGATTGAATAATGATTGAAACGATTGAATTGATGGCTTGACTGATTGATGATTGAATGAATGATTGACTGAATGAATGATTGTAATAAATATTGATGTGATTTCATGAATGATTGAATGACTATGGAATGATTGAATGATGATTAATGAGTGGAATGATGATTGAATGAATGATTGATGAATTAATTATTGATGAATGAATTGACGGAATGAATTGAATGAATAATGAATGATTAAATGATGATGAATGATGATGATTGAATGATTGAATGATTGATTGAATGTTGGAAATGAATGCTTGAATGAGATTGAGGATTGAATGAAATGAGAAGGATGAATGAATGAATGAGTGAATTGAATAATAATGAATGAATGATGAATGAATGTTAATGAATGATTTACGAATGATTGACGAAGATTGAACGAATGATTGAACTAATTGATTTGAACGAATGATGAACGAATGATTGAACGAATGATTGAACGAATGATTGTAACAATGATTGAACGAATGATTGAACGAATGATTGAATGATATTGATTGAATGAATGATTGAATGAATGATTGAATGAATGATTGAACGAATGATTGAATGAATGAACGAATGATTGAACGAATGATTGAACGAATGATTGAACGAATGATTGAATGAATGATTGAATGAATGATTGAACGAATGATTGAACGAATGATTGAACGAATGATTGAACAAATTAACGAATGATTGAACGAATGAACGAACGAACGATTGAGTGAGTGAGTGTGTGAGTGAGTGAGTGGGTGAGTGAGTGAGTGAGTGAGTGGTATTAAGATGATTAGCAGAAATACTCACAGAAATGTCCTTCTTTCTTAATCGTGGTTACCCTATTACCATCATCGAGCGTGCTATGCTTAAAGCCTCTTCCATAGATCGTAACACTGTTCTCACCCCTAAATCACGCAATTCTAACCTTAACCGCATTCCATTCACCATCACTTACCATCCTATTAACAACTCTATCAAACCTGTTATTAATCGTAACTTCAATTTACTCAATTCTGATTCAACCACGTCTAACATTTTCAAAGAACGCCCTCTTTTTTCGTTCAAAAGGGATCGCAATTTACGTTTTTTCTTAGTTAAAGGTATACTTCCTTCTAATAAAGAACCCGGTACTTTTCGCTGCTCTCGCAAACGTTGCTACACTTGCCCTTTTGTTGCTTCACTAACTTCTATTAAAGTCCCAAATCCACCTTTAATATTACTGATCATTTGATTGTACTTCTTCTAACGTCATCTACTGCATTCAATGTTCAAGCTGTAACATGCTCTATGTTGGAGAAACTGGCCGCCGATGGGTGATCGTTTTAGAGACCACCTTTACGACATTCGAAAGAAAGATTTAAATAAACCAGTTGCTCGGCACTTTAATTCTGCTAATCACTCTGAGCTTAATGCTATTGTTTTGGTCTTTGTTTAACCCACGGGAGCAACCATCATCGCAAAACAAAAGAAATGCGTGTTATTCATTCACTTTTGGCACCGTTATTCCCCACGGGATGAACGAACGCTTTGCCTACATTTAAGTTTTTTCTCACCTATTGTTGCTTTCTATCCTTTTGTTTTCTTTTTGTTTTATGGCTTTTTTTTTCTTATTGGTTTGTTTTCTCTATCCTCTACTATATAAACATCTCTCTCACTCTTACTTTCTATTGACTCCGACGAAGGATTAACGTCCGAAACGTCAGCTTCTATTTTCACTACGGTGTTCAACTTATAATTCTACGATAATTGTCACTATTTGTTTATTATTTTTATGGGTGGGGGGAGGGGGGTGGTGGTGTTGGTTTGTAACTATCTATTGATTATTTCTAGGGCGTTGTGGTGGTAATGATTGTCACTATATTTGTTGATTATTTCTAGGACGTGGTGGTGGTAATGATTGTCACTATATCTGTTGATTATTTCTAGGGGGAGGTGGTGGTGTTGGTTTGTAACTATCTGTTGATTATTTTTAGGGGGTGGTGGTGGTGGCTTTTACTCGTCTGGCCGCAGCAGTATTCACTTCGGGGGATCTCAAGGCACAGGCGGAGAGGGAGGCAAAGGATTCCTACAAGGCGGAGCTGGAGGAAGGTCGTATGTGAACTCAGTACCCGGTGGTTTTGGAGGAGGTGGAGGTGCTTATGGGGGTGGTGGTGGAGCAGCGGGAGGAGGAGGATACTCTGGGGGTGCTAGTGGGGATAACAACGTTGATTCATCTGGGGGTGGTGGAGGGTCGTTAAACATTGGAATAGATCAAAGTAATACTTGTTGCTATAATAACATGGGGCATGGATATGTCATTGTTACAAGTTTTTGAAAATGCCTTCCATGTTTCCATAGTTTGAGATAAAGGTTCAGACGCTAGGGCGAGGTCTTGAATTCTAATGCAAAACCGAGCCCCGTGCGTTTGAACTGGTTTAAAATATCAACTAAGCCCTAAATTCCATTGTTTCGATGCAAAACACGAAATACTAAATTATATTGAATTCAGAGAGGTAGATCACTGTTGCTTTGTTCTTTTGGAAATAGAGTGCTTACAATATATCAGTTTAATTAAAAACCTATCCCGGGTTTATAATTCAGCCTTGTGCTCTCCTGTTGATATCATTCCGTCCCCGGCTTTAAGAATGTGGGTTTTTCGAAGAATTTAAGAACCTACATCAAACAATGGATTTAGGGTGTGGTTGATTTTTAAAATTGAAGGACATGTTTTCCTTTGTAATCATTGGTCGAAATCGATTATCTGATATTTTGGGTTTGCTCAGTGTAATGTTTATATTCACTACTCAAAATCTGGGTTATAAAGTCTCGTGAGAAACAAGAGATTATTGATATTTGCTTTAAAAAAGGTATTAGCCTCGTGAATGGATAGATAGCTGTTTGTAAAATGTCAATGAGAAGTCAGAGTTCAGGGCTCTATTTATATTGTAGCAAATACATTTAAGCAGTTGAATATGAAGTGTAAAAGCAAAAATATTCTATAGAAGTGGGACATACAATAGTAACAGAGATAAAGCAAGATTATCGTAATTGAGTGGTACTGTTATGAAACTGATTTAAATAAAGAGGCAAACTCTGTAAAGTCACAATAATTGAACATTAATGGGGATAAAGTGGGAATACAAAGACACATCAAGATTAAACCTATACTCAGGATAAGCAATCTAAAGGAAAAAAAGGTGGAATAATATTCTGCCTTGATGAATAAAAGAATCAAGTTCAGTCTCGACTTCAACCCATTGTTTCGTGGTCAGTCGGCTTGCGGCTTGTTATAAGTTAGATGAGTAAGCGTGCATGGGCTCCGAGTCAAACATTCTCGACTGTCCTAGCTCGCGATTAGGCACCCACAATTTTAGACTCATACTGAAGACGCCTCTGTGGAGTGCCAGAAAAGAGTCAGACTGGTCAACGGTGCATCTAATTCCGGTCGTGTGGAGGTGAACCATGACGGCCAATGGGAAACAGTGTGCGATGATACGTGGGATATGAATGACGCTAAAATAGCTTGCCGTGAGCTTGGATGTTCCTGTGCATCGTCGGCTTCAGGAGTGCAAATTATGGTCAGGGGAGCGGACCAATATGGATTGATGACACTCATTGTATTGGCAGTGAAGACTCCTTGCTATCGTGTGGTTACCGTGGATGGAACGCTGGCTGTGGCCATATTGAAGATTCTGGCGTTGTTTGCCAGTAACATATTTGTCTCAACAACGTTTGCTTTGATCACAAATTGGCAAAGACTATTAGATATAGTAACTTATTTGTATGCTAATTTTTTGTTTTGTTTTTTTTGTTTTTCCTATTTGTAATAATAATTTGCTAGTGATTGGAACCACTGATCGATGACTTAAATTATTGATATCTACTAATGCATTGGCGTAAGATTGTTCCGTTATTAAGAAAAACCCTTTAAAAACGTTTTCAACTGAATTACTTTTGATTTGGACTCTAAAACTCATTTCCTCGTGCAACTTGAATGGCACCGAAAATTCGTGCAGATCCAAAAAAGGAATTCCTGCAACAAAAATACAAGTTGCGTGCGCTTGACTGTGTTGTATGACCTCATGAGACTCTAATCGCTTTAATTCTGCCACTTTACAAAGTTACCAATACAATGGCTTTATTGTATTAAATGGATTAGCTAAGTTTTATTGCGTAGACCCTGAAGCTTGTATTTATTTATGATCATTGCTTTTTGGCAAACCACTTACCTTTGAATAATCATTCGAACAAAATGCTTATTAGCAATAATTATTGAAAAAGGGAGTTCATTACTTGAATGCAGTTAGCATGTTGTCATTTTGGTCAGTCTTGAATGTCCTTTGATCAGGAAGGATAGGGCATCATTTTTCATGTTCGGATTCTTGGCTGTAGTATTGCTATCATATACAGTACGCTACGGTAACTGTATTGACCAGTATGATGACGATACCAACTGGGACAAAGGTTTACTTTTTGAAGCTTTTCCTGCGTCCATTTTATCCTTTCCCATCCACACCAAAGACATTCAGCAACAAACCACTCAAGTTCCTGATAAAATGGATTTTGTCTTTGCCTGTGTTGGGGTTTTTTGGTGTCGATCGTTGAACTTTCAAACCACAACCCAGAATAATGAACTTCACGTATGTGAGCTGTTATCAACTGATAAACATACTCACCCGAAGAACATGACACGAAACGACACATTTACTCATCTTAGCATTACGGTACGAACATACAGTTTTTTATCATCGCTTATCTCATAGCTGGATGCTATATATGTAAAACTAACTGTCGTGTTAGGGTATCATAGGAGGTGCAAAAGTATTGCACTGACATCTCATTTTTGGGGTCTCGGGCGTGATTCCTCGATTCCACATCACACGCGAGTAGCACGTTATATGTAAAACAAACTGTCGTGTTAGGGTTTCACGAGAAGTGCAACAGCATTGAACTGACATCTCAATGTTTGGGGTTTTGGGCGTGATTCCTCGATTATTCCGCATCACATGCGAGTAGCACGTTTCGGGTCTGCCCATTACTAATGCAAAGTTTTTCTCCATGTTCTCCGGTTTTCTTTCCTCAGCACAATCTAATCAATCCTGAGGTTTATTAAAGTTAACGTTATTGATAAGTAACTAGTTGATGTGCTGACGAGGTGCAAACGTTTTTTTTTTTCATCTAGAACCCATGTGCAAAGAAGCCGTGTGTGAACGACACTCATTGCGTCCTCCATAGCAACAGACAAGACTATCGTTGTGAATCGTATAATAAACCTGGAAACAACGCCATCATTGGTAAGTTTTGCTATTGCATCAAGGTGTTCTTTAAGCGGCACCACACCCCTGGAATAATTCATATATTTGAAGATCGATTTCTTAAAATATATTTACAACAAGCACATTTATTTTCTTTTTTACTTTTACCTTGCACCTGTTCAACCATTTTGCCCGTTTTCTTCGAGAAAGGGCTGGGGATCGGTGGGGATTTATAGAAAATATTTTCCAATGGGAACAGTAGTGAAATTTCACGGGTTTGTCAGCTAGTGAGATATGGTAAAATCATTTATATTTCAAGGTACACCAATAAGACTGGCTGGGGCAGAAAACAGTAACAAAGGACGTTTGGAGGTGTACCACAAGGATCAATGGGGTACTGTATGCGAGGATGGATGGGACAAACTTGACGGTCTCGTAGCTTGCAGACAGCTTGGGTTCAAAGATACCGATGGTTTTAGCGTGACTAGGCAAAGTCTTAATAGTCGATTATGGATGAGTAAAGTAGCTTGCACAGGAAGCGAAAATAGACTTCAAGACTGTAGTCACGCGGGATGGGGAAGGGCTCATAAATGTACTCATTCAAAAGATGTTGTAATTTCATGTTACCGGTAGGAAAAGATGTGTTTCTTATGCAACAAATAACTAATGCTTTTATGGTACACTCAACAGAATTACTGAAGAGGAGTACAATTATAGCGCTAATTGGAAAGCCAAAACAATGTCACCAGCGGCAAAAAAAAAAAGCCGTAAAAACTAATAAGAACTAATCTTTTTTTCATTTCAGTTGCGCGATGGACTGAAAATTGGCCGCCAAATAGACAAAGATGAACGGCGTCGCCTCGCATTTTTTTACTGAAATTTTTTGAGTGAGCTATAAACAAAAAATCGCACGATCTTCTCGTACAATTTGGAATTAATAGACTCTCGTAATGTTTTGAAAGTTCTTATATATACTAATAATGTACCTGGATTTTAGTAATTTGGTTTTATTTTTATGTTTTTCTAGAAGACTTTTAAAGGATAACAATTAAATAATAAGGATTCTTCTTATTATTACTTTTCTTTATATTTTAATTTTATGCTTGATAAAACGATTTTTTTTTGTATTTTGCTCTTTTTCATGTAAGCCCGTATACATACTTAAATTATATACTCACACTTACATTACGAACGTTAAAGATTACACTTGTTCTAGGGATTACTCATAATAATATACCATATATAACGTATGCCTGAACAATTCTGTTTCAATTACTTATGCAATTCTAAGAGGTTTTGTAAGGACAATGAAGTAATTAACCAGGGTTGTTTTTTTCGTAATTGATTTCTGTTTCGCTGAACATTTCACAACTACGGTTTCGGTTTAAGGGTACTATCGTCGTGTATGGATTAACGAAGTACGTAATAGGTCTCCGAACACACGAGTGGGATTTAGAAATATTGGTTTTCTTCACTTAGAAAAAAAACGTGAAGACACCAAGAATCGACTCGGTACCTTCGGCACCAAAGAACTACTACAATGCCAACCCCAACCTAACCCCTAGACCACAAAGTGAATTCGGTTGGGTGGTCTCATTTTTAGTCATATTTAAAAGATGTATCATTAGCATGTGCACATAAATATTTATTATAGTTTAATTTATGCTATCGTAGGGTACGACTACTAGCAGATTACTCGAAATTTGAATTTGAATTAGCATTCATCCCCTGACAATTCCCGTACACGACGATGCAGCCGGTTTCAGAACTTAAATACTTTCTTTATTGGTCGTTACATCTTGATAACGTTCAGACCGTTCAGTTCGAAATCTAAGCGAAGGAAAGTACAAAAGCAAAAATCCTTGAAACATTATCTAAATTAATCGAGCTAACTAATATAAATGAAATTAAATGAAAGTACGAACTTACCTGGTAGCGTGTCTACTTTTCAGAATCCGGCGAAAGATCAAAATTATTCTTAACGAAAGTTCTTTTATAACCTCACTCGGAAAATCGATTACGTAATAGAGATTAATGAGCAGCAGTGAGGGGGACACGCGGTGCGTCGGCATTGCTAAAAATCACATATCGAAAAACACCAGCCCCCCCTGGGGTTTTGGAGGTAGGTTAAAGGCCCTACAGGGGTTCTTGCGCGATCCGTCGACAGCGCGAAAAGTCCCTCACTGCTGCTGTGTTGGGTACCGCAAACGGAGGTTAAGATATTCCTTAGATATAGATGGATACCATCAAAAGCATACAAAACAAAACTGTGCGTAAGCTACGAACTCAGGTGTTGGATCGCCTGGATGCGGACTTTGCCTTCACAACATTTATGGAGGGAGATACAGATGAGACGATGACAGAAGAAAGAGCAGAAAGGATAATCGATTTGATGCTCGAAGGTGATTACCGTTTGGAGTTGACGTTCATAAAGTATTTAGACGGTGAGTGGATAATAGAAAAGGGTCGTAATCCAATACGAGCGTCTGGTAAGCAAAACTTGTTTGTCTTGAATAAGGATACTAGACCTGGAGCGCTCGAAGGAATAGACATGATGTTCTACGAAGTAGCATACCCAGTCACCGTGGTTATTTACGGTGCGTATGAGATCAAAAAACCCGACGTCAATAAGTTGAAACCAATGCGACATCCGGGTAACTGTGTCGGTAAGTTGGTAAGAGAGTTCTTTGAGGATTCCTCCCGTGCTGGTAAACTAACGCTAAAGAGGAGAGAAGCCATCAGGAAATGGGAAAATGCCACTTACAAATCCGGAGGAACCATCGAAAACATCAAGAAGTTGGAAACCGCGTTAGAAAGGCGCATACACGTCAAGGATATCACCGACGGTTTTATCTACTCCGGAACGCACAAGTATGGGGGCCGCGGTGCTCCTATAGTCATTTACCAGCATAATGGACACGCTTGGCGCGAACTTAGGTTTCCAAAAAAGAAAGAAACTAAGGTCTTTAAGGATTCTCCGTTGGTAGAATTAGTCCACGAGAACTCCGTATGGTTGATGGATTCAGAAGGAAGTCAATTCATGACGCAAGACGGTACTCTTTACCAACCCGAAGTAGAACACCAGCGCATTCAAAGTGCCTGTGAGACCTTAGGGGAAGACGGAAGACTTCTCAGACGAAGTGCTTAGTTCCCGCAGTTTGGACTTTCTGGCCGCAAAGAAAAGGAATGGATGGAAACCCACCCCAAAAGAGTTCAAAGATATCTCCGAAGCATGCGTAGAACACGGTCACGGAGGTCTTTGGAACATGGAGTATGACGAAGGCGAATACGTCTCCTTGGATATGAAACATTGTTACCCCGCAAGTTTTAAAGGCCTGGGAGATTGTAAGGAGTATTATGACCGCTACGGACATCCAGACTCCCAATTCTTTCGTGTGTCCTTAGACGGCAGCTATGACGCCCCAGCTACGGGGTTCGTAAGGTTATCCACCTAGAAGTTAGCGAAGGAGCAGCAGTGAGGGGGACTCACGATCGGCCGGCATTGCTAAAAATCACGTATTGAAAAACACCAGCCCCCCCTGGGGTTTTTGGAGCAGTGACGAGGCCCTACAGGGGGTCTTGCGCGATCCGCCGGCCTCGGGAAAAGTCCCTCACTGCTGCTGTGTTTGGGTAACGCAAACGGAGGTTAAGATATTCCTTAGATATAGATGGATACCATCAAAAGCATACAAAACAAAACTGTGCGTAAGCTCAGAACTCAGGTGTTGGATCGCCTGGATGCGGACTTTGCCTTCACAACATTCATGGAGGGAGATACAGATGAGACTATGAACTACGAGAGAGCAGAAAGGATAATCGATTTAATGCCCGAAGGTGAATACCGTTTGGAGTTGACGTTTATAAAGTATTTAGACGGCGAGTGGATGATAGAAAAGGGCAGGAATCCAATACGAGCGTCTGGTAAGCAAAGCTTGTTCGTTCTGAATAAGAATACCAGACCTGGAGCGCTCGAAGGAATAGACATGATGTTCTACGAAGTAGCATACCCAGTCACCGTGGTTATTTACGGCGCGTATGAGATCAAGAAACCTGACGTCAAGAAGTTGAAACCAATGCGACATCCTGGTAACTGCGTCGGTAAGTTGGTAAGAGAGTTCTTCGAAGATTCCTCCCGCGGAGGTAAGCTCACACTAAATAGGAGGGAAGCCATCAGGAAATGGGAAAATGCCACCTACGGAGCTGGGGCTACTATAGATAACATTAAAAAATTAGAAACAGCATTAGGAAGGCGCATCATGGTAAAGGACATTACCGACGGTTTTATCTATTCTGGGACACATAAATACGGTGGCAAAGGTGCTCCTATAGTCATTTACCAACACAACGGACATGCTTGGCGTGAACTAAGGTTCCCTAAAAAGAAAGAAACGAAGGTTTATAAAACCTCTCCATTGATAAAATTGATCCACGAGAACTCCGTATGGTTGATGGATTCAGAAGGAAGTCAGTTTATGACCCAAGATGGTACTTTATACCGCCCCGAAATTGAACATCTACGCATCCAGAGCGCCTGTGAAACCTTAGGGGAAGACTTCTCAGACGAGGTCCTTAGCTCTCGTAGTTTGGACTTCTTAGCCGCAAAGAAGAGGAACGGATGGAAGTCCACGCCTAAGGAATTCGCCGACATAGCCAAAGCCTGCGTAGAACATGGTCATGGAGGTCTGTGGAACATGGAGTATGACGAAAACGAATACGTCTCCTTAGACATGAAACACTGTTACCCTGCAAGTTTTAAAGGATTGGGGGATTGTAAGGAGTATTATGACCGCTACGGACATCCAGACTCACAGTTCTTTCGTGTGTCCTTAGACGGTCACTACGACGCCCCAGCAACTGGATTCGTACGATTAACCAGCTGGAAGTTACCATAATTTACGCGTGGTATGGGAAGCATTTACAGGAAAAGGAATGGATTCCCATACCTCTCCTCAAATTCCTCGAAGAGCGTAAGCTTCTGAAATACACTGCGCATGAAGCCATACTTTGTCACTCCTCCTTCACGAAATGGTTACCGGAGCATAACCCCACAGCAAGGATAATCATAGGAAAGTTCACACAAGGCGCAAAAGAAGGTGAGAAACATATGCAGCGGCGTTTAATAACGGACGAAGGCGAATTGAGTTTCCTAATAAAGCGGGCACATGACCAAGGAACTATGGTGTCTGTGGAGAAATGGAACTACTTCATAGAAGGCCAAAAAGAACAAAAATGGAATGCTTTATGTTATTACCAAGACCACAGGCCGCAATATTATCACCTGCGTGCCAGTATGCTCGCATATGCGCACATTAACCTATTAGCAATGTTGCTTAGGTTTGACAAAGAGGACATCCCGCGCGTAGCTACGGATTCCTTGTACGTAAAGCCAGAAGTGTTGGAGAAGATGCGAGAATTCTACACCGAAGACGAACTCGCAGAAAGTGGTCAATGGCGCGTCAAAGACGAAGAAATAAAGTCTTGGAGAGAACGCGTAGAATATCGCGGCGAACATCTTTCAGGTTCCGTTACGCCCACGAAAGAGCCATTACCGTCAGTTGCAGACCCCATTTCCTACCAACGCTTTTCCTATTTGTACGGTACCGGAGGTAGTGGCAAAACAACGCGTGTTTTGGAACTCTTTCCAAAGATAAAGGTGTTAACGCCAACTCACCGTTTGGAAAGGGAACTCTGCGAAATGGGTTACGACGCACAAACCTACCACAGCTTCTTTCGCTGGAATGGTCAAAAGTGGGTACCGGAAGCCATTCACGACATACCTCCGGTGATACTTTGGGATGAGATTTGCACCGTGCCATTAGAAATACTGCAGGAGTTCGTAGACTTCCTCCGTGGAAAATCCCAAGTGATATTTGCCGGGGATCCGTGTCAACCGCCTCCGATAGCCGGAGAGATGCCCCACGAATGGTTAAAAGAAATGGTAGACCATGCGGAGGAAATTAACACCGACTACCGCAGTAAGGATCAAATAAGAAACCTGAAAGCGGAATTAAGGGGCCTTAGTGATGCCCAGCAATGCAAAACGCTGCGTAAACGCGTACGAGCGAAATCCTACGAGGACTTCCTATACAGCTGGCATCCTGAGGATTTGGTGCTGAGCAGCAAACGCGCAGCGCAGTCCCGCATACAGAAAGACTTACTCAAAATACACCAGGAACGCTTCCCAGGTCACTTAGTGCCCATTTGTTACAAACCCCACGACACCCGAATGCAGAAAAGAGACGTCTGGGTGCCGGGAACTAAGACCCGGTTGGAAAACGCAGTAACGCACGATAAGGTTTGGGTGCCCATGAAAATGGTGGAAAGAATTACCTCCCATCCAGACTGGCGTTTGGGTTATTGCATGACAGTCCACAGCGCGCAGGGGATTACCATAACAGAAACCTTGTGGATCATAGACCAGCGGCTGTGTTGGAGCAATTTGATATACACCGCCGTAAGTCGTGTGGAGTATGCCAAACAGTTAAAAAGAGCCTGGGGTCCGCAATTACGGTACGATGAGACCCCGGAAGAAGTAGCCAAAGAAAACATTGCTAAGAAACTCCTTCGCTACAAGCGCCACGACAAAGAAAAAAATATGACGTTCGACCTATGCGTGGACGACGTCTACGAGGAAGGGGCGCGATGTGCCAAATGTAACATACCGCTACTATGGAAGTTTGACCCGAATGACGATCAGCAGTTCTCCGTGGATCGCATAAATAACAAACGCGGGCATTGCAGAGGCAACGTAAGACTGACATGCCTAGAGTGCAATCGGGCGCGCGGTGCTGCACTACTTTGAATCTTTAGGAACTATGAGCAGCTCGTCCATGACAAATCCACGACTTGGGCCATTTAGGTAATACAACACGGGTTGCCCTTCCTTGGTGACGGACTTTGAAATCTCATACGTTTTCAGAGACCAGTTAGGATCCGTGGCTCTCTTACTGCCACCTTCTAGTTCCCCCGGCTGATAGAGGTATCTGACCACTATGTTGCGGGGGAGCTTTTTTTCCTTCAGTCCAACGGCCCTCGAACTTCTGACGTAGGACTTGTGTTCCACGTGTTTATTCTTCATAGCGTCCTTGGGTTTTATTCCCGTAGCCCTGGCCGCCTCGTTGTTCAAAGCCGCGACGACCTGGGGAAGCCGCTGTGTCCATTCCTTGTTTCGCTTAGAGGGATCTTCCAGCTCTTTCCAATACTGGTATCCAAAAAGACGCTCGGCCAGGGTCTTATTAAATCTTTCAACAATGCTCTGACCCCTGTGGTACTCTGCTTCGGCTCTTCTTATCTTGGTGTCGTGGTCTTTCAGGGTCTTGGTAACCACGCCCATAAACTCCGTTCGCGCATCCACTTGCAGCAGCTTTGGCCATTTCAAGACGCGCTTATAAATCCTACCTAGGGCTTCTGCGACTTCCCCAGAATCCTTGCTGGTTATGGGTTCGGCGTCCTTGTATCTGCTTGCGATATCAACCACGGTCAAAGCGTATCTATAGGTCTTTCTTCTCACCGTGTCGTGCGGTAAGAAAAGCAAATCCGCCTGATGAACTTCGTTAGGGGCATTTACGGTAAAGCTGGGTCTGGGAATGTACTTGGGCACGGGAAGATAAACCTGCCAGATGGTTTGTTTCTTTAACCAATTCTTAGCCGTTTCGTCGGATACCCTGGCTGCGGTCGCGAGTTTCTTGATAGCCGCCACTCCTCTCCAATAGCCTTCAGGCCCGTAGTAAATCCTTTTGAGTTTGTCCTCAGTTCGACCCATTATATGAATTCCAAGACGAGATTGATCTTACGTCCGTTAAAATCCACCGTCTTTCCGTCAACTTTGATGCTGATGTTTATGCTTTCCAGCAAATCGCAAGGCAAATCATAGTTTAAAGAAATGGGCGTGTATTCTACCAGGTCGAATGGATTACCTTTAGGTGAAAACTTAGACATAAGATGGGAGGGATTTCCGTTGTTGTAACTGCAGACCAAATCGCAATAGACTTCGTAAGAGGATGCGACTTTCCATTTCACGGGAACTGCCGTGTTGGTAATCGTCTTGCCTGGGGCATTTAATAGAGATCCCAATCGGTCAAACTTTCCAAAAGTTACTGAATAGTTTGGCATATTATGTTTGAGAGTCATTTCGTGCGGCAATCCTGTGGTGAGAGTATAACCGCGTTTAGCTAATTCTTTTGCTAGCGTTATAGGGGTATAATGTCCATCTGGGAGCATTACGCCTTCGTATTTGTTAGGCGCTTTGAGTACGGTGATCAATGCCTTGGTCAAATTATACCAAGAATTGTACAAAGAGCAACTGACCAGCCGAACTGTATGGGCTTTGATGGGGGGATTCAAATAAGTGGTAAAGTCATTCTTATCGCTTTCCAAAAAGACGATCATTATATATTAGACGCTCATGCTTCGCGTCACTAGATGAAATACGCTAAGGCTGCGCCTCCTGCCAGCCCTGCGACTCCTACAAAGATCAGCTCATTGTCTTTTTGTTTCTTAGAAGGCCGGTAGTAATTCTTAAATTGTGGCTTGCTAATCCTAAACTCTGGGTGTGTTTGTGCATAAAGTTTAAAGGCGTAGTCTGTGTTTTCAAAGTTCTTATCCGCCTGCATTTTGTCTTGGTAGTTCTTGTCCAACCATCCCTGTAAGCTTGTCTTTTTTCATTCCAAGCCGCAACGTCCTTTTGATATTTCTCCAGCGCTAAGTCGTGTCTCTTCCTCTCGGCATCGCCTTTGTTGCCTCTAACTAATCTATCCAAATATTGACCACCATAATTAGCTCCAGTGAATGCTAAAGCCGCAATGATACCACCTGCTACCACGCTTACCATTATATTTTAGGTAAGTACTTTTCCTTCTGTAGGTAGTCCTTAAGGGCAATGCTACCTGCTACTGCAGCAGTCATCTTAGCAAAGCCCGTAATGCTCTTGCTTGGGTCTTCAGTAAAGTCTTCTTTGAGCACTTTCTTACCTACCCAACCAATACCTGCGACAATAGAAGTAATAATAGCTGCATCTTCGACGGTTTTCATCAATGCGGACAACATTATATTACAAGGAGAGGAGGTTTTATTCCATCTCGGGTATTTTACTTCTCTTAGGCTCCTGCGTTACGTGCACAGCTTTTAATTCCACTTTTGGTTTAGCAGCCCGCCATTGTAAGTAGAGACTGCCTGCTGCTATAGCGAGTCCTAATGCTCCGATAACGTATCCAGGACTAATAAAGGATTCCTCTTCTTTTTCCTCTTCCTTCTTTTCCTTCTTTGCTTTGTTCTTCCTGTTCATCTCAGCGAGCTTCTTCCCCGCCGCGACTCTGCCCGGAGCTTTGGGCTTGGTAATTTGCTGAGGGGTTTCCTCCGCCTTTGTTTCGGTGTCACTCATCTTATATCTAAGGACTTGAAGGACTTGACAAGTAACTTGACGACGACTTGATAATGACTTGACGACGACTTGATAATGACTTGACGACGACTTGACGATGACTTGACTAGGTCCCGTGAATGACTTGACGATGACTTGACTAAGTCCCGTGAATGACTTGACTAAGTCCCGTGAATGACTTGACTAAGTCCCGTGAATGACTTCAGAAGGACTTACATCGACTTGACCAGGTTCTTGTGGGGACTTGACGTCGACCCCGGCAAGTGCTGCCTTAAAGATCTCCTCGACTTGCTTATCCTTCTTGTAGTCCTTCCAAGACACCAATACCTCCTTCAAGTCGACATGCTGAGCCACGTGAAGTCCCAAAGATGCGACTGCCATTAACTTACCGCACTTCAAAGACAACCACCCACAGGTTATCTTAAGTTCTTGAGCAATAACATAATCCTCACTTATGTCCTTCCGCAGCGCCTCCACGTCGTCTATGGGCAGCGCAAGTCCAAGCAATTTAGTGGCCAGGTTAATAGCGGAGTCTGCTACGGCGTTCGTGGTTTTACTTGCAAGGGCGGCTTCGTATCTCTTATGGAACTTCTTAACCTCCTCTTCTGACAACTTATTAACTTGCTCATGGTTGAGGTCCTTGCCTATCATTTCCTTACACTTTCCCGAAGACACAAGGATGTTAAGTTGTTCTTTAAGGTTACTTTCATCCAATTGCGCGGGGACTTCATCTATCAGCTGCTCAATCTCCATATATGTTAATGGAATACGGAAACCTCAAAGAGAAGATCATTTTAGAATGTTGATGTGTCTTTAAATGCCGCATGTATTCGTGTAACTGTTCCTTGCTTATCTCGCCTCCGTAGTCGGAGAGAATGGTTTCCAAATCACTCCGACTGGGAGTGTAGAAGACGACAAGGGAGCCTATGTTTTCCCTAAAAGGCTTTGAGACGCTGGTAAGCTGCTGGGAGAGCAACCAAACGCTGATATTGTCATGTCTGCCGCTGAAGGCGAGCTTCACTAACTCCGATGTGCGTCTTTTTACGTCGTCCCCACAGGCGATGTCATCCAGTATGAGGAGTGTCTGAGTATCCTTTGGGAATTGTTTATGCCAAAACTTCAAATGGCTGGATAACTCATTAGGGTCCAAAATATCCACAAAGAAGTCGTCATCTTTTACTCCTATGCCTTCCCAGGTGCGGTTATTCACATAGGTAGGGCATAATAACACTATGTAGTCGAAGCGGTATCTAAAGGGTCCTAGGAGTTGCTCTACTACGAACTGCGTTTTACCGCAGCCGGTTGGTCCTACTATCAGAGCATTGCAGGGAATATGTTCTGGGTACATTATATATACGATGGACCCAGTGGAAGCAGTAAGAAGGATTGCCGGCGACATGAAAGATAAGAGAGACACCATCGAAATGCAAAGAGAAGAGATAGACCGTTTGAAAGAGCGCGTGCAGGAATTGTATGATGAAATGTGTGGTCTGAAGCGCGCGGAAAGGTTTGGTGCGCTGATAACGATGGCAACGTGGGCAAAAGAGTCCGTTGTGGATTTTATTAAGTATCCCTTATAAGGCTTAAATAACACTTAGTTATAATGAAGTGCAAGGATTGCGACAGGGAGTTCAGTAGCAAACAGGCTTTGCAGTATCACCAAAAAAAGAAGGTATGTTTTAAAGAGGTGGATAACGTCACCACCTGTGGCACTTGCAATCGGCAGTTTAGCAGTAAACAGGCGCTGCGATATCACGTGGAAGGAAGGGTGTGTTTGAAGTCTAAGGAGAGACGCTGTGCTGATTGCAATCGGCTCTTTAGCACGCCCCAAATGTTGCAATACCACCAAGAAAATAGGGTGTGTTTAAAGAATGTGTGTGTGCGCTGTGGGGAGCTCTTAACCGACGTGTGGCATCAACATAGATGTCGTGGTAATTATGATTTGGACGTCGTATGCGAGGAGCATGGTGATGTCGCTGCGAGATGTTGCCCAGTGGAAACCATAAGGAAGTCAACTCTTCGTAAGAAAGAAATAGACCAACGCTTTACGGAGTTCGACCGCGCCGAAGGTACGCGCTGGGAGAACGCAGAGTATTGGAGTGGCCACTGTGACGCGTGTGGTGGCTTAAGGAAAGGAGATGATCATATCTGGCAGTGTTTGTGCCCGCAGCATCATCCCCGCGGTTTTAAGGAGTACTTGGATCGCTTTGATGATTGGCATGCTCAAAACATGGAGGTAAAGAAAGCCCGTAAGGATTAGTAGGCGGCTTAAAATAGTAAGATAGGGTTTGTGCAAAGAGTCTCAGAACTCATCTTTATTTTTATTAATATCCTTTGATTGTTTATTAAGAAGAAAAGAAGATACATTAATAAATATAAGGACCCCTTTTAAAGGGACCTTGCAATGGAGTAGTGAAGTATGACTTGTGCAAAGAGTCCCAAATCCTGATCTTATCTTTATTAATATCCTTTGATTGTTTATTAAGAAGAAAAGAAGATACATTAATAAATATAAGGACCCCTTTTAGAGAAGGCATGCAGGACTTATAATATATGGACTGTATTACCTGCGAACCCCCAGCAGACTGCATTGCCTCTCCTAAGCCAAGAAAAAAATACACCTGCCTTCATTGCGGCAAGGCATTTCTCGAAGGATCCTTTGTGGGGCATTGGTGCCTGGCGGATCAGCGTACGATGGTAGACGCACTTAAGAGTGAAGAGGAGACTCAGGCTCCCAATTAACCACGTCAAATTCCCATCTACCATCCTTCTTACCATGACTCATAACATGTGTGACCTGCTGCCCTTCAATGGCGTACCTTATCCTATCGGGCGCCCAAAGGGTGTATGTTCTTTTTTTATTCTTTAAGACCAAACGCAGACGGTCAATGTCTTCAAAGACCACGTAATTCTTTATCTCATAGATTTCCCCCACCTGCAAATCCCTCCAGTGCGTCTGGATGAACTTTATCTCATTGAATTTATCCTTGTCCATATATTCTATGAAATATCTTTAAATGCGTTCCCAGAGTCTGCGCATTCCTAAACTTCTTGCAGCAATATGCACAAGGTAAACGCATTCCTCGTGCATACTCCGCTATTGCGCGGCAGATGTCGTCGTAGTCGTTGCTGATTAACACCTCGTAACCATTCTGCTCATACCTTTCCAATAGCAGGCGTTGACTGTCAGATAATACCCCGTTGCCTTTAGGAGTCTTCAGCTCTACGCAGAAACCACAGTATCGCACGTGTGCATTCAAGATAAGAAGGTCAGGCTGTCCTCGTTGGTAGCCTTTCTGCCAGCACTTTATGCGCTTGTTTGACGTGTCTTGTAGTTCACCCAGACCAGGGGCTATGAGCATTTGAGGGTAAAACTTGCGGATGTAGTCAACCACTTTTTTATGTAAGTCGAACTCGTTTTCTATTTTAAACACCAATTTGTTTGGGCTGTCAAAACGTCTTTCAATTTCATACTTACCAGCCTTCCTTAGCGTGGGAAGGACTTCCTCAAATACCCAATCTTGGAACTCCTCTGCTTTTGGCATCTTAGAGCTAAATATCAATTGATACAGCCCGGATTCAGTTACGTACAGGGAATCTGGGTGTAAGTTGGAAGGGAGGCGATTCACCTCCCTTCTAAGTTCGCTAAGCTTTACCTTGTATTTATCACGAACATGCACCTTAATCGCATCCTTTGGACGTTCATATTCCAATGCCAAAGCCACCGCCTTTGCCCTAAAGTACAGATTGTCGCCTTGCACTATGCATTGCAGTTCGTTGTCGTTTCTTTCGAATACGCGAAGCATCGTATATCTAAGGAATATTTTAACCTTAATATGCAACACTTTTAAGTTGGTTCATTTCTACGCTTAGCTGCGCGTCTGAGACGACAAAGATGTAGCAGTTTATCTTAGTAGTATCGCTGGCATGTTTGGTGCGCTTGATCTCCAAAGTAATACCATCTTGGGTATTTACCAACCGCAGACCCTGACCATGCATGGATTCGTCGTTCGTCGTGCGCATGTCAATCCATAACGCATATTTATCCTTAAAGAACTCCTTTGGGGCAATTTGATCGCCAAACTTCTGCATTGCCTCCCGGTACATATCTTCAGGTTTTATCCCTTGGGAGTAAACCTTGTTTGGTACTCCGTTTATGTTTACGCCGACATTGGTAATGTTGGGGTTAAAGAACGCCTCGGAGTCGCGCAATCCTGCGGTGTATGTTTTTGCAAACAGCAACATTAGCCCCGTTAAACTGCGTCGTGATATATTAATACTTTGGTTGATGACCTCTTCAACGTTGTTTGTGAAGCTAAACGTCTTGTACATTACTACGTGGTCGTAAAGGAATGCCTTGCCGGAGCTGTATTCCATGCCTGCGCTACGAGCGATATCTTCAGAGTACACGGTCTCGTACTGTAATTCTAAGTTGGTGATAGCATATGGATGCGCGGCTGACGAACTTACGTCTTTTCCTTGCAGGATGTTGGTCGTATCTGCCAAGGTTACTTCGAACTGCAGTTCAGAAAGCTGTCTTGGGTAATACGCACCGTGGTTTGTTATTACTTCAAAGTCCAATGGAATGAGATATTTGGTGCCGTAGGCTGTCTTTATTTCATCTTCTCCTGAGGCGCTGGCGGTTGCGCTTCTTACCTTACGTATGGCTGCGCTTGCTATTCCTTGTTCTATCCTTTGTGCGCGGTCGAAGGCCGTCAACCACAAATCTTTGTATGTGGTGTAAAGATCGTACCTGTTTAAGTCCAACAGGGATTCACCAGCAAACTTGATTCTCATCTTAGAAACGAGGTTCCTGCCTACGTTATTAACAACATAACGCGTGTCTGCGGTATCTGGTTGAACTGCTAGGTCAAACCTTAACGCTAACGTTCCAGGAACTAAGACTAAGTTATCCGTTAGACGGGGAACGCCTACATACAAGGTTTCTCCTGGTTTGGCGCTAGAAGGAGTAAAGGTGACCCGGTGAAAGGTACGTTCTGCTTTCAGACCGCCAACCTGCTTAGGAAGGAGGTTAGGATTTAACTTTGAGCTTATCATATATAATGGAAGCAGAAGGAACGGATTTTGATCCCCTTACCGAAGAAGGTCAAGTAGATATCAACGATGAAGAATACGAGTCTTTACTTCCTAATGACAACGTAGACCAAGAAGGCCTATTTGACAAGCTAAGACGCAGATATGGCAGCCGCAGGCTCCGCGATGCTATGCGTTCTTTGAGAGACAAATTCAGGTCTAAGAATCCATACAGACCTATTCCAGAATATTTACAAATGGTAGACTTAGGACCGGTTCCCGAAGCCCCCAGCGCTGCATGGCTTAGCCAGATTCAGGAACAAATGAACGAATCCATGGGAGAAGAAGAACCGGACGACTTCGATAGGATTAAGGAAGAATTCCCAAACTGGGACCCAGACAAAGCCCAAGTAATGTTCAACGATGATAACGAATGGGGTAAGGAAGTCATAATAGCAAGGTTAAATAAGTCTAATGCTAAGCCATACATTATCAAGGACATAAATGGCAAATACTACCCAGATAAGAATATTCCTCCGACCCTTAGGAAGGCATTAGGAGAACCCAACTTAACCGAGCAACAGGCCGCGGCAAAGGAGGAAACGCGGCTGGATTTCAATAAGATCTTTGAGGCGGCAAAAAGGTTACCGGTCGCTGCAGGCGGTTATGGAACACACGAAGAGTTAAGGGCGCAAGTAAGAACGCTAAATGAGGCACTCAAAACCAAGACAGAGGAAGCTGCTATGCTGAAATCTCAGAAAGAGGAATCGGAGGCCAAGATAAATAAAATACGGACCCTACCAGTACGCCTTGCCGAGCTAGCCGCATCTAAACATGACTTAGCGGAAGCGCTTATAGAATTGGCTGAGGTTGACAAACGAATAGTGGCAGTTAATGACGACTTAGAACGAATCACCAGGGAGCGTGAGGACCTTTTAAGAGCAAGTGAGGATTTGGCGGCTCTTAAGGTGTCTTTCCAGGATCTAGAGCTGGAAAACGACGTCCTCGAAGAAAGATTTAAGGAAATGGAAGACGAATTCATGAGGGGAAACCAAGCTACTGTTGAAAGTCATGCCGCCGAAGTTGCCGACTTTCGGCAGCGGATATCTAAGTTGTTAGATGAAAAGACCACTGCCGTGAAGGACTTTCAGAATGCCTTTAGCCGCTTGGCTGGTAAGGATGAGCAGCTAGTACGCATAGGAAATGAATTAGTGGAGAGTCACGCCAGGGAAAGGCGTATCATAGCACAAATGGCTGAAAAAGATCTGGAAATAAGACAAAGAGAGCAGGCCATCGAAGACCTGGAGGGTCGAATAGAACGACAGCAGGAAGTAATCGATGACCAAACTCGCTCTGAAGAGGAAAGGGAGGCTGCTAGGAAGGAAGTAGAAGCCCTTGAGGTACGCCTTGCGGAATTACTGGCGCAAAAGGAAAAGCTGGAAAAAGAATTGGGGCTTACCACCAAGGAAAAGATAAAAAGAGCTTTGGTGAAATATGGCATTCCACTTGCATTTGCAGTCGCCATTTCCTCCGTAGTAGGTGTGATCCTTAGCTCCCTTAAGGCTACGGGCGCAGGTGTAAAGGCAGCAGGCAAAGGGCTGGCGGACTTGGGTAAAAAGATGGCAGCCTCTTTACCAGGGCTGCTCGGTAGCGTTCTTAGTTTGGTACTTAGAACCGGTGGAGAACTGTTAAAGTTCGTGGGGAATAACATTTGGATCTTAGTCGTCGCTATCGGGGTGGTTCTTTTGAAGAAGATGAAGGTGTAGGCTTATCCTTATGTATTACTGTAGGCTTATTGGGGTACGTTACTGGAGACTTGTCGTCGTCGGACATCCGAGGCATCCTCGACTGGGGATAAGTAAAGATAGTATTCGCGCCGCCTTGATAATTTGGTGCTAGGGGTAGGACGCTCATAGTGCTAATGGGCTTGTGATTCCAGACCGCGTCGGGGGTGGAAGCGCCGCCGATATTATTTATCCTTACGCCACCATCGTTGGGAAGGATTTGCAGCTTAGCACATTTGCAATTGACTATCATGTGAAAAGTAACTGGCGTTAAGTCTTCTGCGCTCATTACAGGGGGCTCCGACGAGAAATGAACTGGATTCCTATTATTATTTTTCGTCCTATAAGGCAGCAATGGATGGTCATTCTCATCGACAAGCCTAAACCCCACGTTTGCACCCAATCCCGTGTTAATGGTAATGGTACAAATAACTAACGCAAGACCCCCAACTTCGACCCACATTCCGATATCAAGCCACTTATTACCCTCATCGTAGGTCTTTTCATCTAAAAAGTGAATGTAATGCGTTTCACTTAAGTGTGGATTCATATATTTCAGCAAACATAGTTTTGCTTCTAGAGGCTAACCACCGTAAGAGTGCTGATGGTTGCGTGATTATAATCATAATCTCTTTGATCCTGTATGCTATTTACGCAAACGTCCCCAGTATCGTCTACGCGTATTTGCAGCTTTACTTTTCCATGGCAATCAGCAACTATGTGGAAAGTCCAAACCGATTGGTTTTCGGGGCTACCGGGGTTGGGTTCTATGGAGAAATGTGCAGGCTCCCTGTTGTTTGTTTTCGCACGCATAGGCTGCAGTATGCCATTCTCATCCAGGAACCTGAAGCCCACGTTGGCATGGCTGCTCGTGCCAATGCAAATACTACAAAGGATTAACTTCTTTCCTGAGTAGTTCAAGTCTACGGACATCCCAGTGACATCAACCCAAGATGCCTGTCTGTATATTACCTCACCTGTGTAAGTCGTATAGACACAATCTACTCCGGATACGTAGGGGTTGTTCATCGCCATATATAATAACTCAAACCAACACTCGCGGCTGTTAAGCCGGCTTTTAGTAAGTTATGGTCATATTCCTCAGGTATCGTGGGCAGTATCTTCTTTTTTACAGTTTTTGATGGTACGGGCGGCTTTTCTTGGTGCTCCTTCTTTGGCTTCTCCACGAAATGGGGGATGTTCCTAAGAGTGTCAGAGTTCACGTCATTCACCCCAAACTTCATGTCTTTGGTGGCTCGCTGTAGTTTGTTGTTGTAACCCACAACAGAACTGGCGTTAATAACCAAATTACTTGGCATTAACCAACAACCGGGTGACAAGGCATAATCCAGTCTAACTTTTGATTGCTGCACCGCGAGTTGATATCTTTGAACTGATTTAGAGATCTCATTCTCAATAACAGCGCTTTCAAAGAGAACAAGGAATACTTGTTGCGTTTCCTGTGAAGCACCACTGGCATCTACGATGGGGCTGCGAGTGCTAACCTGGGCTCCTAGGACGCAGTAGACAAAGGCGTCGATGCTTCGATTAATCCTTGCTAGATTCTTTAACCCAATGCCCTTCGCGGCAAAGAATGGCGCCCAAGGATACTTCTCTTTGCTTTCTATGAAATAAATTAAATTTCCTTTTGTTCCGCTGCCTCCTAAGTCTGAGAATTCGAAGGAGCTGGGATATCCCATGCCTGGACTTTCTATGCTGGCTCCGACATACGAAGCATAAGTGTAAGTCTCTCCTAGACCGTGGGCGGCACCTTCTTTGTTGCGAAAGTCAGGGTTGGTAAGCTTAAATTCATTTCTTAGCCGTTCCCATGCGACTTTGTCATATTTGTTATCCTTTGGGTTAAAGACAGTATCACCTGGAAGTGGCGCGCCTAGCTCATACAATATTCTTCGAATAGTAAAAGCAACATGAAACCTCAGGAAAGGAATATGAAGCATGTCCGCGGCTATACCACATCCTTTAGTAGCAGCCCAGACAGCAAAGTTTAACTGCTGCGGCCAATATCGCATGCTGGGGCCTGATAACCATTCTCTAGATTCTTTCCCCGACGTGTGCTTCATCCGGGTCTCTCTAAAGATGTCTCTGACCGTCACTGCAAAGGTCGTAGAATTCGTCACGGGTATTTTCAAAGAAGTAACCATCTTAGCAAAGTCGTTTGCACCATCTTTGTTATCGTAAAATGGATAATTCTCTGTCGTTGGTAATAGATTCTTTGGGAAGTTAGGCTGCACAGGTGTCGGCTTAGGATGCTTTTCTTCAACAGGTTTTGGTTTCATCTTTACAGGTTTCACAGGATGCTCAACCATGTTTCCAAGATCTTTCCTACTTAAGAAATCTCCATAATTTGGCTGCTCCTCAAAATCGTTCCCAAAAGCGTCGTACATTAGTATATATAATGGATGTTATACCATCAGCACCTCAGTTGTATCCAGAAATACCTAAGGACACGGGTCCTAACGAATTAAACGCTGAAAACTTCCGCTTGAATAAAGCAAATTTAATTTTGGCTTACTTGGAAGGGCAGGCAAAACATTACGAAAACGTCAGAAAGAAATACGTCAGAGCCCGTAGTACGCTACATAAAATTGCGATAACTACAGGATCCATGTCCGTAGCATTAACAGGCACTGGCGTTGCTACTTCGCTTACAGGGCCGGGAATAGTTGTTGGAGTTCCTTTAGCCGGCGTTGGGGCAGCCTGTGGTATCATTTGCTACGGGTATTATGAAACAGTTGTCAAGCAAAATATCCAAGCATGACACGACAATAGCTCTGTCAAGGGCTAAAGTAAATACGATTACTGACCTTGTCTCAAAGGCTTTGCGTGACAGAAAGATAGACGATGTAGAATTCTCGCTTATCTTAGCCGAAGAGGAAAAATACGAGAAATTGAAGATGGACATCAGAAATAAAAAAACAGTCGTCAAAGATTTAACCGAGGAATCTCGCAAAAAGATCTACCAAGAAGCAAAGGAAGAGCTTCAAAGAAAACTCGCTTAGACATCAGTTTTGAAAAGAGCGTGACAGGATTCTATTTGCATATCGAACGTCAGTACGCGTAATATAAATCGTCTTATGCCATAAGATCCACTATCTTCTTGGAATCCAACCTAACAGAGGGTGGTTGGGGTATATTTTGTAAAATATATTGTAAATTACGTCAGGATAATAAGGAATATCCTTATCCAGCCGACAAAACATCCACTTGGCTCTGCTCATATCAGAAACTTCGGGAATAGAATTACCGGTAATTTCAGATAAAAGATAGGGAATAGCTTTGTAATATTTCCCTAGCTTTAATTTTTTCAGCGTCTTCCGTAGACTTTGTGGCGTTGGTTCTTCTAAGTGGTCTATGATTCTTTCCATTACTTCGTCGTCTAAATATACCGGCCGTAAACCTTGGATATGACTCATCCAGTCTCGGAAGTATTTTATTCTTTTGTATGGGGTCTTCTTACGACCTCCGTTAGAATAATATTGTTCCCTGGTAGCAGAAGGTACGGCATTACGAATATTCTTACCACACTCGTAACACTGTGCTGACGTGTCATCTTCTATTTGCATCTTCTTACCACAGCAAATATACTTATTCGGTTTAGTAGGTACAAACTTAGGTTTCAAACACTTTACACAGAAGTCGTAAACAAACTTCTTACATTCGTGCATCGTATATCCATAAGATATTTTACCTCCGTTTGCGTTACCCAAACACAGCAGCAGTGAGGGACTTATCCCGAGGCCGGCGGATCGCGCAAGACCCCCTGTAGGGCCTCGTCACTGCTCCAAAAACCCCAGGGGGGGCTGGTGTTTTTCAATATGTGATTTTTAGCAATGCCGGCCGATCGTGAGTCCCCCTCACTGCTGCTGAAGGGCTTACATCCGATAATTTACGCGTGGTATGGGAAGCATTTACAGGAGAAAGAATGGATACCGATACCACTCCTCAAATTCCTCGAAGAGCGCAAACTCCTGAAATACACAGCACACGAAGCCATACTCTGTCACTCCTCCTTCACGAAATGGTTACCGGAGCATAACCCCACAGCAAGTATAATCATAGGAAAGTTCACACAAGGCGCAAAAGAAGGTGAGAAACATATGCAGCGGCGCTTGATAACGGACGAAGGCGAACTAAGTTTCCTCGTGAAACGAGCACATGATGATGGAACGATGGTATCTGTGGAAAAGTGGGTCTATTTCATAGAAGGCCAAAGAGAACACGAATGGAATGCGCTGTGTTATTACCAAGATCACAGACCGCAGTATTACCATCTGCGTGCCAGCATGTTAGCATATGCGCATATTAACCTATTAGCAATGTTGCTTAGGTTTGACAAAGAGGACGTACCGCGCGTAGCTACGGATTCCTTGTATGTAAGGCCAGAGGTGTTAGAAAAGATGAAAGAATTCTACACCGACGACGAACTCGCAGAAAGCGGTCAATGGCGCGTCAAAGACGAAGAGATAAAAGCTTGGAGAGAACGTGTAGAATATCACGGCGAACACCTCCGCGGTTCGATTACCCCCACAGAAGAGCCATTACCGTCAGTTGCAGACCCCATTTCCTACCAACGCTTTTCCTATTTGTACGGTACCGGAGGTAGTGGCAAGACAACGCGTGTCTTGGAACTCTTTCCAAAGATAAAGGTGTAACTCCTACGCATCGTTTGGAAAGGGAACTCTGCGAAATGGGTTACGACGCACAAACCTACCACAGCTTCTTTCGCTGGAATGGTCAAAAGTGGGTACCGGAAGCAATACGCGACATACCTCCGGTGATACTTTGGGATGAGATTTGCACCGTGCCATTAGAAATACTACACGAGTTCGTAGACTTCATCCGTGGGAAATCCCAAGTGATATTTGCCGGGGATCCGTGTCAACCGCCTCCAATAGCCGGAGAGATGCCCCACGAATGGTTAAAAGGAATGGTAGACCACTGCGAAGAGATTAACACCGACTACCGCAGCAAGGATCAAGTGAGGAAATTAAAGGCAGAACTGCGGGGCCTTAGTGATGCCGACCAATGTAAGACATTGCGTAAACGCGTACGAGCGAAATCCTACGAGGACTTCCTATACAGCTGGCATCCTGAGGATTTGGTGCTGAGCAGCAAACGCGCAGCGCAGTTCCGCATACAGAAAGACTTACTCAAAATACACCAGGAGCGCTTCCCTGGGCATCTGGTGCCCATTTGTTACAAACCCCACGACACCCGAATGCAGAAAAAAGACGTCTGGGTCCCGGGAACTAAGACCAGGTTAGAAAACGCAGTAACGCATGATAAGGTTTGGGTGCCTATGAAAATGGTGGAAAAGAATTACCTCCCATCCAGACTGGCGTTTGGGTTATTGCATGACAGTCCACAGCGCGCAGGGGCTTACCATAACAGAAACCTTGTGGATCATAGACCAGCGGCTGTGTTGGAGCAATTTGATATACACCGCCGTAAGTCGTGTGGAGTATGCCAAACAGTTAAAAAGAGCCTGGGGTCCGCAATTGCGGTACGACCGCACTTCTGAAGAAGTAGCAAAGGAGAACATCGCTAAGAAACTCCTTCGCTACAAGCGGCACGACGAAGAAAAAAATATGACGTTCGACCTATGCGTGGACGACGTCTATAAGAAAGGGGCACGCTGCGCCAAATGTAACATACCGCTACTATGGAGGTTTGACCCGAATGACGATCAGCAGTTCTCCGTGGATCGCATAAATAACAAACGCGGGCATTGCAGAGGCAACGTAAGACTGACATGCCTAGAGTGCAATCGGGCGCGCGGTGCTGCACTACTTTGAATCTTTAGGAACTATGAGCAGCTCTTCCTTGACGAATCCGCGACTTGGGGCCATTTAGGTAATACAACACAGGTTGCCCTTCCTTGGTGACGGACTTTGAAATCTCATACGTTTCCAAAGACCAGTTAGGATCCGGTGCTCTCTTACTGCCACCTTCGAGTTCCCCCGGCTGATAGAGGTATCTAACCACTATGTTGCGGGGTAGCTTTTTTCCTTTAGTCCGACCGCCCTCGAACTTCTGACGAAGGACTTGTGTTCCACGTGCTTCTTTTTATGGCGTCCTTGGGTTTCATTCCCGTAGCCCTGGCCGCCTCGTTATTCAAAGCCGCGATGACCTGGGGAAGCCGCTGTGTCCATTCCTTGTTTCGCTTAGAGGGATCTTCCAGCTCTTTCCAATATTGGTATCCAAAGAGACGCTCGGCCAGGGTCTTATTAAATCTTTCAACGATGCTCTGACCTCTGTGGTACTCTGCTTCGGCTCTTCTTATCTTGGTGTCGTGGTCTTTCAGGGTCTTGGTAACCACGCCCATAAACTCCGTTCCCGAATCCACTTGCAGCAGCTTAGGCCATTTCAGAACGCGCTTATAAATCCTACCTAGGACTTCTGCGACTTCCCCAGAATCCTTGCTGGTTATGGGTTCGGCGTCCTTGTATCTGCTTGCGATATCAACCACGGTCAAAGCGTATCTATAGGTCTTTCTTCTCACCGTGTCGTGTGGTAAGAAAGGCCCCCCTTGGGGG
>WHPX01000921.1:0-88661 GCA_011057435.1 Actinia equina | reverse complement strand
CAGAACCAGGCGCTATAGCAGTTCAAGTGTACCTATCAAAAATAATGGGGTTTTACGCAAATGTAACCCATATCGATGAAACCCAAATAAAGAACCATTTTATGAATTTTGATATGAATAGGGTTACACAAAAATTTTCAGTTCTACTACAAACAAGACCTAAACAAAATACATCCAGGCTCCCGTCGCACACTCCATTCAGGCGCATTTCAATTTTAGGTCTTATGGCGTACACGATGTAGACAAAAAGGAAACAACATTTATTTTATGTTAGTATTTTTGGAAATAATTTGTTTTGTTTTGAAAGTAAACCTTTTTTAAAAAAGAAAGTCCCCTTTTTTAGCCTCTTGTAAACTGTAATTATGCAATCAAAACTGATTAATGCATTGTGAAAGGTGACTGTAACTCTTTTTTCTATCTATTCCAAATGATATCATCATTCTGACAAATATAATAAATGAAACACAATTATATCTCACTTTTGTAGTTAACCAATGATCTATTCCAAAAGAGCTTAATATATAGTCAATATATGAGCTGTTTCAAGAAATAAAACCTGGAACTGAAAAGAAATAACATTGACTTAGAGTCACACAAAATGTATACTTCCATTTTAAAGTTTTAAATTTTTTAAGTTTTAAATTTTAAATTTGACTAGGATATAGCCACACTCCCAAGAAACATCTAATCTACTGATCTTGTGTACCAAAACAATGGAATTTTAAGATTAATACATAAGGTATACTTATGAAGCATTGTAAAGAATAAATATCTAGCTGCTACCATGAATATATTTAACTGGTTTTTTGCAAGTGAACATTTTCATGAAAAACCTCAGAATTGCCCAACTGAGTTCAGGAATTTTTCTATATATATATTATTCTATTTTCTATATGGTCTTCTCAACAGTATACCTTTTAAACTATATATATATACATTTGTATGAATGGTAGATGGAAAATCTATCTTCTTTGGTTCTTTACTTTTGTAAAATAAACACTGAGGACAATTCACATGGCCAGGCCTCTGCAGTAAAAATAGTGAAGGCCTTTACACATAATGACTTAACAAAAAAAATTCAGAAAGACTTTTCTATTTTCAATGCTGCAAAGTGCTTATATAGAGAAATACATTACTATGTAAATAGCAGGTTTGGGATACAACTGAAAAAACCTTGAAAAGCTAGAAATTGAGAAAAAAGTCATTTTTGACATTGTTTAACATTGTTTTGGTTTTGGTATTCACCTGTATAAAGATTTTTAAAGAAAACAAGACCTGAACCAAACTATACAACAGCTCACAGTTATACACAACCTTACTCCCACTTTACAGCTATAGCACTAAACAAAATATTTTCCCTTTTTAATCAAAGGAGTTTACCTCCACACTAAACATTATCAGTATATTATAATATTATGGGGTTGTTTTTTTCTTTTCATTTATAATATATGAACTTATTGAACTGAAATGAAAGTAATATGACTGGAGATATCCTAATATAGACTCTAATTTGCATTCAATTCCTTTTAATAGTGATGAAAATATTCAATTGTAAACCAGGAGGTCATTAAACTAGCCTTTTAACAGCAACTTCAGTCTGTGTTCAAAATCTTCTTGAAACTTATGAAACTGTTTGAATAATTTATTGTTATTGTTGTTGTTGCTTTTTTTTGCTTTTCGTTGTGTTTTTTGTTTGGGAAATTCCCAAGCGAAGGCATATCTATGATTTTACCTCACGTTATTGAAATTTGTCGAAAATTTGCGAGTACCAGAATTTATAAGTAAGGTATTTTACATCATAATCGGGGTAAAAGCATGTTCACCTATAACTTTTATTACGAATTTCAAAATTTACAGTATCCATGACTATATTTACTTGATTATCTTGACAATCGATGAGCTTTTCAAGTTCAGAATCTTGAAATAGACTTGGAACAAGAAAGCAATAATTATATTCCTTCTCTGTCTTTCTATCAAAGTAAGCTTACTCGATGACTTGTTTTTGTCCGAATCAGACTGAAAACTTGACAATTTACCATCTACCGGGCATCGTGTTACTCGTCTGTATCCTTTTATTGATAAACTACGGCATATGATCAAGGTGTTTGAGATAAAAACTGCGATTTTCGGAAGGAAAAATACTCGACAGCAATCCTTTCCCCGTCCGCCATTTTGTCAGGGCGCCTGCGATAAATTCAGCGGTACACCATATTGCGCACTCTCAGTTGAGATTTAAGAGAGGCTGTCCGTAAATATCGACTATTGTCGGAAAAAATTTAAAAAATGAAAATTTTCTTTTCCTTACCAGAAGATTACATTAGTTGAACTGATTCTCAGAAAAAAATAAAAAACTTGAAAAAAACAATTTTCCTCGCCGAAAAATGACATTTTCGGTTTTCTCGCTTCCAGGCGGGTTTTCAAGGGTGAAAAGTACGCCTCGTTATGAACTCTCTAAAAAGTTTCATTTCAATGCAAACTAAAAACCAATACAATATTTTGATAGAACACATAATAGTTGACATTCACATTATAAAATTATTACGATTAATATAAGATTGATTATTTAGTGAATTTTTGAATCTTTGACATTTTTTCAGTACAAAAAATACATCAAAATCAGGGCATCTTTTTAGCCATTTCTACATCGCCTATAGATTCAAAACTATATCTTGGTGAAAGAGCAATGTTTCGTCTACACGAAAATGCAATAATATTTTTGGGCTACTCATTTTTTTAAACACGAGAGCTCATAACGCAAGCTGCTCTGAGGTCAAATTTAGTGAAAAACTTCTGGTACTTTGGTCAAGCAACTGGCATTGAATGAAAGCAAACTGGCGACAAAACGCAATCATGTCTATTTATATACATCGTTAATGATAAAGAAAGAAATAAAGAACATCTGAACGCTGTTTTTAGCTTTACAAACACATACCTTAACCAGAATTTATGGAAATCTCGATGACTGCGCGTACGATGCTATGTTGTTGTCGCCATTATCGGCTCTGCATTATTAAAGTACAAAGTTGACCAAAGTTTGCTTTTAATTTCCACGGCCGGTGAGTCTTCCTCAGTTCTATTATACATCCTGAACCCATCTTCAGAAATATTGGCATGATATTTGAAATATGATTAAGGGAATATTTTAAGTAAGTAACAAAGATGCGAAACGAGCTAATTATTTAAACGAGAGCGTGACGCCGTTACACACAGGAAGCCCGGTCAAATACTTTCTAACAGAGTCGGAAGAAGTACTTTGTCATTTTTCAATTTCACGATCATGTATTTTAGATATCTATTTATTTTTTGCCTTTCAATGCAATTGATTGATCTGTTAGAATATCGATAGATTTTTCGCTTTATTTATGTTTTGTTACATCGTTTTCTACGGAACAGAAATGAAATTGACAACCTTTTTCAGCACGCGCGTGTCCACGTGCCCTTCCTTATGTTATTTACGCAGTGTTTTGAACGACGCTGAGAATAATTCGCGACGAATAATGGCAACATGTGATTATTCCAACTTTGTGGGTGGTCCTTGTCGTCCCAGCAAGTTTAATCCATCTAATACCAAATGCATATCAATTACAAATTGCAAGAAAGAAATCAGAGGTCATTTGAAGACTTTCCGAACGTTTGATTCTTCCGTCGATACCGAAATCTCTCTTCTACTAGCAAGAGCAGGTATGTTTTCATGAAGTTATATAATGACCCAAATATGCTTGACTGATCGCCGTATATATACCCCATACGTCTCTAACGTATTGGCAGTTTGTTTTAAACTATGTAAAACTTGACTATTGAAGGAGAGAAGATCAAGACGTGGAAGATTCTTCAGTGGGACTTCACTCTGGAAATATGATTGACACCAAACAAAATTTGTGTATATTGTAAATATTATTTTAAAAAAACTTTTTTTCTAAGCTGTCTCACATAGTCCAAACTTCAAAAAGGCTTCATGGCTTATATCTCCGGCTAACATCTATTAGGCGGTAAACTGGTCCAATTCTAATAACTCTCTCTTTTCCGATATTGTAGGTATTTTCGAACAAGACGATAATGCACTAAAGCGATCTATTTGTCCTCGACATAGAGATAAATTTGGCGTGAGTTGGGTTTGCAACAAGAAAATGTGTGCTGTCCCTACAGAGTGGGCTCCTCATAAAACACACCCCAGAAAAGGTGATCGCGGAATCAATCTTGTACAGTCCAAACGACTATTTGATCTCACATCAGTGCTCGTTCCGGTTGGTTCACGTAAGTTCGCATTTAACCGATTATTTTTCTCATCGATGATTTATCATTCTCATCAAAATCATCATGTCATCATGCATGATTATCGTCATCATCATCATCATCCATGTTTATCATCATCATCACCATCATCCATGTTTATCATCATCATCACCATCATCCATGTTTACCATCATCATCACCATCATCCATGTTTATCATCATCATCACCATCACCCATGATTATCATCATCATCACCATCATCCATGTTTATCATCATCATCACCATCACCCATGATTATCATCATCATCACCATCACCCATGATTATCATCTTCATCACCATCATCCATGTTTATCATCATCATCACCATCACCCATGATTATCATCATCATCATGCATGATTATCGTAATTATTTAATTGTTGATTCTCCTGGTTCAATTGCCCTATTTCACTATGACGTCACATTTAAACAATCTATTGTTTAAACGCAAAGGATCATGGTCGTCGGACGGGGTCAAATCAACGCAAATTAACCGATAATTGTTCTAAAATCCGTATCAATTCACGAAGAGAAGTAGAATACCCAGAAAACGCTCAGATACATATTAACACACATTATATCTGAATACCAGGCCATTTTAGATTAAACTGTTTCGCTAGGAGCAAATTTTGTCGAATTTCCTGTTGCATTTGGCAATTCTATCCCCCACATAAACAAGCAGTGACGTGAAATAGGGCAATTACTCACACATAATAATATTCATAATAATGATAATTTGTTATTATTTCATGATTTACACGATTACAATGCTCTCTTTATTATCCCCAAAGCTATATGCAAGCGGTGTCGTCTGTCTTTAGGGGGCGCAGAGCTAAACATTAGTCAAAAAGAGCAAGATCAATCCATGAACAATGCATCATGCCCATCATCTGATACAGAAAAAGTAATCAATATAAGAAATTCTTTCATAGTGTTGCTTCCAAACTATTAATTTTTTGTGTGAATATTTTGTTTAAAGAATGACTCTCTAACCGACCTAAGTGGCATATGCTCTGAAATGGAAAACCTGTACATCGCGCCAGAAGATTCAAGTCAGTTCATCCCAGAAAACACCAGCAGTAGTAGTTCCAGTGAACAACTTAGCTTAACTACCTCGAAGAAAGATTCAAGTCTACTTATCCGTCGCGCAAAGTTAAATGCGTTTCTTGATGCTAGTGGAAGAGCCAACATATCAAAGACAAGTAAAGCATGGAATCATTTATCTTCCCATTCTCAGAATAAATATATCAGCCAGACCAAAGATGCAGTTGTAGCAGTTTTAGAAGTTATTCAACCAAATGATCCACGGTGTTTATGGGAAGATCTGAAACGCTCACATTCTGTAGAGAAAGCGTTAGGTGCTCATGATATTATTGAAAAGACCTACTTAACAGCATTGGCTGAAGCTTACGATAACGCAGATAGTTGGGACACCCGACGACAAGTATTATCTTTTATGGCAGACCTAGTTCCTTACTCCACTATTCAAGCGTACATTCCAGGGATTACTGATTTCAGAGTAAAGGCTGCCCGTCATCACCAATTACAACATGGGCGTGGTGCATTATTGCCTGAAACTCAAAGTCCAAAATTGCGCATCAACCCCTCTCAACTGGATCACTTCTTATCTTTCATAACAAGCTCTCACGTCGTTCAAGATCTGCCTTTTGGCCAGCGGTATCTACAACTCTCAAATGGGCAGATTCTCCAAACACCTAACGTCATCAGGACTATGGTGCCACAGCGTATTATCGACCAGTACACTCAGTATTGTAAAGAAGTTAGCTTTATCCCATTCAGCGCTTCCACCATGAGACGAATTTTGTCATCATGCAGTGCCTCAGTTCGCAAATCTTTACAGGGTCTAGATTACATAGCTGCCGAAGGGTCTAAAGCATTTGATGATTTGCTGTCTATCTCCCAGAAGCTTTGTGATTATGGGTGCCTCGAAAAACCCGTTTTGAAACAACTTGATCTGTCATTGAGAAAAGGAAAACAATACCTCAAAGGCGATTATAAGGTATTACTTGTCTGAATTATTTTGTACGAATCGTTATCATTCATTTCACCGGCAAATACGTTTCCCATGTGCTCCACCCTCAAACTGCGCATGTTGAAATAAGATGATCATAAAAGGTGCAACTGGATGAAGTGAGTGCAGTCTTCTTATTATCGAAAATCGCTATCGCGCAATCCTGATTGCGAGCGTTTACAAAAAAAAAAAAAAAACTTAAAGGAATCCAAAATGTTTCTCTAAACGACGATCTAATAACCTATCAGGTAATGGTTAAATTTTTTTTCTTACAAAGGTTTTTTTTACTGATCAGGTGCACATAGCTGTTTTGTCTAATATTGCTGACCACTGCATCTCGTACGCTTTGAGCGATCCAAAAGATGAGCACTTCAAGACCGTTGCGTGCGTTCATGCTCACGATGAGCGTTGTGCATCATGCGAGGAGTTAAAAAACGCAATAAAGGAAGTGGAGACAAAACTACTTAGTTCCGGTTCAGCATTAACGAATGATGATCGAGACGACCTTGAGTATATGTTCAAGCAAGCTGTTGCAGCAATTAACGCCTGGAAGGCACACCAGCTACGATCTACGCAGCAAGATAGGGCTCGTATTGACATATTGCGAAGACTGGGACCAACGTCTGTGTTTGTAACCAATGACTGGGCGATGAAATTCTTGCCGCAAAAGTATAGGGAGACGCAGGCTGATTGGTTTGCGAAGCGTGGCATATCCTGGCACATTAGTGTTGTTGTGCGGAAGGTGAAGGATGTTATACAACACCAGACGCTTGTGCATATTGTCAAAAACACAACACAAGACGCCATGACCGTCATTGCTTTGATGAAGCATACGTTATTGCAGCTTAAGAAAGAACATCCTGAACTTGACACAGCATATTTTCGGCAAGACAACGCCGGCTGTTATCACAGCGTGGCACTTTTATCTGCATGTCGACATCTAGCTAAAACAGGTATCAAGGTAGAGAGGGTGGATTTTAGCGACCCCCAGGGGGGCAAAGGACCCTGTGACAGGAAAGCCGCTACGATCAAATCTCATGTACGCCGTTATATTAACGAGGGAAATGACGTAACAACCGCGGAGGAACTTTTCAACGCTATGGTATCGCATGATAGAGTAAAAGGTGTCCGGGTGGCCCTCCTAGATAACGCAAAAATGCAGGTGTCAATGGCCGAATGGAAATGGAAAGGCGTGAACAGCTTAAACAACTTTTTGTATAGAGATAAAAAACAACAAACGGTCCAAGTGTGGAGAGCCTACGACATCGGCAAAGGCAAAGAGCTTTCCTGGAGTAAATTGGAAGGTACGTACCGTTTTTGTTTATCATCATGAACATCGTCATCATTATGCATCATCATTAATTTCATGGATCATCATCACCATTGTCATTATGCATCATTTTCGCCATCATCGTCATCATGCATCATCTTGATTTTTCATCATCAGTCATTATGATGATGATCACTCATCATTTCATCGCTATTTGTTATTATTACTTATTATTATTGAATTTACTATTGTGCATTATTTTTTTATGAGAATAGTTTTTTAAATGATTCGTACATGTTATTAGGCAAAGGAAGTCCTTTCAAGTGCACTGTAGAGGAGATAGAGTTCTCAGAGGGTGATTTCGTAGACGCCGCTACCAAACCAATTAGGTATAATAATATTTATAAAACATGTAATATACATATTACTCATATATGTATATATATATATTATAGGTTTACATATTTATATATCTTTTTGGTCAGCTCCTTGGATAAAGATAACTCCAAGTCAGATCTAAAAGTAGAAGATGCAGTAACAGAGGACTGCACACCTGAAGGTGACATTCAATTGCCGGCTGACGCATTGTATTCATGTCCAAAGGAAGGATGTGTTAAAGCTTTTCAAAGGCACAGCAGTCTTGAGAACCACATGTTCTATGGAACCTGCATTATTAAAGCGGAAAAGGTAATCTTGCACAGAAAAAATGTAATCTTACATTACCGAAATAATAACCCGGTATTTAGTTTATAGAGAGATGTTTATATTGCCAAGTCTGGACTTAACAAATATTCCCTTAATAAAAACGGACTTTTAAATGAGCTTTAAACTAACAGTGTTACTTTTCATTATATATATAAGGAAACTCTCCTGGACAAGGCTAAAATATTGTATCGGGAGAAACTATCACAAGAAGGATCGTGCAGCCAACCAGTCGTCCTGGGTACCAGCGGTGCATCTTCAACTGCTCAGTCTACATTAGAGGTTCTGCAAATGGGATGGGCTTTAAAGATTTCAAAGCAGGGCGAAAGATTTAATGACAACCAAAAAAAGTACCTCAATGCCAAATACCAGATAGGTCAGGATACTGGCAACAAAGCGGACCCCGAACAAGTGTCTCGCGACATGAGGCGAGCAAAAAGCGAAACAGGGGAACGTCGCTTCACGGTTAAAGAATTTTTGTCGGCCCAACAAATACAGTCCTATTTTTCAAGGACCTCTGCAAAGTTGAAGCATGCAGGTGCAGGCCAAGCACACGACATAGAGGCCGCTGAAGATCAAAGTTGTTACAGCTCTATCCGTGATAACATCCTGAGAAAATGCCAGCTAAGTCATCCCATTATTTATGATACATACAACGTTTGCGAGCTTTATGCAGCTAAAAACCTTAAAAAGCTCACTGTTGTAATGTTGCACAACATTTGCGTTTTCTTCAACATGGATGAGGACTCTTCTCACAAGAAACGCAAGGCACCTTATCTGGCATTCATAAATGAACTTGTTCAATCGTGTACGTGCACAAGAAGCAGCTCCTGAGAGTTTTACAGCTACTAAACGCTTAATTTGGGTATTGTTAACAGAAACAAGAAAAGAACAGAACATGTAATCATTGATCTCTCGTATTGCGACGCTTCTCTCTTTTGAAAGATTTACGGCAAAACGGTGCCTTTCCTGTGTGTATGTCTTCCGACTCTGTTAGAAAGTATTTGGCCGGGCTTCCTGTGTGTAACGGCGTCACGCTCTCGTTTAAATAATTAGCTCGTTTCGCATCTTTGTTACTTACTTAAAATATTCCCTTAATCATATTTCAAATATCATGCCAATATTTCTGAAGATGGGTTCAGGATGTATAATAGAACTGAGGAAGACTCACCGGCCGTGGAAATTAAAAGCAAACTTTGGTCAACTTTGTACTTTAATAATGCAGAGCCGATAATGGCGACAACAACATAGCATCGTACGCGCAGTCATCGAGATTTCCATAAATTCTGGTTAAGGTATGTGTTTGTAAAGCTAAAAACAGCGTTCAGATGTTCTTTATTTCTTTCTTTATCATTAACGATGTATATAAATAGACATGATTGCGTTTTGTCGCCAGTTTGCTTTCATTCAATGCCAGTTGCTTGACCAAAGTACCAGAAGTTTTTCACTAAATTTGACCTCAGAGCAGCTTGCGTTATGAGCTCTCGTGTTTAAAAAAATGAGTAGCCCAAAAATATTATTGCATTTTCGTGTAGACGAAACATTGCTCTTTCACCAAGATATAGTTTTGAATCTATAGGCGATGTAGAAATGGCTAAAAAGATGCCCTGATTTTGATGTATTTTTTGTACTGAAAAAATGTCAAAGATTCAAAAATTCACTAAATAATCAATCTTATATTAATCGTAATAATTTTATAATGTGAATGTCAACTATTATGTGTTCTATCAAAATATTGTATTGGTTTTTAGTTTGCATTGAAATGAAACTTTTTAGAGAGTTCATAACGAGGCGTACTTTTCACCCTTGAAAACCCGCCTGGAAGCGAGAAAACCGAAAATATCATTTTTCGGCGAGAAAATTGTTTTTTTCAAGTTTTTTATTTTTTTCTGAGAATCAGTTCAACTAATGTAATCTTCTGGTAAGGAAAAGAAAATTTTCATTTTTAAAATTTTTTCCGACAATAGTCGATATTTACGGACAGCCTCTCTTAAATTAGCCAATCAGCGGTTTTTTAGCCGTGTCGTACCGACCAGGAACACCACTGGTGGCTCCATACATTTCAACCTAAACTTGCTTCATGTTTACTCGCCTATAGTTCCGCAACGAAATGCTTTACAGCCTTCAAATTAGGCCAGAATATGTAGTTTTGACCGCTTTACAAGATTATAAAACTTTTATTTCATTATAATGCGAATTTATGCTTTTGAAATTCATTATGACGTAGGTGAAAACCGTGGGGGGGGGGGGGGGGGTACTACCACCCCAACTTGGGTAGGGGTGTGCCACCAGGACCTCAAAACCCTGACCCTATTCCGACTAAAATGATACCCTATCCCAGACAAAATGTCAAAAAATGATATCCTACCCCAGACCCAAAAGCCGAAAAACCATACCCTATAGGGCGGCACATACCCGTATAGCAAATATAGGGGAGTACTCCCGCCCCCCCCCCCCCCCCCCCCTATTGTTTTGAAACTTGTCGGGATATCATCGTTATTCCTTTCGTATCCTTTGGGATACTCATGAATTTTTCGAAGAGTAAAAACAAAAGAAAATGAATCCCCTGGAGGTTTGTCACGATGAATAGGGGAAACATTGTCACACCACGAATAAGGTCTATTACTATTCAAGAATCTACTATCATTGACGTGCAACGAAGCGACGAAAGAAACGCGAATACATTAAATCGAATTCAAGTACACTATTACGTCGAGAATTGCAACAAAATCCTGCCACCGAAGAAGACAAGGTTCAGAAAGCTACTCTTCTACACCTTGCTGGGACGGGAGTCCAACGATTGCTCTCTGGGTTGCCTGGAGCTAAAGAGAAGTTTAAGGATGTGGAACAAGCCTTGAGTACATACTTTTACCAAAAAAGAAGCAAGTGGGCCGAAAGATACAAATTCCGTAAACGTGCACAACTTCAACATGAATCACTGGATACCTTCATTGCAGAGCTAAAGATGCTCAGTCTTACTTATGATTTCGGCGAGGTGGCCGAAGAAAACATCCTGGGCCAAGTCATAAAAAAATGTAATGATGAGTACTTGCGAGAGAAACTTTTGCAACAGGGAGACACCTTGACCCTGGAGAAAGCACAGACGCTCGGGAGAGCGATTGAGTCTACAAAGAAAGATACGCAGCTTCTTGGGGGATAGAAGTCCCAAAGCACAATGACTGAAAAGTATAATGTCAAATTTAGTGAAATCACCTGCAGCTAAAGCAAAGGAGAAAGCCTGTTTTCGATGTGGAAATACTGATCATCTGGCAAACGATGAAAAGTGTAGAGCACAGATATGCACAGATATGCACAGTGCCGAAAACTCAAGAAGATGGGACACTTCTGGAAGTATTGTAAGTCATCTGAAAGTGAGAGGAAAGAAGATGTGAAGTTTGTTCATATAAGTACACTCATGAATATTTATATTATGCGAGTAAGGATGGTGGGATGAAGTGCACAGTTAGCCAGTGTATGTGATTTAGGTCGAAGGCCCCCCTCTGTTAGGGAGGAGTGCATTGTCAACCCTCAATATTGTGAAAATTCAAGCTGTAGGGAGTGGTCCAGCTCATGAGAGAGAGTGTATCTTATGGGAGTACGAGGATGTCTTCAAGGAGGAGCTGGGAGAGTTTAAGAATTATGAGTATAAAATCAAAGTAAACCCAGAAGTTCCACCAAAGGTGCAAAGGCAAAGACCAGTGCCAGCAGCCCTTGAGGAAAGATTGAAAGCATAAATAGAACGAATGATCCAAGAAGAGGTGATAGAAGAAGCGACGGGAACGTCATGGATCTCACCAGTACACATTGTTTACAAAGGGAATGGAGAGTTGAGAGCAGTCATACGTGAACGATTCCCAATTCCCCGAATCCAAGATTTGCTGCGCCAACTTAATGGAGCAAGAATGTTTTCTACACTTGACCTGAGGAGAGCATACTGGCAAGTACGTCTCGCAGAAGAATCCAGAGAGATTACCTCATTCATGACAGCAGGTAAAGTGTACCAGTTCAAGCGATTACCATTCGAACTAGCGTCAGCACCACAGATTTACCAAAGAGTGATAAGTATTGTCGGTGAAGGTCTATCAGGGGTGCTAAACTACTTCGATGATGTAGTGGTGTACGAGTCAACCCCAGAAGAACACTGGCAGAGTCTCCGTGCACTGATGGATAAACTACGAGCATCAGGCTTGCGTCTAAATGCAGAGAAGTGTGTCATGGGTGTGTCTGAGCTAACATTTCTGGGTCATATCATCTCAGCAGCTGGCATAAGACCTGACCCCGAGAAGGTAAAAGCAATTGCTGGTGCACCGATACCGCAAAATCAAGCTCAACTGAGGTCATTCCTGGGGAGTATTACATAACTGACACAATTTGTGCCCAACCTTGCAACAGTGATTGCCCCCCTGCGACAGCTGACACAGAAGAATGTGACATGGAAATGGAACACAAAGGAAACTCTAGCCTTTGAGAAAGTGAGAGAACTTCTGTTGAAAGCACCCTGTCTTGCACACTAGCCGAAGCCGACGCCAAACTAGTTGCGGCCAGTAGCGTATGCGTCAAGAAGTTTAACAGATACAAAGAAGCGGGATTCCCAGATTGAGCGTGAAGTTTTGTCTGTACTTTATGGATTGCAGAAGATGCATACATACATCTATGGCCGTCACGTTGAGGTTGCAACTGACCATAAACCTTTGCTGGGCGTGTTTACCAAGACTACACAGTCAATTCGTCTCGAAAGGATTGCACTACAATGCCAAGACTATGACTTTCGGTCGTCTATGAACCGGGAGCTGATAACATTGCAGATGGACTGTCCAGATTTACAGTGAGTATTCAAACGACCGAAGCTAGTTAAAAGTGAAGATGCGATGCTCTCAATCGATGAAATAAAGCAGGCAGGAGAGACTGACCCTGAGTTGAAAGAAGTGGGAAGTGCGATTGATGGTAACTGGAACCTGGTCGATAGTAAATGGAAACATTTGAAAGATCAACTGACCTATGCTGAGGGTTTACTATGCCGCAGTCGACGCATTTATGTTCCAGAACAACTAAGGAAGAAGGCACTGGTGTTGGCGCACGAGGCACATAAAGGTATTGTTCGCTGCAAGCAACGACTATACAGTATCCTGTTCTGGCCGGGAATGGACGCTGCTATTGAAGAATTCTGCCGTAACTGGTGGAACATGCGTGTGACTGCAGCCATTGCGCCGAGATACACCTAATAGTCCTACTCCTTTACCGGAACATTGCTGGGACAAATGTGGCCTTGATCTGGTTGGTCCATTTCCTGGAGACATCTACATCATGACCTGGCCGGAGGCTGTCATTCTCAAGAATATAAACAGCAGGAAAATTATTAGACTTCTTACAGAAATCTTTGCACGCTTCGGTAACCCAAAGGTCTTTGTTACTGACAACGGACGTCAGTTTACGTCTGCAGAATTCCAAAGCTTCTTGAAATTAAATGGGATAAAGCAAAGCAGAGCATCGCCATACTTTCCACAGTCCAATGGGCAGGTTGAAAGATTCCATAGGTACTTAAAGCACAGTGATCGAGCAGCGGAACTGGATGGATTATCCTGGGTGTATATGTTCTTCCAACGATCCTGCAAGTTTACAGATCCACACCACATTCCGGGACTGGTATGACCCCGGCTACGTTATTGCTCAATAGAGAAATAACAACCAAGTTACCAACAGTCCCAGAAGTTGAGCAGAACAATCCAGAAGAGAGAATACCAAAAGAATCTTTGTGAGCATGTGGATGCTAGAAGACATGCACAGCAACATGACCTGTCAGTTGGGGACGTTGTGTTGGTAGCGAATACAACATCAGGGAAATTGATCCCGACGTTTAACGAGCAGAGATATGTTATTACACAAAGTAAAGGACCGAACACATTTGTGGTAGTGAATGCTGAGACTAGACAAAGCCTCATTCGTAATGCCAAATTTCTGAGGCAAGTCCCACAAACGAGACAAGTAATGAAGGAGAACTGTGATGATCTATGCTTGAAGGAAGAAGAGACTGCAAGAACAATCACACCTGATACAGTGCAACAAGAAGTGACAAGTGCAACTGATATACCTCATACCGCGAGTGACACTGACGAGCACCCTGTGATACAGTCAAGAGAATTGAGAAGATCAACAAGAGTTCCAAAGCCCAAGAGAGACAATGATTTTATTCATAACTAGAACATTGAATAGACTACAGTTATATATATAAACGTGTGTCCTGATAATATTGAGTATGGTTTTCAAGTTAGTGGACTATTAAACTATAGGTTGAGATGGGATGTTAGATAGCGGGATTCCTGTGTCTCCCGGCCTGGCTGCTAAGCAGCAAGAAGGTTGGCCGACGTTTTGTAATCGTGTACTCTTGTTTAAGTTGGATATTATTCTGTAATTAAAACGTTCCTTAAAACATTACACTAATGAAAACAACATTGAGTCGTTTTGGCTGTTAATTCGACCATTTAGTTTACCTAGAGATATTACATCCATCATACCATCGGGCAGAATTCTATTGTTCTATGCGACATGAACTTACAGTTGAATGATTTTCAAAGATCGGTATAATTTCACGAATACATTATAGGATATGCATCATTAACTTATTTTCGCTAACACTGATTGGCTAGACCAAAGACAAAGAACTGTCAAACGCAAATGATTGACAGCATTGAACTCCCTTGAGTCATATCAGGGTAAACATTTTGATTGACATCACTTGATACATAGTTAATATTAATTATTCTTGATATGACTAGGAAGAATTATTCGAATGATAGTCAAAGTTTCAATGAGTGATCACATGAATCATTTGTTGTGTTTTTCTTGACAACAGAAGTTGAGAAGTAAACTAAAGCGACTTTATTTGGGTTAAAGTCAAAGTTTCAATGAGTGATCACAGGAATCATTTGTTGTGTTTTTCTTGACAACCGAAGTCGAGAAGTAAACTTAAGCGACTTTATTTGAATGATAGTTAAAGTCTCAAGGAGTGATCACATGAATCATTTGTTGTGTTTTTCTTGACAACCGAAGTCGAGAAGTAAACTAAAGCGACTTTATTTGGGTTAAAGTTCAAGTTTTCAAGGAATGGTGACTTGTTGTGATTTTTACTCTTTGCACACGCCATTAAAAGCCTTTGTGTCCCTTGTTATTATGATACGCTTGGTGGTTCCAGTAGGCGGAGCTTGTGTTTCTTTTGGAGGCCGCGGTAGATTTAAACCACTCTGATCAGTATGCATTTCGCTATCTGTTTTCGAAAAATTCCATTTAATGGCAAAAATATTTATGGAAGGTCAATGAAATTTCGCAGAGGTAATCCTTCGATGTCTGGAAACATTTCCCATATGAAAACTTTTTGACTTCTTAAGTGATTGTAGAAATATGAGCTAAATCATCAGCTCTTTAAAAAATCTTCATACTTCAGTTCGTTCATATAGGCAAACTTTAAATAGCATTTAATGGCAAAGATATGCGATTTTTCAAGTTATTTTTTTCGGATCTTGCAAGTGGAACTCTAGTTCTACAAAAACCGTATGAAAACGTTTTAAGTTAAGTGCTTCTTCATGCCAGAAATAAGCGTTTTTGATGACAACTACGGCCATTTTGGCCTATTTTCTTTGTAAATGAGCGCGAGCAATCGAGCTGAACATTTGAATTTGGCGCTTTTGAGCTCAAAAATGTCCCGGATGTGACGCCCCATTCTGCCCGATGCTTGGTGTTTTCTACCACTCGACGTCCTATGGCAACCCTGGAAAATATCATTCTGAAAGACCACATACAAAACAACCTTGACAAATTGCTTACTAAACAACCTAATGCTCTTGTAGTAATTACTGGTGATTTCAATCCCAACGCAACTGGACTCTGCCCTAAGAACATTACACGAGCTAACACTTTAAAACAACTCGTCGACTTCAAGAAAAGAGATACTTGGACTTTAGACTGGTTTTTGACTAACAGACCAAAGCTGTTTACTCTATCACAACTACCTAAAATAGGATCATCTGACCATTATACAATCCTCGCTAATCCAACAACATTATTACCTCACAAATCAACCATCAACAAAATCAAAGCTCGTGACACACGTGATAGCGCATGGCGCGCCCTTGGCCGCTGGATCACCCAAAAGGATTGGGTGCAAGTTCTCGAAGCTCCAACATGTGAGGACAAATATAATATCTTGATGTCAGAGCTCAACACAGCGATTGATACATTTTTACCACGCAGTGAGAACAATAAAGCGACATTCAACTGACCGCCCTTGGATGTCTAACGGAATCAAATCTGCGATTCATCCGATATTGGAGGCTTTGAAATGACTTCTCATCTCATTAATTATTCGACTTAGAGTATCTAGTCCTAGGACTTAATTTTTTTTTTGTTCCTGTTACTCCAGACTGAATGCATTCCTTTCACAGCACTTTACAAGGTTTCAAAGTCCAACTAATTGAGGTATTTGAGGGTAATATGACTCAATTATGACTATGTAAACATGATTAGTGAAAACTTTAGCCTGGGAGCCACTTGCAGATGAGAAATTTTGGTTTAAGCAAAAAGAACAATAGGGTTGAGTAAATGACGTCATTTACTCACAATTTAGATGCTGAATGAAATTGTTCATTTTTATCCCCCACTTTTTACTGTGAAGAAAATAATATGTTGCTTGGCTACTATTGGGGCCATATAGATAATTTTAAACAAGTTTCAAGTCATAGTTCCAATTTTCCTCCATTTTCATCCAAGTGTTCCTTTAATGGCCAATAGTCCATTGACATAAGCGTACCAATCAGAAGGCATCATTGAAATAATGCTGAAATTCAATGTCTCATTATTTTCTGCAAGGCTAAGTAAACAAATGTCATTAGTGACTCAGTATGTTCTCGCTAAGAATAGGAATATCTTCATAAGATTACTACAGCATTTGTGAAATGAATAAACTCTCTTTTCAAATTATTTCCTTGATTATTTCTTAGAATTGAAAAATTTAAGTAACTATAAAACTATAAAACCTGGTTGGTATATCAGCAAGGGCTAGCCGAGAGCGGATCTATTAAAGTTTATCTTTTCTCCTGCTCTTAAGGACGTTCATAGGCAAAAAGATCCCATCATTACTTTCCTTAATCGGTGGCTGTTAGTAGGGATTCCTTACTCGGCCACTGTCCTTACTTAGGTCTGTACCTGCCAGTACAATCCGAACTACAACCTTAGCCTTGTTCACAACTAGGTACAAGATTGAATGCACAGAAATAGTTAAATTGCTCGTCCTTATATAACCAGGTAATCTAATCTAAAATTCTTTTTACATAATATATCTAGACAAGTTCAGCCTCGGTGGATTGAATATGTTTAGGTCAATTTGAAAAGGGATGTAGTACAGGAAACTACAAGTAGATCTCCAAGTCAAAACAGTCTCGGTTACTAAACTAAACACGTAGACTTGCAGAATCATATGCAAAAAGCATTATTCATGTGAACAAATCATTGCTAAAATTCTGTTTCATAATATACCCCCCTTCTTAAATTAGTGCAACTCCTGGTGCACATCTTATCTAAAACATGTCGGGTAAAAAGAAAATGTCTAATTAAAGAATGACGTCCAAGTGTTAGTTAATCGAATGGGAAAATGTCTCTGAATTTGCTGAAAAGTGATTGATAAGTTTTTTGTGTTTCGTTCACATCTTCCGATTCTGTTCCGAGCGTAATCCAAATCGCTTTTAGCTCGCTATTCAGTTGCTCTGCGGTCAATTGAGCATTTCTGAGTTCTTCAGATTTTAGTTCGATGCCTCGTTCTTTCTCATCAATAATGGTTTGAAGTTTCAAAAGTCTACTATCTCTTTTCTGAATTGCTTTATTGAGCTCTCGTTTAGATAATTGCTTAATATACATTTTAGCAAACAGACAGATGACATACTGTCATTTGTCACTGTCATCAAATTGAAATTGAAATTATTGGTGTGCTGATTTATAAACTATAAACATTGACTATTGTAGTATCGTTACAGAGTATACTGTTATTATAGATTACTGGGTTACCTTTGGTTAGAGCCCGCGAGTGGCCAGCGGTTAATTGTGTTTGTTGCTGGTCGCCATGTTTTGTTGAGTAGAAGGTTTTTCCAAATAAAGCCTTACAAATGGCCTTCATTCTTCTTTAAATTGCTTCACAATTCATTACAATTGGAATATATTTCGACCTTTTCAGTTTACTTTGGGCGTAATGTTTCCCATTTCAGAACAGTCTCATGAGAATAAGATTCTTTGTTTGAATTGTATCCAAATTCTTGTGTCTTCTCATGCAAAACCGTTAATCAAAGAAATTCTATTCTAGGGAATGTCAAACTCCTGTTTCTTATTCCCTCGAATGACACATGATCTGAAACGGGAAAACATTACGTCCAAGCTAGAAATGTCTATTGAAATACGTGTACCGAGTGTGACGTCATTCCGTTATTTGGCAAAACGAACTTACCTTTTCTTTATATATTGTTTTCACTTGTGAGCAGTTATATCCACAAACAACAAAGGCAAAACATAATCGCAGAAGGCAATATTTTGAGTTACTCTGACAAGCCGAAAAGGAATGTTTTAAAATTCTCTGTGTAACAAAGATACATTGACCTTTGAGGAACATGTAGCGTTGCACCGCGGATATTATTCAAATTGACGTAATGAATGTCATCATTGGCTAAGAAAGAACAAAGGGGCGTCCCCCTTTTTATTAATATGAGGAACACGCCCAAATACAATCACACCACGCCTGTACGTCCTACGTTCATTACATTAGCTACCAGTAAAGGAACAAATACATTTCAATATCTTAATACTGACATTCAAAGCTGTCCATGGCCTCGCTCCAGACTATATCATTCGTCTCATATCAGTGCAGCTTCCTAGCCGTTACGCTCTTCACAGAAACAATGAACCTCTTCTGAAACTATACAGTGATAGGGCCTTTGCTGTTGCCTCCCCGTCTCTTCAGTTTTAATGCATATAGTGTATAGACATCTTACGTATATAGTATGTATTACAACTTATTCTATTTATTCTTGTTACGCGCATGTGATCATATTTACATGTTTCATGTGCGCTGTCAATGATTATTTAAGATTATTATTGATTTTCCGAGATGATCACGGCATCAGCTTCAGCTTCTACTGATTTAGAAAAATGACATAGTCTGCTCAACAAATGTCAAAGAAATAGTTCCCAGTCTTTATGTATGTGCTATTAAGTTAAATACTCAACAAACGCCATCTAGGGCCTAAAGGTGATTTGATACATATGCATGGAGCTGCTGAGATACGCCTGCAATTTATCTCGTTCTGTTAAGCTTTAACGCGCAGTCCTAGCTAATTTGTTGTAATAATCTGCAATGTCTATCATGCACATTACACGCTCGTATTTTAATTATAAACATAACTTTTGCAGAAATTAAAGTATTAACGAAATAGAAAAGGCGCACATGATGTTCTTGAAGAGAGAAGTATGAAGAAGTTAGAAGAAACACGACGCGTACTGCATGTGTTTCTAGTCACAACATAATTTTAAATCTAAATTAAATGCTCTTACAAGGAAACTGGAAGCTAAGAATCTTTCCATTCATTGCAGAAATACATAGAAGGGAAACCCAAGCAAGACTACCGATATACTGAAGATGAGTGGCCGAGCTCGAGACCCAAATGACGACATTGAAGAATTAAAACAGAAAGTAAGGAGTCTTGAGACAAAGATAGCAGAGTTGGAACACCGGCTACAGAGAGATCGTGTCTGCTATACTAAGAAAACCAATGAGCTTGAAGATGAGAAAAAAGCTCTCGAAAATGAAGTGGATGAGCTCAAGAAGGAGATAAAATGTTTAGAAGATAAACAAAAGGGAAGGGACGCTCGATTCGATTCCATGGATGAAAAATTGGAAAAGATGGCAAAAGACTTACAATTCTTTACTAAGAAGTCTCAAGATCAGGAAAAAAAGTTGAATGAATACATGACTAAAACCGACGAGTTGGAAAAATCTCGAAATATAGTGTACATTGGTCAGCTGTGTGCGAAAGTAATGGAAGCAATATATTGGGTGGTCTTGCCAGTTTACTTTGAAAAAGGAAACGATTACAAGCAGCCACATCTCAGCGTTATTGATGCAAAAATTAAACAGCTGTATGAAACTAGAGACGCTCAAAGAGCAGCTCAAAGAAGGTGGGAAAAATTGCGAATCGAGAAGATTGATCCAGATGAAGATAAGGTTAAGAAGTTAGTTGACTTCATGGAAGAAATGTTGGCAGAGAGGAACGAAGTGGCTCATCCTTGTCCATTAGACGAAGAAGAATTAATGAAAATTGCAAGTAATCTACCAGGTCAGAAGAAGCAATTTGTCGAAAAAGTGATCCAAATTTCAAAGGAAATGATGCCTGCACTTTTTCTTGCATTTAGAAACACGAAACAGCTGATCTTATCTTGAAAACTGCAGTCAGGACTTTTTTAATGCTTACATAACGCCTAATTGCAAGAACGTTGTCATATAAATGAGGAAAAAAACAACAACAAATAGGAATTAATTTTTAATAATTTCAGTCTAAATTTCCACAGATTAATGAAAATATAACTGTTTTCGTACAACAAGGTAATATCAAAAATGTCAGTCTATGCTTTTAAAACAATAAAATAACTTTTCCTGTTTTGCTCAAAAAATAATAAACCCCTATTTTTTACTTTTTTATTTTTTTATCTTTATATGACAATGTTCTTGCTCTCAGGTATATACACCTAATTCAATAAACGTTGTCATCACCAAAGGCGTTAGGCAATAGGCAATAGGCAATAGGCGAAAAGCGATGGGATATATGTCATTCGAAGATCCAAGAATAGCTGGAATGACTTGTGTTTCTGCTTCTTATTCTCGTCAAGAACATGGACCTTAGTGTTGAGACTGATTCGATGTTCTTTGTATTCAACGAAACAAGAGAATAAGAATATTTTCTCTTGACGAAACCATTTCCATGTCGGAATGGCCTATCGTCTATCCCCTTTGACGATTACAACGTTTTTTGAAATAGGTGTATACGTTTTTATCAATTTTCATCATTCTATCATTTATCAATTTTTATCAATTTTTATCACGTTTTCCAAAGTTCCATTTTTTAATTCAATTTTACTCTGATAAACATTACGCATTCAACCGACAACACACGATGAAAAAGTGCGTAGCTACATTATCACACCTTCAAATTTCTTAATTTAATATTCATTTTACAATTGCAGTGAACCATGCACTTCAAAAAATAATAGATACGATTTTTATCGGATGCGCAAACATTTATAATTGATTAAAAGTAAAATAGAAAAGAAGAAATCTTTACAGACTTTTTAGCAGTTCGGAACTGCTTTTCGATTTGGACCCGGAAGTATTTTTCATTTTTCCATACGTGATTGACTGATTCACACTTAAAAACTTTGTGAAGATAAGTTTTATATAGGGTTTAATTTTTAGATTTTAGATAGAGGTAGGCAGCACTAGATTAGTCCGGGAGCATATTTAAGTATTCCAGCTTTTATATTTAGTAGTGAGTAATAATTATGACTGAGTTAGCTCAGTTAGTTTGTTGTACGTACTATACGAGACCAACGCTCATGGTCTTAAAACATTTGAGTAGAAGCTCAATAAGGTGCTGCCCTTTAGCACTAAAATTAATAACTGCAAATGATTAAACCTTTGCCGTGGGTCGGATGACCACGTAAAATGGCGGTCCCGTCTCATTCAGAGATGTTAAAAAAGAGGGCTACAAATTTATCAGTTACGACTGTCACGTGTCACCCTCTAAACAAATTCGTCAATTCCATTTTTGCTTTCATTTTCTACGTATGCATGCTTATATATGTTTTTCAAATCAAATTAAGAATATTAAATAGCTAAATATAGTTAGTCAACAAAAAAGCCGGTAGCCGAAACCTAAAATGGATCTTTAAGGATCATGGTAATAATTTCATAGCTTTTTGATGCAAACTGCGGCTGTTATATCACAGCATGGGGCAATAATCACAACAGAGCCCTAAGCTACACCTGTAGCGAAAGCCCAAAGATCGAATTAGAATTTAGTAGTTGATTTTCAAGGAGGGAGAATAACCGGAGAACCCGGATCTAATTTGTTAATAAGATATTTGACTAGGTTTACCAGGGACGTACTCAGATGGGGTTATGCAGCTCCCTTCCTGGGGGCGTCCCTGTATATTCTTTCTAAGGTTTTTATTCAATAATTACTACTTAGTACAAGACTATAAAAAAGACACTTTTGCAAAAAGGTTAGCTAGCAGTGTAAGACCCTTGTGCAAGTCACAATAAGATTAAGCCAGGTAATTTGTCATGGTTTTGATCGTCTGTCTCAGAAAAAGGAGACGTTATAAATAAACAAGAATCACCAAATGAAGTCCAATAAAATCACGTCTTCTTGTGAAATCTGTTCTGCGTTTTCTTGCACTATCAACTATTATATTTTCATTTGTGAAGAAAAAAAATTATTTCCACAATCAAAGTTGCAGGGGTAAGAAATGACGTGAGGAGCTATTAGGAATCAAGGTTGGCGTAGCAGATAGTGTACTGTCCTCTCACATACGGCTCGGTTGGATCTTGGGATTTGATTTCTAGACTCGACATTCGTTAAAGAAATGGAAATAGTTATCGTATGAGTGGGAAACATACGGTACTGACTTACAGCACGTATACGGTACGACATGCCGTAACATTGAAATGACTTCCTATAAGAATGGTTATCCTATGGGTGGGAAACATACGGTACTGACTTACAGCACATACACGGTACGACATACATGCCGTAACATTGAAATGACTTCCCATAAGAATGGTTATCATATGGGTGGGAAACATACTGACTTACAGCATGTACATAAAACACAACCGAGAATACAAATCATGAATAATTATTATACATTATCATTTTTTTACGATTTTTCAATGTATAACACATTTGTTTTTACTCATTTTCTGGTTACTCTGTTGACTCTTTACTCTTTACTCGTTACTCCGTTACTCGTTTTAGTAACACCCTATGGTGTGTATGGGAAACGTGTGGTACTGACTTACAGCACTTTCAAGGTCTGTGGTATGCCGTAATATTGAAATGGCTTCCCATAAGAATAGTTAGCGTAACATGAGTGGGAATCATACGGTACTGTCTTAAGCCCCTCTCACACGAGCATGTCACACGTAAATTTTTGTTAAAAGCTGTTGCGGAAAGTAAAAGCCGTTTCTACTATCCTTAGTGGTCTCACTGGTATGAATGTATGAGAATTGATTAGCATATCAATCATTCCACTTCAAGCCTGATACGGCTCGGACGTGTTAATTCTAGCTCAGGCTTTACCAAGACTTTGAGCTTTACTGAGGCTTTGAACAATGTCTAATACTCTGGATGTACCCCAGGACAGGGTCGTCGAAGCGCTTGGAGCTGTCCGAGGCAAACAAAATGAAGAACCAGTTCAAGATATCCCAGGGAGATTTCACCGACCGAAGGGGCAGACTCTCCAGCGCTTCTTAAGGCAAATATATTTTCCTTTTTATTTTTTATTTTTTTATTATCACATTAACTCCGGTCAAGGAGAAAAGTAGTTTATGGCCTTTCGCTTCGTGTTGCTGTGTTTTAAAACGGAGTACTGGCGTTTGTGGAAATAAGTTTTGCCTTTTGCCTCGTGTGATTGTGTTTCAAAACCCTCGAGTGGCGTTTGTGAAAAGTTTTGCCATTCGCCTCTGTGGTTGTGTTTTAAACCCTTGAGTGGGGTAGTGGTCTTAGGGCGAATATTTTTTCGATATGTTCTTCGCGGTTGTGAAGCATTTTACATGTTTTTCGTTTGTAAGTTTAATAACAATATTTGTGTTGTGGTAATTCATACACCCTAAGTTGTTCAAGGCCTTTTGTTTGGTTTGCGCACCGTTAAGCTTTCGCGTTCCCTCGTGCAAGTTATGCACGGGTTTTTCTTTCGTTTTCCAGGAGCACAAGGCTCTCTTTGGAGTATTTCCATTTTTGTATAGCTGCGATAAAAATTGCTGTATTTCGATATTGGGTCTAAAAAGTGTTTGCTTTCCCGATCTAGGATGACAGTTTTGAAAGGGAATCTAATTTCCCAGTCGGATTACTGGCGCTCAAGACTGTCATTCACTGAGCCACTTCCTCCTTGTTTATTGTTTATTGTTTCTCTTTTTCTTTTTAGCTTGTTTTTCCTTCGCAGGAATAGACTCTGTTCTCTGTAGTCTGTTCTTCGCCCGTCAGTGACAGACAAGCCGTCATTGGTGTGAGAAGTAATTATATTATAGATAATATTAGTTATATAAAATACTAATATGAATTAATCTTTATCAGACCAATAAAGTAATCAGAGAATCCTATTTAGGAAGGTCGCGTTTTAGCAGCCTTTTAATTCAAAGAAATCCAGGGTGAAATTATCAATTTTTACATGTATGTATTTATTCAATAAATTATGTCAAGAGAATATGAATATTAATTTTCTCTTGCTTATGTGCACTTTAAAACAATTTATTTTTTAAATTTATAATTTAAAATCAATTTATTTTGCTGAACATATGTTACATTTAACTTTATACATATTGCATAATTATCGTTTTAGTTGTTGTTAGAGCCTGAGGGCTATTTAACTAGTTTTAAAAGTGTTTAAAGTTACCAATATTAGCTTCATCCACAGCCACAACTCTTACATTTTTAATGGCTTGAAACCTTCGTCGAACGCCATTTGGAATTTCGACTGCGACTAACCAATCAGAAGCTACTTCCCGGTCGGCTCTGGGTCAACGAGATTTCACGTTTTGTGAAATTCTTAGAAAAACGTTCTTGTTACAGCTGTCACGCGGAACTGGTGGTTGGTCTTGTAGCTTTCGGTTTTATAGAGACGACATGGATTTTTACCTGGTTGTTTGTCCAACACATTCTAAGAATGACCAACAAGCAACAACTGGACCTTGGTAATGCGGCAAGAAATATGTCTCCTGATGAACAGGCAGTCGGTCTTATCACAAGATTGGTAGCACAACCGGCAGTGAATTTAGAGTCTTTAGAGATTACAAGGCATACAGGAGAAATCAGCGAGTTGAAAGAACAACTCGAACAAAGAGACGCCGAGATAGCCGAGGTTCGAAAAAATGTAAAGCAACGCGAAGAGAACAACAATAATCTTCTCATAAAACTGGAAGCAAAAGACGAGGAAGTAAAGATTTTGAAGAAACGTATACAACTACTCGAAGATGAAAAGAAAATCCTTAAAGAGGAATTGGCTGCCGTTCAGTTCAAGTTGAAGAGGATTGAAGAAGAAATGAAAAACCTACGACAGTCGAGGCAAGACGACGAAGAAAAGTCCTCAAAGGTGGACGAGGAAATGAAAATGATTCACTACACTTTAAAAGAGATCAAAAAAGATTTAGCGGCGACGAAATCTGAGAATGAAGTGCTAAAGAAGCAGATTCGTCATCAGTCTCGGTACGTGCCCGGTGCTCTTCCACTAATGTTCTTACAAGTGAGCAAAGAAGCGAATGCTTCGAAAAATCTAGGAGAAATGTGCCTACAGATTCAAGCTGGGTTCTACAAGAAAATCCTTCCCGGCTACTTCACTCCCATAAGGAGTTACAAAGTTGCAACCCTGAAAAAAGATATTGAGAAGCTTTCTAAAACAGTAAACGAAAAGGCTGAAGCTCGTAAACGATGGGAAGAATCGGCTGAGTCATTGGAAAGGCAATTGGAGCGAGTCAACGGTCTGATAGATATTTGGAAAAACCTTGTGGAGTGTGGTGAAAAAGCCTGAACAATTACTTGCAATATCTGACTGAAACTTTGCTACGTAGTAAGCCTTTTAAAATCTACGAAATCTCAAGCATTCGTTTTGGAAGTCTGATGGGATAAAAGAAAAGGTAAAGACCGCTTTTATAGCAACATATATATAATGTTAGGGATAGGAATGTCTGTAGTTTAAAACCATAAACTTGAACACAAAAGTTCTAATTCGCCACATTCACTAACTAGAATAGAGATACTAAATAGAAATGCCTTGTAAATTCTTTATTAGAATCTCGACAACATGGTACTCGGAATCGCTGAAGTTTACTTCGCGCGGGAAAATGGACAAAATGCAAATTCTATATTATTTTCTAGAACTCATTAGATTTTGTTTACCAAAGTTCAACGTGTCCCAGTAACCTTTCGTCACGGTAAACAAATTTACACTTGTTACTGAACTAATGTTGATGACTAGAAGAAATCTGGATGAGGGATTAATAATGCGTGAGGGAACCTCTTTTGTGACACATGTAACGGTAGTCTCAATGCTTTTGCAATAACGTCATATTATTGATAGTAGTAAATGACAGGATAGATGGTGATGATGCATGTCATTATGATAAAGGTGATGATAATGGCAAGGACGATGATAATGATGATATAATGGCGGATGGTGATGATGATGGTGATGGTGATGGTAGTAAATGCGACGGTGGTGGTGTCAGTGGTAGTGGTAGTGGTGGTGTCAGTGGTAGTGTCAGTGGTAGTGGTGATGAGAAAGATGATGATGGTGATAATGGTAGCTAATGGTAATTAGTATAAATCTATCGGACAAGTAAACTAGAATTTTAGGACGTGCTCAGGCATATTCGCTCAGTTCAAGACGAAAGTTATATTTACACCCCCGCTAAGTAAATTTCAATGATATTAGGACTGACAAAATTGGAAGAGCCCGATAGGCCGAGTGCCAAAAGATAAGTACACCAAAACAAGCTGACAAAAGTGATTGGTATTTTTTTTAAATTGCCTTTATTACTAGGACACGGTTGAAGTCTTAGAAGAATTTTTAAGTTGTGACGCCTGTTATTTTCGTTCAGTATTAATCAACAGCTTGTTTGAAGAAGTTAAGAACTGACTAAAATAAGGTAAGCTATTTTGATTTAGGGAACTTTATGTCGTCAGCCACTTCCTTAGCTTTACAAAATGTTTGAACTAACTTAACAATAAGTTTAGTAACCTATCTCATATGGTAAAGATGGAATAGTTAATTAATGATTTTGAGAAACTTTTCGAGCGAAACCGGGTAAAGTCTCTCTTCACATATAAATATCAGTCTTTCTAAAAATTTATAAGTAATGGTTAAAAAAAAAAACTGCTGGAAAAAGAGAATTCGCAAGACAAATCCATTACCACAGTAAAACGGGGAAACTGTTTCGTACACATCGTTCATCACTATTTCTTGGAGATTATAAAGTTAACTAAATGAGGACAGCGGTTAAAGTGCGTCGGGAAGTTTCATTAGAGAGTTTTGGATTGACTTTTTTTTCTCCCCGCAAACGGCAAACGTGACCACGTTTTCATAGTTTTCCAGTATTTTACTTTACCTTTTCCAAACCTTCTCACCAAGCGCAAATACTCGGGAAAATGAACAAAATGCTAATTCTACATTATTATCTAGAACTCATTAGATTTTGTTTACCAAAGTTCAACGTGTCCCAGTAACCTTTCGTTTCGGTAGACATATACTGCAGCTGCGCCTCTAATTATATTTGTGCTGATGATGCTATTCTGTTTTCAATATTTCGTCAGTAGATTTAGGGGAATTTCTCGAATAAAATACCACTTGTGATCTGCAGAACTAGTTTATTTAAGTCAGTATTAGTAGAATAATGAATGTAATTCATTTTCTGCAAACCTAATACTAGACATGTAAGAAGATAGATTGTGAAATGATGCGAACTCTTGCTGACAATAACCGAACCTATTTTTATATTTTAAAATGTTTACTTCTTGAAAATGAAACTTCTCCAAAAATGCAACCTTGCAGGCCAAGAAAGAACTAGGAGGTTACAACTAGGAGCCAAACGGAGGACTATACCAGAATGATGAGTTCAAAGTTGAAACTTTTTTAAAAAGACTTTCTCCTAGTTTTACGAGGATAGCCAACTCTTATGATCAAATTAGAATTTAAAAGTGGATTTGGGGGGGGGACAGAACCCGGAGAAAAGTGTACCGAAGCACAGGAGAGAACCATTCTACTTACATTACATAGGTCCGGCATCAATCGATCAGTGTACCACCTGGCCAAACTGAAATTACATTTCAGGATTTCTGAATTTGGAAATCTTTTTCTAGATATCAAAACTATTTTCTGGATTAAAAAATTATTTTCCGTATTGGGATATAAATTTCTGAATTCGGTAATTATTTATAATATGAAGTTGGAAATTATTTTTCGAAATCTGAATAGACACTTTTTTATTTGGTGCCTTTACGACGTAATACGTTAGAATATACGATAGTATATAGTTTAGTATATTAAGGTGTAAGTTGACTGGTATGATGACCTGTACGGGCTACACCAAGCTAGTCAGGTAGCCTATCTATTATATAATTACAAATGTTTGGGTCAAAGTCAAAGTTTTCAGTGAACACTTCTGAAATTTCCTCACATGACCTCAAAATGAAAATCCCTTTCGAAATCGTCGGTTAGTCTACGCGAAGTGTACGCGAGCGAAATCGAGGCTAAATAATTTCCGAATACAGAAACGCTTTTCAAAAAAATACAATTTTGAAAAGTAGAAGCAAAGAAAAAGCAACTGACGAACAATGCTGGAGAATATTAAAAACAAAACTCATACTTGGCCAGGTGTAGAACTTATTTGAATCAGCTAATTCCGGGAATCGTCGTTGAATAAAGTTATTATCAGTATCTTTGATATTGGAGTTAATCATTAATGTTATCTGTGAACAATTCAACTTTCTTTATTGCTTTTCTTGGAAATGACAACGTGACTATGAGGAACCATCGAGTGATTACCATAAACCTGCCGTCAATACTTCTTGGTATTGTCGTCTCACAATCGCAATTAGTTTATAGTGTTTCAGAATATTTTTTTGTGTTTCGGAATATTTTTCTCACAAGGTCAGTTAAAGGGTGACCGATAGTCCATTGACATAAGCGTTCCACGAGAAGGCATCATTGAAATAATAAATTCAATGTCTTATTATTTTCTGCAAGGCTAAGAAAAATGTCATTATTGATTTATCATGATTCTCATTAAGAATAGTGATCAGTTTCATTAGACCTGTCTATCAAAGGAAAACTCACGTAATTGAAAAAACTTGCATGACGCACTTTTTTGGCCTATGCTGGTGATAGCATTTTTCAAAATAATGATAAATTGAGACAGCTGTGGAAACGCAGAAACAATCGTGTGTGGGCGGCAAGGCATTTGATTGGAGCGGAGTGGTTCTATAATTGTTCTGGCAGCCGTATTGGCACAATGCAATATAATGAAAGAAATAATAAGATGATAATAGTAAAATAAATAAGATTTAACAATGGCTCTTTACATCAGAGCCGGTTCTTCATCCACTGAAATTCCAATTAATTTTTTTGTTGATTTTTGTGGAGGGAGGAAAACCAGAGAACCCGGAGAAAAACCCTCATATCACAGGAAAGAACCAACAAACAACTTTACTCACGTGCGACACCGAGCCGGGAGCAGTAAGTAAGTAATGAGGTATTAGAATGATCAAAGATATCGATGCGTGTTTACATTTTTTCCGTAAAAAAAAAAAAAAAAAAAGAAGAAAATTGTCATCGTCGCGACCGCACTAAGTTTCAAAAGTTTTGTCTTACCATTATAGCTTAACTGTAACACTTGTTTGCCAGTAACCATCGCATGGATGGTTGAAGAACCTACCTCACCATCACATGAAAGTAGATCTTAAGAGGTCTCTCCCTTGATTGAAGATTTTTTAATGATAAAGATTCGATAGTTTACGCATGCACAATTTTAACTTTTCGCGAAGACTGTTGTGCTGCAAGTATTAAGATATTCGTACTAGTGCAGCACGACAGCGACAGTGATTCGCAAAAATATTCGAAATAGCTTGCTGCAATACAGCGGCATTACAGTGCTCGCAAAAATATTCGGATCTTGCTACATTAAGCCTGGTTTCCATATAATCGAAAACGATCGGAACGATCGAAATAAGAAATTTTTCGATCGTTCGTAATCATATGGAAACAAAGTTTTTCGATCGTACGATCGTTTTGGATCACGATCGTAATCGATTGGTTCTAATTTTGCGACCCGTCTCGATCCGTTTCGATCGTCTGCGATCATGGAAACACTTTTTTTTCGATCGTACGATCGTAATGTATTAAACATATCGTTTTTTTCCGAAAAAGGGAATGCTTCCTAAACTGTAATGCCATAGCAACGGTTTGATTGTTAACGAACTGTCCGCTGGCGTTTAAAGTAACAACTAGTAGCTGAAGTTTTCGGTATTTTGCCGACTCAAGCCGAAAAAAATATCCTACGTAGCCACGCAACAGTTGAAGGAGGAAGATTTTGAAGAAGCTCTTAATGTTCTACAGGATATATACAACCGAAGCCTCGACACAAAACCACCAAACCTAAGTGTAAAAGTTCTAAAAGAATCGGCTAAGTCATTGGAAAAGAAATTTTTTTTGAAGGGTTGGATCTCTCTGGAGCGAGTCAACGGTCTGATAGATATTTGGAAAAGCCTCGTGGACTGTGATGAAAAAGCCTGAACACTTATTGCAATATCTGACTGAAACTTTGCTACGTAGTAAGCCTTTTAAAATCTACGAAATCTCAAGGATATTGCCTTGGAAATCTGATGGGATAAAAGAAAACTGGAAAGACCGCTTTTATAGCAACATATATAACGCTAGGGATAGGAATGTCTGTAGTTTAAAACCATAAACTTGAACACAAAAGTTCTAATTCGCCACATTCACTAACTAGAATAGAGATACTAAATAGAAATGTCTTGTAAATTCTTTATTAGAATCTCGAAAACATGGTACTCGGAATCGCTGAAGTTTTACAGCACACGCGCGGGAAAATCGACAAAATGCAAATTCTGCATTATTTTCTAGAACTCATTATTAGATTTTGTTTACCAAAGTTCATCTCTTGTCTGAGTAATCCTTCTCAGCATCATTAAGGCATGGCTCTCAGATGAAAAACTGATTAGCTATATCATAGCCAGTTTTCTACGAATCTTCCCCAAACTTGGCAAGTTAATGTCTTTTGTGAAAAGAAGGAACCTTAAAGCCTTGGTTACCATGGAAACTAAGTCACGTGACCACAAGGCCGCCATCTTGGATTTTTAAACAAGCCGTTTGTAAACATACCGTAACATCTTTAAAAGTCATGAAAATGCAGATTAATATTCATATTTACAATGCCTATATGGATCTAATTGGACATCTTGGAATTTATTTTAAGTTTAATTTTTAGAATATTTTCTATTTTTTCCAAAAAATATGTTTGCTTAAAACTACAGTCACAGCATAAGTTAAAAAAAATTCCAGTTGTTTTCAGTTTAAAATTCGAGAATTCGCAAGACAAATCCAAATATCAAAATATAGTTCCTTGAACACGGTAAAACGGGGAAACTGTTTCGTACATATAGTTCATCTTATTTCTTGGAGATTAAGTGACAGTCTCGGAAAATCCGGGACGACGTCAGTCGACATATCGGAAAAACAGACCTTCTCAGTTACCGATTCGATCTGTTCTTGGAAATGGCCTGATGTGGAGTTTGTAACTATTGCATACAGCCTGCACATTGAAATAAATTCGAAATTTCTCAAAATTTCTCAAATGGAATATTTTGGTGAGCAATTTATGAGAAAAAATTTTTTCCCCTAAGCTCAACCGAAAAAAAAAGAAAGTCGGTACGACGACCCTTCAATTTTGCGATTTGAAAAAGCCCTGTATTAGGACCACAAACTGTCTATAACTGAACCTCTTCCTCGTCGTATAGAAAAAACTGGTATAGTTAGAGAAAGAAAAAGAAAAAGAAACTTTCTTAGGGAAGACCGATTTTAAGCACAACTCCACGCTTCATCCATGGGAAAGACAGCGAATGAAGAAATATACGTAGTGAAAAATCTAGAGAGAAGTCTGTTAGGACGAAAAGCAGCAATGGTACTGAAGCTAATAATGCAAGTAGACAATGTGAACAAGAACGCCAGAGTATTTGAAAAATACCCAGAACTGTTCACCGGCCTTGGAAGAATGAAGGACGAACACAGCTACAGCATAAGCCTGAAAGAAGACGTCAAGCCGTTCGCTGTAACAGTGCCGAGAAAGGTACCCCTCCCCCTGTACAAGGAAACAAAAACAAAAAAAAGAACTGGAGAAGATAAGGAAACAGGAGTCATGTCGAAAGTCGAGAGACCGACCCAATGGTGCGGTCCCATGATGATAGTGAACCCGAAGACTAACGGCAAAGTAAGATTGTGTGTGGACCTAGCAGTCCTGAACCAATTTGTGGAGAGAGAAAACCCAACCCTACCAGCAGAAGAAACATTACTCGCAAGACTTTCCGGAGCAAAAGTCTTCACGAAATTGGACGCGAACTCTGGATTTTGGCGGATACCATTGTCAGAGGAATCCAGACCCTTAACCACATTCATTACACCATGGGGCCGATTATGTTTAACGTGTTGCCATATGGCATCCGCTCTGGCTCAGAAAAGTTCCAAAATACCATGAACGATAAATCCTTGAAGGCGCAGAAGGAGTAGAGTGCAGCATCGACGACGTGCTAGTACACGCCGCAAGCCTAAAGCAGCATGACGACAGGCTAGAAGTAGTTCTCCAGCGCATATAGAAAACAGGCATCATGACACTCAACAAAGAAAAGTGTGTGTTCAGTGTACCCAGAATCAAATTCCTTGGTCACATACTCAGTTCGGAAGGCATAGAAGTAGATCCAGACAAGGTGAAAGCTATACAATACATGCCGCCACCTCAAAATGTGCACGAAGTACGGATGTTCCTTGGTCAAGTATAGACACTGCCAAAGTGTGAGTCAAAAGCTTAGTACCATCACAACTAAGAAATCTCCTCACACGCGCAATATTTCTAACGTGAAAAAAAGCATGATTGACAAATAGCAGTAATCTGCCTGTATAAAGTCGAGGTGTTATCAAAGATGATACCAATGTTCCGGGCACTGTCCTTAACTTGAATTAATTCGTCACCAAAAAGAATTGAATCCAAAGCTTGCGAAGGTCGGTGGTGAGCGTGTAAGACGAGAAAATCAGTTTTATCGTTGTTGAGTTTCAGTTTATTACTGGACATCCAAAGGTTAAGGTCTTTAACACACTCTTCAATAACTATGCGTTTTGAAGATTCAACATCAGCAACAACCGAAGGCTTGAAGGACAAGTATATTTGAGAATCATCAGCGTACAGGTGGAATGAAACACCGTGCTTCCGCATGATGACTCCCAGAGGTGTTGTACAGACGACATAAAGAAGCGGTCCCAATACAGTGCTATGAGGTACTCCATAGTGTAGGTCATGCTTCGAAGATCTTTCTCCATCGACGAGAACAGACTGTTTGCGTTAAGAGAGATAGAATCTGAACCATGTAAGTACTCTACCCGTAATACCAAAACGACTTGACAATCTTGAAAGGAGTAAGTGGTGGTCAATACGGCCCGCAATATAATTGCGCTGAATTCAGCCACTTTGCAAACACGTGGGGATTCAAGCACCTCAAGCTCGAGATTCCCTCAAGCCAATGGGGAAGGTGAACGCGGAGTGAGAACGGGAAAGAGTATACTAAAGAAAGAAAAAGCTTCAGGCATGTTGGCCTACCGTGCAACGCCACTTGAGCTTGTGGGTACTCACCAGCAGAGCTATAAATGGGAAGAAGGATAAGAACGTCAGTTTCCATGTTCAGCGCAGACTTGACACCTAAGTGGCCAGACCTAGACAAGCTAAGAGAGATAGAACATGAAGCAAGACTCAACTACAAACAAGACCACGACAAGCATCACATAGCGAGGCAACTACCAGACCTAGAACCGGGAGAGGAAGTGTCGGTGACAGATCAAAACATACTAAAGATCCTACATTATCAAGACACCCAACCGTGTATTAAGGAGAAACCGTAAGCATTTGACACCAATTCCCTCAAGCGAATTCACCCAGCAACCAGAACTAACTGAGGCACCCAAGCACTGAACAGCTGTCCCGCCAGAAAACAAGAAACAATTGAAACTAAAGTCAGACCAAAGAGAGAGTGGAAACCCTCATTGAAAGTCAGTGAGAACTTAGGTCTAATCTGATGAAGAGACACTAGAGATCGTATGTCTGCCTCTGCAGAAGGGGAGATGTTGTGTTATCATTATTCATATGACGTGTAAATTAGTAGAACACGTGAGTATTCAGTGAATAAAGAACGTCGTGACGGAACACACGCTCAGCACCATTAAGACATGGCTCTTTTGAGGAAATGATGGAAAATCAGTTATTTATTCATATCTTTGACAGTTTATAATGAATCTTTCCCAATTTTGGCTCGTAGTAGTAATTCTTCAAGGCAAGCAATTACCACATATCTGTTACCATGGAAACCATGTCACGTGACCACAAGGCCGCCACCTTAGATTTTTTAAACAAGCCTTTTGAAATCCTATTGAAACTACTTCAAAAGTCCTGAAAATCCATATTCCATATTTTTATATTTGCATAGCCTATATGGATCTAATTGGATATCTTGGAAATTATATTAAGTTTAATTTTTAGAATATTTTCAATTTTTTGGAAAAGATAGAAAATATTCTAAAAATTAAACTTAAAATATTTTCCAAGATATCCAATTAGATCCATATAGGCATTGTAAATATGAATAGTAATCTGCATTTTCATGATTTTTAAAGATGTTTCGGTACGTTTTCAAACGGCTTGTTTAAAAACCCAAGATGGCGATCTGGTTGTCACGTGACTTAGTTTCCATGGCAACCAAGGCTTTAAGGTTCCTTCTTTTCACAAAAGACATTAACTTGCCAAGTTTGGGGAAGATTCGTAGAAAACTGGCTATGAAACAGTTTTTCATCTGAGAGCCATGCCTTAATGATGCTGAGCGACAGTTAAACAACACGAGGTTAAGGTATGAGAACTGGGTAAAGTGGCTGTCATTTCTACAAAATGTATTTACACTGTATCCAATACACTTAAAATAGTATTTCGTAATACATATGAAACTTGTCCTTAACATTTGCTTGTATCGCATTTCGTCAGGTATGTCACGCAACCCCGACAAGCCAAAATCAGATCAATTTTTGTACAATTTCTTGTTTTTCGTACATTTCCTTTAAACTAGTACAATCCTTAAAAGCGATTATCGAAAGATTCATATTAAAGCTATAAATTGTCCTAAAAAAAATGGTAATTAGAAAAAAAATTCGTTCGGGTTTTTGGACGTGAAGTACACAAGTCGGGCCAATTTTAGCAGAGGATATTCGCTTGATGATGGACCAGTCCCATATTTTTGACCTATATCTCTGTAACGCTAGCATAAACCCTGTCATTAAATCGAAATTTGAAACCTTCGATAAATTTGGCGCATTTTGATGTATAATACTTGTAGTTTCATGAAGATTTGAGCTCGGGTTATGGCTGACGAAGTTTGGGTTCTTGTGATTTTTTGGCTCTTGGCGCTAAATGTGCCCGCGGCATGCGCTCAGGGTGAAGGAGAAAATTCGGAAGGTCCATCAGGCAATAATATTCCTTGGTGTACATATGAAGTTAACAAGTAAGTAAAGAAGATGTATCAAGAGTGTTTCCCGCTTAAATTCTTTTCAAAAAAAAAAAAAATTAATACAATAAAAAATCGAGATCACGAGAGGCTACTGAATATTTTTTATATTTATTTATTTCAGCTACCTGATTTATACCATCTCGAAATCTGTTTAAGAAATTCCGGGCGAGAAAGCAGACAGTGTTTTGGAACGGATAATTAAGAAAATTTTAAATGAATCTAAAATAAATGAAGTAACGATTGGAAGTAGAATAATAAACACCTTTAGAGCAAAAATGAGTATGCTAAATACCAAGTTTAAAAAAGCCTCAGGGCGCGGAGGAAAATGCATTGAAAAACTAAAAAATGAATGGAGATCGACAAACTATGATTTCAAAATATATTATTTTGGCATTCCAGTTAACGCAAGGCCTTCTTCAAATACATCTTGATCTATCCGTATATCAATGCGAATGCCAGGATCATCCCTTCGTCCGGAATAAAGTTTTCGCTTTATTTCTCTATAAAGCTCCCCATATATCAAATCACTTCGATCCTTCAGAGAAATGTTTGATGGTACTTTATACGGCTCTAAACGCTGGAAAATCTTGTTAATATTTTCATCAACACATGACCTCCACTCGTCGTATTTATTACTATACCCCACGAAGTGGATTTTAACCCTGTTTTTCTTCTTGTCCACCTCTGTTACTGTCACAGGATAAAGTCTTCGATCTTGTCGTTTTTTCTTTTTAATCCTTGACGATGAAGATTCAAGAAGAGCTTCATTGATAAGTAATTTTGGTTGCTTTCTTTCTCGCTTTGCTCTCGAAGATGCCATGTTTATTATTACTGTAGGAGCGCGTGACCGATTGCCCGCGTAACTCGATGCTACTGAGCAAGCGCACTAGCGAAAATATGTCCGAGTGTGCCTGGACACTAGTAAAGTCTAAATGTTCATGATATATGGTAATAAGTTTGATATGATATATAAATAAAATTTTCTTTCCAAATTGCATGTCAAAAGTGTGAAATTTCACACCTAAGGTGTCAAAAAAACGCAGGCAACCCAAGGCTCTTTTTCAGTAATTTATTAATATCTCTCTCTAGAAATTGTTATAAATAAAATAAAACTTGAGCTATGAAAATAAATTGTATAAAGAAAAAAAATTAGGCAGCCCGGAGCAAAATATTTTTTTGGCGAGCTTAAACTACCGTGACACGGTTTTCGGTCATAACATTTTATCAAAATATGTCTTTACTCCGGGCTGCCTAATTTTTAATCTTTAAGGTCTATTTAAGCTTTGTTCCAAATTTAAGGATAGCATGATAAATACAAAAGAGTTTATCGAAGAACGCGTGAGGGAGAGTGGTGCTTTAATGCGCTAAAGTCGCTATAATTCTTCAAATTTGGATTCAAACGAAAGAATTCGCCGCCATATTGTTTCTGACATTGAACTACGTCATGATTCACGATATCAAGCCGATTGAGCCACAAAAACTATCGGAAAACGTCGGTTTTATATCGCCCACGCGTCGCTTCATCCGAATCCCGTAACGCGTCCCAAACAAATGACATCATCCATAGCAACGGCCTGAACGCATGCGTATTTCGACAGTGAAACACGAAACCACACCATAAATTTGACGACAAACAGCAATATACTTATCATCAGACTTTCTTCGAGTGTTTTAATAATATAAAGTAGCATTTTATACAGTAGTTATAGAAAGTATATGTTATTTAGCTTATTAATGAATGTAACAGAAATATGCATTAGAGAAAAGAGCCTGAAAGGTATAATAACAATAGAAGTATATATTCAGACGCAATACGTTTTGCAGCGTTGCTTAGGATAAAGTTCGAAGGTCAAGAAATGGTTTATGGTATTGGAAACCCTTCGCGTCTGTCCTTCTCAAAGCAAGAGCTTCAAGAACGTGGTTGGGAAGTCGAAAGGTCCGGCAAAGTTTTTAATTTTACTGCAGTTACTCAAGCAAAATTTTATTATTCATCGAAGGCGGTGAGGCAATACTTAATCGAACAAGAAACAAACGCAAGCGAATTCGAACCAATTTTAGCCGCTAGCCGGACTCAAATTTCGATGTTACTTACTCCGCGTGGGCCCCGTGTTGTTCATCTCAAAGCGCATGTTCAAAAGGATCAATTACCAGTGAAATACTCTCGCATTACACACGAAGTAAACAAAATGGCTTCCTTCGATACAAAGTTTAGCACCGTTTTCTAAGAGAACGGAACAACTCAACTCCGAGAAATCGAGAATATGGATTCATATTATCGTAAACAAGCTAACTAGTTACTAAAAAGTGAGGATTTTTTTTCAGCCACAACTCACAGTAACCACATGCATTCCTGGGGTACTTAAATTATTTCATTATACCTTAATTAACACTACCATAAATATATATTGTTCAATATAAAATGGCAGTAGCTACATGTAGTCGTAGACTGTGTATGTTTTTTAAAGTATCATAGTATTTTACTATTTTCAGGAAACAATTAATCCGGGAGCCACAATGGACCGAAATCATGATCAAAACAACATCGAAGCCGAAATCCGTAGAAACGAGGAAAGAATAGCGGCTTTGGAGAAAGATTTAAAAGAAAGTTTGGGCAGCAATAAAGATCTTAAAGATAGGATCAGCGCTTTAGAAAAGGAAATACAAGACCTGAAAGATGAGAATAAATTGTTGAAAAAACAGCGGCAATAAATGGAAAAAGGAATAGAGAATTTAGAGAAAGAAAATAAACATCAGCGGCAAAAAATGGAAAAGAGAATGGAAAATTTAGAGAAAGAAATTGAACATCAGAAAGCCGTGTTGGTTATTGTGCAAATTGGCACAGCCTTACAGAGAAATTTGTGCAAGTACGTCCTGGGAGAACACTTCAAAGAAAAATGTTTCTACAAGTTTAAAGAAATTCGCAAATACATCCAGCAAGATCTGAAAAATGACAGGAAGGCCCAAGAGTCAGCAAAAAAGCGGCTGGCGGAAATAAAGGAAAAGATTCCTTGGGACCAAAGTTTGGTGAATAGTCTGAAAAACCTTAATCAAACGAGAATCGGCATTGCTCATCCTGACCTAAGCAGCGAAAAGATCCAACAAGCTACAGATTATTTGAAAGAGGAGAATATTTTGGACGAGGTGATGGTCCCACAATGTTAACGAACTAAAAAGACTATGGAAAACATCCGAAGAATTACTAAAGTAAGTTTGCATTTTGTACATAAATCTATTCTTTCATAAATTAAAATATCTCTGGATACGTTATGATTTGCAAAACCTATCTTCTGGATGAAGTCTAGTGCAGCAACAAAATGTATTGCATGGTCAGGGTTGTTGTTAATACTTTACTGCTTTACATTATGGTAAAGGTTTGGAAAGTGCTTTCTATTATAACCTAAGTGTTTCAGGCCCAAGGGAAGGGGGAAGTGGGGGGGGGGGGGGGGTGGGGGGGGGGGGGGGGGGGGGGGGGGGAGAGGAGAGGCGGAGCCAGGGAGGGAGAGACTTATGGCGCGTTTTTCGTGCCAAAATTCAAAGATTAGGTTCAATCATTCAATCCTTCAGTTGGATCATTCAATCCTTTAGTTCAATCGTTCAATCCTTCAGTTCAAACATTCAATCCTTCAGTTCAATCATTCAATCCTTCGGTTCAAACATTCAATCCTCGGTTCAATCGTTCAATCCTTCGGTTCAAACATGCAATCCTTCAGTTCAAATATGCAATCTTTCGGTTCAATCATTCAATCCTTCAGTTCAAACATGCAATCCTTCGGTTCAAACATGCAATCCTTCAGTTCAAATATGCAATCCTTCGGTTCAAACATGCAATCCTTCAGTTCAATCATTCAATCCTTCAGTTCAAACATGCAATCCTTCAGTTCAAACATGCAATCCTTCGGTTCAAACATGCAATCCTTCAGTCCAAACATGCAATCCTTCAGTCCAAACATGCAATCCTTCAGTTCAAACAATACGCTTTCAGTATTCCATGTTTTATCATTTACTTTCGAGATTGTTCGGCACAAATATCGTTGTCTTTTACTACGTCATGCTCCACTTCCGTCGTTTTTCAATTACATCGATATTCACTTCCGTCGTTCTTCACTTTATCGTAGTTCGCTTTCGTTATTCGGCACTTTGGACGTTCTTTGGAGACTGGGCCGAGCACTAACAAATCATGCCGGGAGAGACGCTGGGAGACTGCCCCCTAATCCAAACTTGGGTTGCCTGTTGCCTGTGATTAGAGGTGACAACTCTCGTCGAGACGCACGTGCTTTGTTTCCAGGTTTGGACTACTCGTAGAATTCTTCACAAAGTAAGTTCTGTTAATCTTCTTTTAGCATAATGGCAAGAGAAATTATCCTATGAAATACCTTGTTTTCGTTTTATTGTAGTTTAACTTTAATTTCAATAATTATTCAACTTGATATCAAGTAACCTCCCATACATGCCAGACTTGGTTTGAAATCAGGCATTGTCTATCGGTTTTGTTAGGAACACACATTGTTTTTGTTGTATTGGCAACTTAATAAAACATATAATTAGAAGGACTTGTTCACAATCGATCCCTGAAAAGAGTTTGATGAGATAATAAGAAAATTAGACCAGATTTTTTAATAAATGTAGCCCATAAAGAGCAACGCGCGACGCGACTCGTTGACTCCATCGCGGAAATCACCTTTATGGAAATGTTTTTGTAAATTTTTGTAACCTCCAAACCTTTTATTATTTTAAATATTTATGAAACACTTTCTACCTATTCTTGTGTAGTAAATATGGTGGAAAACGCATCTGAACGATGCAAGGAACTCTTGCAGGAAGTTACAAGGTTGTGTTCCGTGATCGAGTCCAGTGCCAGGAACCAATGTCACCCCCTCGGCAACAAGTACCACTGCCTCTTCCTTAGAAACAGGAACCAATGTCACCCCCTCAGCAACAAGTACCACTGCCTCTTCCTTAGAAACAGGAACCAATGTCACCCCCCTCAGCAACAAGTACCGCTGCCTCTTCCTTAGAAACAGGAACCAATGTCACCCCCTCAGCAACAAGTACCACTGCCTCTTCCTTAGAAACAGGAACCAATGTCACCCCCTCAGCAACAAGTACCGCTGCCTCTTCCTTAGCAACAGGAACCAATGCCACCCCCTCGGCAACAAGTACCACTGCCTCTTCCTTAGAAACAGGAACCAATGTCACCCCCTCGGCAACAAGTACCACTGCCTCTTCCTTAGCAACAGGAACCAATGTCACCCCCTCGGCAACAAGTACCACTGCCTCTTCCTTAGAAACAGGAACCCATGTCACCCCCTCGGCAACAAGTACCGCTGCCTCTTCCTTAGCAACAGGAACCAATGCCACCCCCTCAGCAACAAGTACCGCTGCCTCTTCCTTAGCCACAAGTGAAGATGATGCTGACTTACAAGTTCCCACTTTTGGAAGAGAAATTCAAGCAGCATATTGCAATGATAAAAGTGTTGATCAAATAGCACAAACAGTGGTAGATTATTGTTTTGACCAAGGTATCCACAACCCTGTTGAAGTCTTACGATGCGTCCAAAAGTTCATCAACACAGGCAGGAAACTTGAGGTGCAAAGTGCAGATGAGGCTCAAGAAGGAGAGACGAACTATATTATTGTTGATCGAGAAAACATTTTGGAGACAGCTTTTGAGGAGATAGAAACACTTACTGACTTAAGGAAAACCCTGGAAGTCCAGTTTTATAATGAGGTAATTACAATTATTTTGTGGGATAGTTTTGAATTTAAGGACGTTCATGGGCATTGTTGCGTGCATGCTTTCTACGCATGAAATTTACACGCGCGCGCTCATCTTGATGACTTCATTTGAATGTTTTGACGGGCAAAACATTAAGAAGGCACACTTTTCGCTTCTTCAAACTCTTATAGCTCTTAAACAAAGGCCGTGACATCCCTTTTTTATTTGGGATTTTTAAAGTGCTCTATGATATCCAACTTTACAGAAAAAAAATCAAAAATCTGACGAGGGATTCTTATTGAAATCACTTATTTTGTTAATATTTGGACATTGTATGACATTCTATTTGAAATGCCCCATAATATTAAACTTTAACTTAAAAAGGATAAGAATGGGATGATATGACCTTTTCAGGATTACACAATATTTCAATGCTGGCTGCAACATTATGATTGTTATCACCATAACATTTTATATTCCTAATAATTGTTTACTAGAATGTTTTCAAACCAGAGACAATTATAATAGCTGTATTTTATGCATCTGCTATTCTAATTTATATACATCAGGTATCAAATTGCATTGTCATTACATTGACACTAGATGAAACTATTCTGGTCTTCAATTGTGCTAAATTTTTTTGTTAAATAACGTGACCCACAATGATGAATTCTTTATCACATTCATGGTCCTGACTTGTCACCAGTCGTCCATCATGCTCTCTGATATGACTGGTGAAAAGTCAGCTTATAATCATTAAACCCTTGCTTATCACCAGTGCCATTTTAACTAATTTTTATGCAAGACAGGGATATCATCTAAGGTCCTGGTTAGATTGATCATTGCTAAATTGATTACTAAGCATGTCTGCTTACAGTTTGACAATAATTATTATTTTTAACAGTATTTATTTTAAAAATGTATTTTTATACCCCATGCATAGGAGGCACAAGACTTTGGGGGCCCAAGGAAAGAATTTTTTCGCTTATGCTTGGCAAAAATAAAAGAAACTTATTTTGATAATGGACTAAGAGAGCTAATGAGAGACAAGTATACCACAGTTGGAGTTATACTTGGTAGGTACCAACCATATTTATCCGTTCCAAAGAAATTGGGACTTGCTAAATGCAACAAAAAAAAAGGCTGCATACTGATCCAACCCCCCCCCCCCCCCCCCCCCCCCCCAACACACACACACACATTGTTTTGCCCAATGAAGTTCATCCACCCTTATTTTCTACTAAAGTTCGCTTAAGCATTATATAAATACACTGTTTCGTGACAATCCTATTAAAAGAATTGATAACTGGAAGACAAAGATATATTAAGAAATTCACAAATACAAATCATAGTATCAAATTGTAGCTCTGAATAAAATCTTTGTTAAAGACTCTATACCAAGGCGACTGAAATACATAAAACATTGTATGACTACAAACCTTAGACGTGAACAAGTTATTTAGTTTGTGACATCAAAAGTGCAAATTACTCACCCGTCATGTTAAGCCAGCAAGCAACTGGTAAGATTTTTGAAACAAATCTTTGTTCTCAATATTTTTTATTTTTACACATAATTTTTGTTTGTTTACGTAATATTAACTGACACAGTATTAAATCAAGGCAGGCGAACTTCATTGTGCAACACAATGCCTGGGCAAAATAATCTTAACCATGAATTCATAGGATTACAAATACTGTATAACCACTGTTGATATTATTGTCAGTTGAGAATTTTCACTTTTAGATCTATAAAATCTTATGCCATGAAAGACGCATAGGAAGAGAAGTAAACAAAATTAAAATGTCCACAAAGTATTGCTAAAGTTTGGGCAGAGAAAAATTCTCAATTTTCATAGTAACGTCATGTTATCATTATTTTTTATGATTATTGTTTAGAGTGTTGGCTATGATACTTTCTTTAATTTTTTGAAGGTCTTAGCATAATTCAAAATGGGCCTTTGCCAAGGTTCCTAAGCCTCGAGATCCTTGAAGAAGTTTTTGGGAATGAAAACCTGGGTCCTTGCCTACAAGAACTGCAAGATGGCCTAAAGAAGACTGGTATCCACCAGGTAACTTTAGGGATATTTGCACTTTTCAATTTTCATTCAACATTTCTAGTCTATTGATGTCATGTATATGTCACCAAGTCATGTAATCATTCAAACAAAAATATTAAGAAGTCATTATTCTACCCCTGGTTTTTATAAATTTGATGTGATATTACATGAAGAATTTTTTGCATCTCTTACTGAAGGAAAAAAAGAAGTACTAAAAATACTTTCTTGGATCCCCTTGTTACACATATAGTTGTAATAAATCAAGTTATTGAAAAATTAGCCATTTGTCCATGTGCTTAAAGAAATTCTGGCCAGGAAAGCCTTTCTATGACATTCTTTGTTTTTTTTTTTTTTTAGGTTGGGAGTCGATTACCACTTTTCTTACATATTCTTAAACCAGGGCCCCCAAGCATTTTAACTGTAAGGAAATTGATTAGCCTACTGGAACCCCTATTCAGTGAGTCAGGGTCAAGTAGAAGGGCACAGGAAAATGCTGTTTATGGTCAGTTTGTCAAGTATTTGAGAGAAGCTGCAAGTAAGTGACTGCTATGAAATAAAAATTCTGTTCATATGTAGTCGTAGAGCTATGTAACCTTCCTGTTATGCTATTTGGTATCTAAGTAGATTAATAAGCTTGGTATTTCAAACTGGTTCACATTTAAAAACCAAAAATGATGATATTTGTTCTTAATTTTCTCTTTAACGTATACAAATGTTTCCTTTAGTACTGAATAACTAGGACATGTATTTTAAGTATGAAGTCAGTCAGCCTCAACCCTGATGACATTTTTGTCCTTCACTTCCAAAATCCTTTTTGGTAGCTTCTTTTATATATTGATACTGTATTTTCAAAGGCATTTCAAGATGTGAATGTGAAAAAACTTTGAAGAGGATTGAGGTAGTTGAAGTATGGAAAGTCATTAGGGTAAGGGGGTCTATGAATAAGATAGATTTTTTTTTCAGAGCTTACATTAATTTTTACAGTTATGCTGAATTTATAAGGCTTTAAAGATGATTGGTTTAAAGCCAGTTTAATTTCATGTCTATTGTTAAACAGTATGCATTACATTATTAGATAGATAGATAGATGCTTTATTTAGACACGGTAGATTCTTTTATAATTTTTTTAGATGTTTTCCCTTTTTTCATTTTTTTAGGTGGAAGAAGAAATGGTGTGACCCTGGCACATATCCTTAGGTTTACAACTGGAGCTGACGAGGAGCCAGTCTTGGGTTTCATAATTAAACCAAGCATATCATTTTTTGAGGCTGTGACATCGTTCCTTCCAACAGCAAATACATGCATATCATGTCTAAAGCTCCCCCGACCATCTCTTGCCCTGCCTTTGCCACCGACAACAAAGTTATTTGATTTGTATGATCTCGCTTTTTCTAATGCTTATTTCGGGAATGTTTAAATGCTTGTTTTGGAAATGATTGGAAAACTGCAATGATTTTAAATTGCCATTATGATCAAATTTTATAGTCATGGCAGTCTTTAAATTATGACATGGGCAATTCAAAATAAAATGATTTACAAAAGCTGAAGATGATTAGTTAATTTGCTTTGGTGGCCCTGATTGATGTAGTTACACTTTCAGAGAACAATAAAATTAATATTCAGAAGTTGAATTAATAATTAATTAATAATTGTAATTGTTAGCTCACTTGACTCAAGTGGGCAATGGTCTTTAGGAAAATGTCAATCCCATAGTTGCTACTATGACATAAAGGGTTAATTGTAGCTTCCAATGCATGAACATTTTCAGTACTTAACTGAAATGTTGATTCAGGCACTGTCATGGTTTCCTGGTTGTCAATATTGTCATCTTCTTCTACTGACAAAGGACCATCATATTCAATGCCATAATCTTGAAAGTTTTCCTGAAATATTAATCATGAAATGTTAATGTTAAATTTGTGACCTACATGCACCTTCTTAATTACTAATGTTGTAAGGGCGAATCCAGCCAACAAATATAGGGGGGCTTGACAAAATTTTGCTAGACACCAGTTAGGGGAGGAGGGGCTAGGATTTGAAATCATATAAGATTATTTTAGGCGCCCATGAAATGTGGGTGCAAAGGAAGTAAACGAGGCTGGAAAAGGGGGGGCTACAGCCCCACTTTGCCCCTCCCTCGATCTGCCCTTGTGTTGGACACTGCAGCATCCAAAATAAAATACTACTAGGGAAAATTATGAAAGTTGTTTCTTACCCCATACATTTCCTTTGAAACCTCTAAATCTGACTGAGCATTGTTCTGCATCCCCATGACCCATAACTGCATTGGTGTTTTGTTCTGGGCAGAGGATAAACTGTGGGTGCACCATCCATCAACAAATTCAGATAGTTCTTTATTAATTCGTGGCACAAACACATAATGTAATGCAAACATGTCCAATTCATTTGTGATATCCAATACACCACAATCTTCAAGATGGTAGAAGAGTTGATAGAAGATGGAGGTCTTCTGAAAGAAGAGATCTCTCCAAAGTCTTTCTATTCTTTGATTGTGTACACTTTTACCCACAATCATACTTCCCCGTCCAGGGCCACGGTTTGGGTGTGACAACATGTACATTGACACATCATAATTTTCTCCACCCTTATCTGAACGTACACGTGATGGCAAACCATATTTTGCGACAGCTTGAAGAAAACAGGCTAATACAGTTGATGCTCTGTTATTTGTGGTATAATGCATTTGGGCCACTGACAGTATAGACTCTCCTTTTGATAGTCTTTCTCCACCTTTCCACAGTTCCTTCTGGATCAAGGAAACGCATTATACTTCGTAGTCGTTGCTGCTGTATCATGATTCCTTTCGCCCTTAAGCAACCTTGCATTATCCTGTATCCACTTCTTGGCCATGTAACTCTTATATCTCTGATAATGGTACAAAGGTCATCATCAGATATATCACTAAACGGCCTAGAAGACGCAATTCCGAATTCAGACATTCGGCGTCTGATTGTTCGCACAGACACAGAAAGCATAGATGCAATGTCTGTGCAATTGAACCTCTTCTCAAGTAGGTATTCCAATTGCTCTTGAGTTATTTCGAACTTAGGCCTTCCAGGTTCGCCAGTACGTTTTTGTTGTGTCTGGTACCCTGCTCCGGAAGATATATCTCTTATTTCACAAATAAATTTGAAGATCTTCTTTAGATTCAAAATGATATTGTGGATAGGCTCATCTTCTTCGGAACCAGAAATATAAATGCTGTGCTGATACAACATATCAATCTGATATTTCAGATAGTCCTCATTGTCATGGTCCGGTCCACTGCCATTATCCACAAATCTTTCCAACTCCTTTGCCAAAGACTTAGCACGATTCAAAATCTGTTGTACGGCCATCTTGACAGAGCATCTCTTCGATGAATTTGTAAGTAAAAACAAGGTGTATTTGAGCAATATCGAGCAAACAATATAATAAGTAACGTATTCGAAACAATCATCAAAACAATCTGCAATCTCGTACCCAGACCCTACTCATTCAATTAGTAGGTTCTGTACCCGTCTCTCCCGGCATGATTTGTTAGTGCTCGACCCAGTCTCCAAAGAACGTCCAAAGTGCCGAATAACGAAAGCGAATTACGATAAAGTGAAGAACGACGGAAGTGAATATCGATGTAATTGAAAAACGACGGAAGTGGAGCATGACGTAGTAAAAGACAACGATATTTGTGCCGAACAATCTCGAAAGTAAATGATAAAACATGGAATACTGAAAGCGTATTGTTTGAACTGAAGGATTGAATGATTGAACTGAAGGATTGCATGTTTGAACCGAAGGATTGCATGTTTGAACTGAAGGATTGCATGTTTGAACCGAAGGATTGCATGTTTGAACCGAAGGATTGCATGTTTGAACTGAAGGATTGAATGTTTGAACTGAAGGATTGCATGTTTGAACTGAAGGATTGAATGATTGAACTGAAGGATTGCATGTTTGAACCGAAGGATTGCATGTTTGAACTGAAGGATTGAGTGATTGAACTGAAGGATTGAATGTTTGAACCGAAGGATTGAATGTTTGAACTGAAGGATTGAGTGATTGAACTGAAGGATTGAACGATTGAACCGAAGGATTGAATGTTTGAACTGAAGGATTGCATGTTTGGACTGAAGGATTGAACGATTGAACCGATGATTGAATGTTTGAACTGAAGGATTGAATGATTGAACCGAAGGATTGCATATTTGAACTGAAGGATTGAATGATTGAACTGAAGGATTGAATGATTAAACCGAATCTTTGAATTTTGGCACGAAAAACGCGCCATAGAGACTGACTCCAATGCTATACAGTTTCCAATTATTATACAGTTTCTCATTAATCCCATATAGGTAACTGTCCAATTATTTTCTTAATTGGACAGGTTTTGTTGATATGGGATTGATTAGGCAGCTATATAATTAATAGGTAATGGGATTTCATGCTCCCCAATCAAGGAATAATTAGACTCGAAAAATTCCTCTGACTGCCAAATTGGACTCGGCCTACGGCCTCATCCAATTTTGTCAGTCCTCGGAATTTTCCTCGTCCAATTATTTCTTAATTGGAGAGCATGGAGTCCTATTACATATTCTTATTATTATTAATATTATCATTATTATCATTATTATTATTATCATTATTATTTCAGAGGTCTAAGGAATCGGTCTACCGCAGGACAAAGCCAAGACACCTATGCCAGCAGGGCCGCTGGAGGTCCTGAAGATGATCCTGAAGGCGGTTCAATGAATTTGTCTACCGCAGAACAAAGCCAAGACACCTATGCCAGCAGGGCCACTGGAGGTCCTGAAGATGATCCTGAAGGCGGTACAATGAATTTGTCTACCGCAGAACAAAGCCAAGACACCTATGCCAGCAGCAAAGGCGGATCCAGGAAATTTAGAAGGGGGGTGACTAAGGCTTCATCAAGTAATGCGAGCAAAAGGCGGTTACCTACTAAGGCAATACCAAGAAATGAAAGCAAAAGGAGGGTGGCTTACTGCCCTCCTCATCACTCCTGAATCTATCCCTGAGCAGGAGCCACTGGAGGACATTACCTTCACACCAAAGCATAGGGTGCTAGTTACTCATGTACATAGCCCAGTTACCTATTGTGAATGATCGATGGTTTTGCATGAATACAAACATTTTTAGCTTATAAACAATGCAATTATTTTGGAAAGGATATGTCCTTCCAATTCACACACACACACCAAAAAAAAAAAAAAAAAAAAAAAAAAAAAACCAACAAATTTTACCTATAATAATTTTACTTTAAAATCCTATAATCTGGTATTTTTAAAGGGATATTTGTCTTTCAATGCGACAAAAAACAGCATTCTGAAGAATTAAAGCAAGCTTACGAATTTAACACTTATCAATTTCAAGCACTAAAGTAAGACTTTTTCAAAGTTTTAAAAATATATAGATCCCAATGAGCTCAGGTTAACCACAAACGTGTATCAAATATATATGCAAAGATATAGATATAGCCATTTAAAACTATCTACAAATAGTTAGATCTGCTTGCCATGGGTCGCATGACCACGTAAAATGGCGGTCCCGTCTCACTTAGAGACGTTAAACATAGAGGGCCTCAAGTTTACCAGTTACAACTGTCACGTGTCACCCTCTCTAAATAAATTCGTCAATTCAATTTTTGCTTTCATTTTCTACGTATGCATGCTTATATATGTTTTTCAAATCAAATTATGAATATTAAATAGCTAAATATAGTTAGTCAGCAAAAAAGCCGGTAGCCGAAATCTAAAATGAATCTTTAAGGATCATGGGTAATAATTTCATAGCTTTTTGATGCAAACTGCGGCTGTTATATCACAGCATGGGGCAATAATCACAACAGAGCCCTAAGCTACACCTGTAGCGAAAGCCCAAAGATCGAATTAGAATTTAGTAGTTGATTTTCAAGGAGGGAGAATAACCTGAGAACCCGGATCTAATTTGTTAATAAGATATTTGACTAGGTTTAACAGGGACGTACTCAGATGGGGTTATGCATGGGACCCTTGTACTACAAGAGCCTAATTTCGACTTTTAATTCAGTTACACACACAAATTTCGTAAGATTTTAAATTCCAATTTTCTAAAACGAGAAACGAAAAGTCGGTGCTATTTTCATTACCTTCCACACTACTAGAACTATTTTCTTCAAGAACGAGTTACACATACGAATACACTTAAATTTCAACATTAGATCTCGCGGGTTTGCCCCCCTCAATTCCTTCCTGGGTGCGTCCCTCTACCAAACTGTATATTGTTGTTTCTAAGGTTTTTATTTAATAATTACTACTTAGTACAAGACTATAAAAAAGACACTCTTGCAAAAAGGTTGGCTAGCAGTGTAAGACCCTTGTGCAAGTCACAATAAGGTTAAAGCATGAATTATTTCAGAGTTTAGATCGTCTGTCTCAGAAAAAAGAGACATCTTATAAATAAATAAGAATCACTAAATGAAGTCCAATAAAATCACGTCTTCTTGTGAAATCTGTTCTGTGTTTTCTTGCACTATCAGCTATTATATTTTTATTTGTGAAGAAAAATTATTTCCACAATTAAGGTTGCAGGGGTGAGAAATGACGTGACGAGCTATTAGGAATCAAGGGTAGCGTAGCAGATAGTGCACCGTCCTCTCACGTACGGCTGTTTGGTCTAGGGATTTGATTTCTAGACTCGCATTAAAGAAATGGAAATAGTTATCGTATGAGTGGGAAACATACGGTACTGATTTACAGCACGTACTGGGGTACGACATGCCGTAACATTGAAATGGCTTCCCATAAGAATGGTTATGGTATGGGTGGGAAACATACTGACTTACAGCATGTACATAAAACACTACCGAGAATACAAATCATGTTAGATCTGAAAAGCCTTTAATGAGTTTTTAGTGTAGTTCTCTTGTTCTCTTTGTCTTAGGTTCGTTTATAAGTGTTCTATAGCTTTTGTTTCGCTCTTTTCAGTCTAAGTATTTTCGTCATTGTTTCGTCATTTAGTCTTGTCCCTTAGGAGCTTTCGTACGCTTTATATACGCCCTCTATGTAAATACTTAGTTAGTTGGTGCTCGCAGTTTCGTCCCTTCGTACACAAATGTAAGTTATTCGTTTTAATAGTTCTTATCGTTTTGCAGTTTAATGTTTCGTAGTTTTTCCTATTTGTCATACGTACTAAGTTATTTATCTATTTAATGTGTTTATTCAGTCTTTACCGTACGTTTTACGTATGTGTAAGAAATAAAATCAAGAGTATGGGACAAGCAGTGCCAACAAATCATGATTAATTATTATACATTATTATTTATTTACGATTTTTCAATGTATAACACATTTGATGTTACTCGTTTCCTGGTTACTCTGTTGACTCTTTACTCATTACTCCGTTACTCGTTTTAGTAACACCCTATGGTGTGTATGGGAAACGTACAGTACTGACTTACAGCACTTTCAAGGTCTATGGTATGCCGTAATATTGAAATGGCTTCCCATAAGAATCGGTTAGCGTATGAGTGAGAATCATACAGTACTGTCTTAAGCCCCTCTCACACGGTACAATTTCTCGTGCAACAGAGACAAGTTGCACGAGCATGTCACACGTAAATTTTTATAAAAGCTGTTGCGGAAAGTAGAAGACGTTTCTACTATTGTCAGTGGTCTCACTGGTATATAAATGTATGAGAATTGATTAGCATATCAATCATTCCACTTCAAGCCTGCTACGGCTAGGACGTGTTCCTTCTAGCTCCGGCTTTACCAAGACTTCGAGCTTTACTGAGGCTTTGAACAATGTCTAATACTCTGGAATTACCGCAGGACAGGGTCGTCGAAGCGCTTGGAGCTGTCCAATGTAAACACAATGAAGAACCAGTTCAAGATATCCCAGGAAGATTTCACCGACCGAAGGGGCAGACTCTCCAGCGCTTCTTAAGGCAAATATATTTTCCCTTTTGTTTTTGTTTTTGTTTTATTTTCATATTAAACTCCGGTCAAAAGAAAAGTAGTTTATGGCCTTTCGCTTCGTGTGGTTGTGTTTTAAAACGGAGTAGTGGTGTTTGTGGAAATATGTTTTGCCTCTTGCCTCGTGTGGTTGTGTTTCAAAACCCTCGAGTGGCGTTTGTGAAAAGTTTTGCCTTTCGCCTCGGTGGTTGTGTTTTAAACCCTTGAGTGGCGTAGTGGGCTTAGTGCGAATATTCTTTCGATATGTTCTTTGCGGTTGTGAAGCCTTTTACATTTTTTTTCGTTTGTAAGTTTAATAACAATATTTGTGTGGTGGTAATTCATGCACCCTAAGTTGTTCAAAGTCTTTTGTTTGCTTTGCGCACCGTTAAGCTTTCGCGGTCCCTCGTGCAAGTTATGCACGGGTTTTTCTTTCGTTTTCCAGGAGCACAAGGCTCTCTTTGGAGCATTCCATTTTTGTGTAGCTGCGATAAAAATTGCTGTATTTCGATATTGGGTCTAAAACGTGTTTGCCCTCCCGATCTAGGATGACAGTTTTGAAAGGGAGTCTAATTTTCCAGTCGGATTACTGGCGCTCAAGCCTCTCATTCCCTGAGCCAATTCCTCCTTGTTTATTGTTTATTGTTTCTCTTTTTCTTTTTAGCTTGTTTTTCCTTCGCAGGAATAGACTCGGTTCTCTGTAGTCTGTTCTTCGCCCGTCAGCGACAAACACGCCGTCATTGGTGTGAGAAGTAATAATATATTATAGGGTGACCAAGTGGATGTTGAACGGCAAGAATGATGAAACTCATTGCAGGTCTTTTCCAAGATAGATCGCAGGAAAATAAGTGAGACAAACTAAAATTTGAACTAAACAAAAACACAACTAAACAGCACAAAATCTGGAGCAGAACTGATTTACATGTACTTCAAATTACGAATACAGTTGCGTGATGAGTTACATCATCATTCCAAATATGGCTAGTACAAACATAACGCAACAAACTCGAATAAACCTTCAACCAGTAATGTTTTCAACCAGTTTGTTTTCAACCAGTTTGTTTTCAACCAGTTTGTTTTCAACCAGTTTGTTTTCAACCAGTTTGTTTTCAACCAGTTTGTTTTCAACCAGTTTTCAACTTGGTTACAATAGATAATATTAGTTATCTAAAATATTAATATGAATTAATTTTTATCAGACTGATAAAGTAATCAGAGAATCTGATGTAGGAAGGTCGCGTTTTAGTACTGAGCCTTTTAATCCAAAGAAATCTGGGGTGAAATTGTCAATTTATACATGTATGTATTTAACAATAACTTATGTGCGCTTTAAACACAATCAATTTAATTTGCTCAACATATTTTACATTTAATTTTATACATATTACATAATTATCGTTTTAGTTGTTGTTAGAGCCAAGTTTAAAAAAGTGTATAAACTTACCAATATTAGCTTCATCCACAGCCACAACTCTTACATTTTTAATGGCTTTAAACCTTCGTCGAACGCCATTTGGAATTTCGACTGCGACTAACCAATCAGAAGCTACTTCCCGGTCGGGAAGTAGCTTCTGATTGGTTAGTCGCAGTCGGCTCTGGGTCAACGAGATTGATGTCACCTTTTGTGAAATTCTTGGGAAAACTTTCTTGTTACAGCTTTCACGCGGAACTGGTGATTGGTCTTGTAGCTTTCGGTTTGAAGGAGACGATAGGATTTTCACCGGGTTGTTTGTCCAACACATTCTAAAAATGACCAACAAGCAACAACTGGATCTTGGTAATGCGGCAAGAAATATGTCTCCTGATGAACAGGCAATCGGTCTTATCACAAGTTTGGTAGCACAACCGGCAGTGAATTTAGAGTCTTTAGAGATTACAAGTCATACAGGAGAAATCAGCGAGTTGAAAGAACAACTCGAACAAAGAGACGCCGAGATAATCGAGCTTCGAAAAAATGTAAAGCAACTCGAAGAGAACAACAATAATCTTCTCATAAAACTGGAAGCAAAAGACGAGGAAGTGAAGATTTTGAAGAAACGTATACAACTACTCGAAGATGAAAAGAAAATCCTTAAAGAGGAATTGGCTGCCGTTCAGTTCAAGTTGAAGAGCATTGAAGAAGAAATGAAAAACCTACAACAGTCTAGGCAAGACGACGAAGAAAAGTCCTCAAAAGTGGACGAGGAAATGAAAATGATTCACTACGCTTTAAAAGAGATCAAAAAAGATTTAGCGGCGACTAAATCTGTGAATGAAGTGCTAAAGAAGCAGATTCGTCATCAGTCTCGGTACGTACCCGGTGCTCTTCCACTAATGCCTGTACCAGCGAGTGAAGACGCGAATGCTTTGAAAACTCTAGGAGAAATGTGCCTACAGATTCAAGCTGGGTTCTACAAGAAAATCCTTCCCGGCTACTTCACTCCCATAAGGAGTTACAAAATTGCAACTCTGAAAAAAGATATTGAGAAGCTTTCTAAAACAGTAAACGAAAAGGCTGAAGCTCGTAAACGATGGGAAGACCTCAAATCCACTCTACAGTTGAGGGAGGAAGATTTTGAAGAAGCTCTTGATGCTCTACAGGAAGGATACAACCGAAGCCACGATTTAAAACCACCAAACCTAAATGTAAAAGTGCTAAAAGAATCGGCTGAGTTATTGGAAAGGCAAAATATCTTGAAGGGATGGATCTTTCTGGAGCGAGTCAACGGTCTGATAGATATTTGGAAAAACCTCGTGGACTGTGGTGAAAAAGCCTGAACACTTATTGCAATATCTGACTGAAACTTTGCTACGTAGTAAGCCAAATCTCAAGCATTCGCTTTGGAAATCTGATGGGATAAAAGAAAACGGGAAAGACCGCTTTTAGCAACATATATAACGCTAGGGATAGGAGATTGCTGGACAGTTTTTCATTGTGATCCTTAATACAAAAGGAATGTCTGTAGTTGAAACCATAAACTTGAACACACAATTTCTAATTCAGCATATTCACTAACTAGAATAGAGATACTAAATAGAAATGCCTTGTAAATTAGTATTAGAATCTCGACAACATGGTACTCGGAATCGCTGAAGTTTTACAGCACACGCGCGGGAAAATCGACAAATATTTTCTAGAACTCATTAGATTTGGTTTACCAAAGTTCATCTTGTCAGAGTAATCCTTCGTCACGGTAGACACACAACGTTCGATTCATTAGTGTTATGTTTTAATGGTTATAAGTCTCAGCCTGTTCGATTTTCTAGAAATTCTTATTATTGAATTGTAACCGCTGCGCAGTTGCGCCTCTAATTTGTGCTGATGATGCTATTCTGTTTTCAATATTACGTTAGTAGATTTAGGGGAAATTCTCGAATAAAATACGACTTGTGATCTGCAGAACTAGTTTATTGAAAGCAATATGAATGTAATTCAAAGGGTCATTTTCTGCAAACCTAATACTAGACATGTAAGAAGATAGATTATGATATGATGCGGACTCTTGCTGACAATAACCGAACCTATTTTTATATTTTAAAATGTTTACTTCTTGAAAATGAAACTTCTCCAAAAATGCAACCTTGCAGGCCAAGATAGAACTAGGAGGTTACAACTAGAAGCCAAATCATTTGATAGAATCTCAATATATTTTTCTTGGAATAGCGGAAGTTTCTATAGTCTCCTAGCAGCAGCCCTAGCTAAATTTTAAAACCACTGTAGTGCGCCCTAACTTTTGCCGATGATGAATTCAATGTCTTATTATTTTTTCAAGGCTAAGAAAAATGTCATTATTGATTTATTATGATTTTCGTTAAGAATAGTGATCAGTTTCATTAAAAAGAATATAACAACCTATTTTTCAAAGCCGGAGATCTTGTTTTTAAGAAAAACCCAAGTAATGGAAAACAACTTAAGTTTCTGCCTATGCTGATGATAGCATTTTTCAAAATAGTGATAAATGTGAATAGACAGCTATGGAAACGTAGAAACAATCGTGTGGGCGGCAAGACATTTGATTGGATTAGTGATCAGTTTCATTAAAAAGAATATAACGACCTATGGGTTAGGGTTAGGGAAACAATCGTGTGGGCAGCAAGGCATTTGATTGGAGAGGAATGGTTCTATAATTGTTCTGGCAGCCGTATTGCCTAATGAAATATGAGGAAAGAAATAATAAGATGATAAGATAAATAAGATTTAACAATGGCTCTTTACATCAGAGAGCCGGTTCTTCATCCACTGAAATTCCAATTAATTTTTTTGTTGATTTTTTCGGAGGGAGAAAAACCAGAGAACCCGGAGAAAAACCCTCATATCACAGGAGAGAACCATGCAACAAACAACTCTATTCACATACGACACCGAGCCGAGCGAAAAATCTGTGATTCTTTCATTCATTCGGTTAACATTCTACAGTAATGCTTTTTGTAGAATCAGAACTGATCAACACAACAATTTCAGACAGAGAAACACGTACAGCGCGATGCGCAAAAGTATGCCCGCATTTATTTTATAGCGGTACAGTATTAAAACGAGACATGCCATGCCGATAGCCTGTCTGGGGTGATATCCAGCCTCGAGAGTAAGTATGGCTTCAAAGGAAGCTTCATTCGTCTGTACAGAGCAAAGTCACTGCCTATTTTAAAAAGTAGTTGTTACTGTACTCAGTTTTCTCTGTTCCACTGTTATATCTACAGTCCTGTACTACTGTATAATTTAAAGTTTTAAAGTACTACTAAAGTTGAGTTATAACAGAGCTCCAATAGCATCAGAAGTTTTAGAAACATTATTTAAAAATACAATATGCATTATTGCACTTAATTTGTTTAGTAGTTTCGTACTTATTAATAAAACACGTTTTTAACATATTTTTGACAGCCCGCTTAACACGGCCACCCCGTTAAAGCGGCCACTTTTGAATGTCCCTTCGGTGGCCGGATTAACGGGGTTCCACTGTATAGCTTAACTGTAACACTTGTTTGCCAGTAACCATCTCATGGATGGTTGAAGAACTTACCTCACCATCACATGAAAGTAGATCTTAAGGTAGTACCGGATCTTAAAAATTCTTCAAAAAGTTTTTTTTATTCTGTCATTTGAAGTTCATTGCTAGGGTATTCAAATAATGAAAAAAGAGAATGGGGTCACCGTGTTGGTTATCGAGATATAAGGCTTCAAAAAGGAGGGATTTTTCAGTTATCCGCGCGTTTTTGCCGAAAATCTGCCTCCTCTAATAAATTCGAATTACCTGAATCGATTTAACAAAGAAAAACAGAAAACTGTTTTAAACTATAGCGTTGAGTCTAGAAAACATATCTAGATAAAGAATCCATCAAATCTTTTGCAAGTAGTGTGAAAAGTTAATTCTAGAAGCGAAATTGCTTGTAATTCGGCGCAGTTATATGCGTGTGTAGTTGTAAAAATATTGAAAATTCATGACAATTTTAACTATAAATTTTTTTTCTTTCCGCACTAAATCCAAAGAATATGATATCTAGCTCCGAATGAAAAGAAAAAAATGGGGGTCACCGTACTAATAGACCAGCTATGAGCGACTAAATCCAAGTTTTTGGTCAAAAAACACAAATCCTGTCCGCGTGGGACTGGGTTCTAGTACACTAACCTCCGTCTGAAACATGTCAAATCGTCTTTGTAATCTCCACAGAATCTAAGACGTATTTCGAATTGATTTTGAGAATAACATGTCAAATTCATTTTTTGTTACTTCATTTTTATAAAGTTATGAATTTGTTGTTTTGAGTCAAGAGTGATCAAGTCAGGCAATGAAAATCTAAGCATGTTAGTAAAAACATTTCATTTTTGCCTCAAAAGTTCCATGAATTAGCGAAATGCTTTGATAAGTTATAGAAAAGGATTCAACTTCTGACATTATTTAAATCAGTTTTCAAAACAGCGCAAATAAAGGGTAAAAACAGCGCGAATTGGATTCACTGTAGCAAGGGTCCGGAACTATACCTTAAGAGTGTTTTAGGTCTCTCCCTTGATTGAAGATTTTTTTTATGATAAAGATTCGATAGTTTACGCATGCACAATTTTAACTTTTCGCGAAGACTGTTGTGCTGCAAGTATTAAAATCTTCGTAGTAGTGTCGCACGACAGCGACAAAAATATTCGAAATAGCTTGCTGCAATACAGCGGCATTACAGTGCTCGCAAAAATATTCGGATTTGCTACATTAAGCCTGGTTTCCATATAATCGAAAACGATCGGAACGATCGAAATAAGATATTTTTCGATGGTTCGTAATCATATGGAAACAAAGTTTTTCGATCGTACGATCGTTTTGGATCACGATCGTAATCGATTGGTTCTAATTTTGCGATCCGTCTCGATCCATTTCGATCGTCTGCGATCATGGAAACACTTTTTTTTCGATCGTACGATCGTAATGTATTAAACATATCGTTTTTCCGAAAATGCAATGCTTCCTAAACTGTAATGCCATAGCAACGGTTTTCTTGTTTACAAACTTTCCGCTGGCACTGGAAGTAACAACTAGTAGCTGAAGTTTTTCGGGATTCGGCCAACTCAAGCCGAAAAAAAATGTCCTGAACGTCCGAAGATCATATGGGCGTTTCTTAAAACGAATGAAAAATATTCCATCAGGTTCTGGCATGGATGCTGTACCTAGGGAATACTCAAATATCGACTGGCTCAGTCTGTATACATCAAACATCGAAAGACCAGCTCTAATTTGGAATTTTGACCTTTATCAGATCATATGGAAACGGTCGTTTTTCGATCGTTTGTTGCGATCGTACGCTCCAGTGAGCTCCACGATCCTGCGAAAAAAGTATATTAAAAAAAAAAATTGTATATTTTTATTTTGATAATGGTATTTAAAAACTCAAAAAAGTAGACTAGAATTATTTTAGAGTTTTGTCGGGACATGCTCAGGCATATTATATGTCATTGGTAAGAATTAAGGCCTTATTTGACCCCCTGACGTACGGAAGTTATAACTTATTTACGCTCTTTCTTCAATCGTTTTGGTTAGATTCAACGCCAAAATGGTATCGAATCATGAAATTTTGTATCCCCTTACTTCATTGTAAGATAACGGAAATATACCGTATATGCCAGCACTTTAAAGACTCTTGCAAAGTGTCCCAAACGTAATAATAATAATAATAATAATAACCTTATTAATGTCTCTAATCTCCTAGCCGGGCACAAGTGCCCTACTTATCGGGGAGACGTGTTAAGGCAGATTATTTTTTACTAAAATAAGACTTGATCACATTTTATTTTAATACAAATAATAAAGATAATCTGACTCAACACGTTGGAAGAGCGGCTTTCCTAGAGTCTTTAAAGTGGTGACAGGAGCACGCGTATTTTCATTCCTGACTACTCCACACGCTTGTTTGAGGAAGTTAAGAACTGACCAAGTCTGGTAAGATACATTTGACTTATTTGGGATTTTTATATCTTCAGCGCCACTTCCTTAGCTTTACAAAATGTCGGGACTAACTTAACCATTAGTATGGTTCATACCCGTAGTAGTCAATCGATAAAAATCGATAGAAATCAACTGATTTGTATCCATTTTTATGGGAAATCGTTTAAAATCGATAAAAAAAATTGGTGTGAGTTCGATTTTTATCGATTTAATCGATTTTTATCGATCAAGATTTGACAGCTTTAATTCGATCCAACAATTAGTACAATCATATAATCAGCTTTATTTCACGGAAAGTATTCGAAAATATCGATGATGGTGTAATAGATTTTATAACTATTAATTCACGAGTAATAATATGTAGATCGGGCAGCTTATTATCCAAGTACTTTTGCTGTCTGTTCACTGATCACTATAACAAACTCCTGGTTTGTGTCAAGCTATGGTTACGAAAGAGTAATTTCCGGTGGTGTAAATCCGTAGCCACACGACCCTCATACGATCATCGATAGAAATTGTTCAAGAACATAAATCGAAAAAAATCGATACATGTATGTATATAATCAATCAATCGATAAAAATCGATACGAAAATTTAGTGTAAGTTCGATTTTTAACGATTGATCGATACAATCGATATCAATCAAATCAGCGGTATCGATTGTTATCGATTTATCGATTTATCGATTGGCAAAATCGATATCGATTTTTATCAATTGACTACTCCGGGTTCATATGGTAAAGATGGAATAGTTAATTTCATGAGGAATTTTTCGAGCGAAATACCAGCACTACAGGGTGCTGCTGTCACCACTTTAAAGACTCTTGGAATTAAAGCCGTACAATTGAGCGAGCGCAGCGAGCGAGCGACGAAGTCGCGAGAGGTCCGTCGTGCGCCCAGTAAAAAAAAAAACCAAAGCGGGTGGCGGACTTTGCGAAAGTCTAGCCCAGCGTGTGTCGAATACCAAACTTGGAGATCAGTCATATATATGGTACTGGTTCAGGTAGTTTAGTCCACAGCTGCAATAGTACTGAATTTAAAACTAACATTTATTTTTTAAATATGAAATTTAGTCGAAAAACTGTCTTTCATTTAAAAAATTATTTTCTTGCTTTGCGAATCTTTGCGCTTCGTTTTCCTCTGATCTGATTTATAGGGGGAAAGAGACTCCCAAGCAGATTAATTTGTCAACTGCTTTGTTTTCTGCTATTTTATTGGTTCTTGAAACAGTGCGATTTAAGACTCAACTGAATGGTGCGAATCGTGATTAAATCGCGGTGCCGAGAGCTAGTTGATTCAAGGTCAGAATAGGACACTGACGTACGAGCATCACAAAACTAACATGTGACCGAACAGGATAAGACTTGCCCAGTTTACAAGTAACGCCACAGGGAGCCCGGCTTTGGGATTTGTACATGAATAAATGAATCAATAAAGTGCTTTGGGTTTCCTGTGTTGAGATTTGAAACAAGACGCTGATACGTTGAATTTCCGGTAATCGTACTACCAGTAACTTGATAGCAAATTAACGTAACACATCAGTGTAACGCACGCCCTAGTATATGGTAAGAAAGAGAGAAGGGCTGAAACTAATTTGAGTACCTATTTTGAAACCGCCGTTAAAATATTTGATTTGTTTTCATTTGATTCCAGATTCTGATTGCCAGCACTCGTCATGTTGACATTCAGACTGCTTTCCTCTAAAGCTCATTAGCACTGGTCCCATCAACCGCTGGTGCACATGTAATGATAAACTTGCCTTGTTTCAGCCCTTCTCTCTTTCTTACCATTTACTAGGGCGTGCGTTACACTAATACGTTAAATTTGAATTATAAGCTGCTCTCGAATTACTTACATTAATCTGCTATCAAGTTACCAAATCTCAATACAGGAAACCCAAAGTACTTTATTGAGCTATTTATCATTGGCGTCTTGTTTCAAATCTCAACACAGGAAACCCAAAGCACTTTATTGATTTATTTATTCATGTACAGATTCCAAAGCCGGGCTCCCTGTGGTAACGCGGGCTCGTCTGTATAATGGGTATGGTCGATGAAAAACAACTAGCTTCTCGAAACGTTCCTCTGGGTACCGGAGAATGGATGTACTTTCACGTTGCTGATAGGTTTAAGACAGCCATACGATGGAATCTTTTGTTATGCAACAGAATTTTGGCAATGATGTGTTCACATGAATAATGCTTTTTGTATATGATTCTGCAAGTCTACATGTTTAGTTTAGTAACCGAGACTGTTTTGACTTGGAGAACCAAGGTTAAACTTGTCTAGATACGTGACGTTAATAGATTTTCAGATTAGATTACCGGGTTATGATAAGGACGAGCAATTTAACTATTTCTGTGCATTCAATCTTTTACTTAGTTGTGAACAAGGCTAAGGTTGTAGTTCGGGTTGTACTGGGAGGTACAGACCTAAGTAAGGACAGTGGCCGAGTAAGGAATCCCAAGCGACAGCCACACCGACTTAGGAAAGTCCTTTTGGTCAACCCGAACTACAACCTTAGCTTTGTTCACAACTAAGTACAAGATTAAATGCCCCTTCTTAAATTAGTGCAACTCTTGGTGCACATCTTATCTAAAACATGTCGGGTAAATAGAAAATGTCTAATTAAAGAATGTCCAAGTGTTTTTAATCGAATGGGAAAAGGTCTCTGAATTTGCTGAAAAGTGTTTAACTGATTGATAAGTTTTTCGATCTTTCGTTCACGTTTTTCGATTCTGTTCCAAGCGTAATCGAAATCGCTTTTAGCTCGCTATTCAGTTGCTCTGCGGTCAATTGAGCATTTCTGAGTTCTTCAGATTTTAGTTCGACGCCTCGTTCTTTCTCATCAATAATAATTTGAAGTTTCAAAAGTCTACTATCTCTTTTCTGAATTGCTTTCTTGAACTCTCGTTTAGATAATTGCTTAATATACATTTTAGCAAACAGACGGATGACATTCTGTCATTTGTCACTGTCATGAAATTGAAATTGAAATCGTTGGAATATATTTAGACCTTTTCAGTTTACTTTAGGCGTAATGTTCCCCACTTCAGAACAGTCTCTTAAGAATAAGATTCTTTGTTTGAATTGTATCCAAATTCTTGTGTCTTCTCATGCAAAACCCTTAATCAAAGAAATTCTACTCTAGGGAATGTCAAACTTCAGTTTCTCTTACCCTCGAATGACACATGATCTGAAACGGGAAAATATTACGTCCAAGCTAGAAATGTCTGTTGAAATACGAGTACCGAGTGTGACGTCATTCCGTTGTTTGGCAAAACGAAAAGTGAGTTCTATAAAGATTTTTCTTACTTTTTCTTCATGAAAGGATTTGTTTTCCAAAGTTCTAATTGTTTCAGGTGGAGGTTTAATCACTGAGAACATTTTTCGCTTTGTTTTAGCGGTTTTCAGTTGTGAGCAGTTATATCCATGCACATACAACAAACACTACAAAGACAAAACATAATCGCAGAACAATATTTTGAGTTACTTTTACAAGCCGAAAAGGAAATGTTTTTTAAACTACGCAGAGAATTTAAATTCTCTGTCTAACAAATAAAGGTACATTGACCTTTGAGGAACATGTAGTGTTGCACTGCGGATATTATTCAAATTGACGTAATGAATGTAATCATTGCCAAAAAAAGAACAAAATGGCGTCCCCTTTCAGTTTCCGAGATGCTGATCACAGCTTCAGCTTTCAGCTTACACTGATTTAGACAAATGACATAGCCTGCTGGACAAGTGTCAAAAAATAGTTCCCAGTGTTCATGTATGTGTTTTAAAGTTAAATCACTCAACAAACGCCATGTAGGGCCTAAAGGTGATTTGATACATATGTATGAAGCTGCTGAGATACGCCAACAATTTCTCTCGTTCTGGTAAGCTTTAACGCGCAGTCCTAGCTAATATGTTGCAATAACCTGCAATGTCTATCATGCACATAACACGCTCGTATTTAAATTATAAACATCAATTTTGCACAAATTAAAGTATTAACGAAATAGAAAAGGCGCGCACGTTCTTGAAGAGAGAAGTATGAAGAAGTTAGAAGAAACACGACGCGTACTGCATGTGTTTCTAGTCACAGCATCATTTTAAATCTAAATTAAATGCTCTTACAAGGAAACTGGAAGCTAAGAATCTTTCCATTTATTGCAGAAATACATAGAAGGGAAACCAAAGCAAAACTACCAATATACTGAAGATGAGTGGCCGAGCTCGAGACCCAAATGACGACATTGAAGAATTAAGACAGAAAGTAAGGAATAATGAGATAAAGATAGCAGAGTTGGAACAACAGCTACAGAAAGCTGATGAGAAAACCAAAGAGCTTGAAGATGAGAAAAAAGCTCTCGAAAAAGAAGTGGACGAACACAAGAAGAAGATAAAATGGTTGGAAGATGAAGTTCGATATTTTTCAACCAAACCCGCCATCACAAACCTTAGAGGAGAAATAGAGGAAAAAAACACCCAAATCGATTCCATTCAACATACACTAAACGCTTTTATGTGTCAAATGGCAGAAAAGGATAAAAGATTGGATACTATGGAAAAAATGGTTCAAAAATACATGGCTGAAACAGATGAGTTGAAAACATCTCGAAATAGGATGGAAGAAGATATAAAATATTTTACTAAAAAGTCTCAAGAGAAGGAGGAAGATTTGAAAAAATACATGGCTGAAACAGATGAGTTGAAAACATCTCGAAATAGGATGGAAGAAGATATAATATATTTTACTAAAAAGTCTCGAGAGAAGGAGGAAGATTTGAACAAATACATGGCTAAAACTGATAAGTTGGAAAAATCTCAAAAGCTGCTATACATTGGTCAGCTGTGTGCGAAAGCAATGGAAGCAATGTATTGGGAAGTCTTGCCAGTTTACTTTGAAAGAGGAAATGATTACAAGCAGCCACATCTCAGAGATATTGATGCAAAAATTAAACAGCTGTGTGAAACTGGAGACGCTCAAAGAGCAGCTCAAAGAAGGTGGGAAAAATTGCAAACCGAGAAGATTGATCCAGATGAAAATAATGTTAAGAAGTTAGTTGACTTCATGGAAGAAATGTTGGCAGAGAGGAACGAAGTGGCTCATCCTTGTCCATTAAACGAAAAAGAATTAAAGGATATTGCAAGTAAGCTACCAGGTCAGAAGCAGCAACTTGTCGAAAAAGTGATTCAAATTTCAAAGGAAATGATGCCTACAATTTTTCTTGCATTTTAGAAACACGAAACAGCTGATCTTATCTTGAAAACTGCAGTCAGAACTTTTTTAATGCTTACATAACGACTAATTGCAAGAATGTTGTCATATAAATGAGGAAAAAAACAACAACAAATAGGAATTAATTTTTACTGATTTCAGTCTAAATTTCCACAGATTAATGAAAATATAACTGTTTTCGTACAACAAGGTAATATCAAAAATGTCAGTCTATGCTTTTAAAACAATAAAATAACTTTTCCTGTTTTGCTCAAAAAATAATAAATCCCTATTTTTTATTTTTTTATTTTTTATCTTTATATGACAATGTTCTTGCTCTCAGGTATATACTGCCTAATTCAATAAACGTTGTCATCGCCAAAGGCGATAGGCAATAGACAATAGGCGAAAAGCGATGGGATATATGTCATTCCAAGATCCAAGAATAGCTGGAATGACTTGTGTTTCTGCTTCTTATTCTCGTCAAAAACATAGACCTTAGTGTTGAGACTGATTCGATGTTCTTTGTATTCAACGAAACAAGAGAATATGAATATTTTCTCTTGACGAAACCATTTCCATGTCGGAATGGCCTATCGTCTATCGCCTTTGACGATGTCAACGTTTTTTGAAATAGGTGTATACGTTTTTATCAATTTTCATCATTCTATCATTTATGAATTTTTATCAATTGTTATCACGTTTTCCAAAGTTCCATTTTTAAATTCAATTTTACTCTGATAAACATTACGCATTCAACCGACAACACACGATGAAAAAGTGCGTAGCTACATTATCACACCTTCAAATTTCTTAATTTAATATTCATTTTACAATTGCAGTGAATCATGCACTTCAAAAAATGATAGATACGATTTTTATCGGATGCGCAAACATTTATAATTGATTAAAAGTAAGATAGAAAAGAAGAAATCTTTATAGACTTTTTAGCAGTTCGGAACTGCTTTTCGATTTGGACCCGGAAGTATTTTTCATTTTTCCATACGTGATTGACTGATTCACACTTAAAAACTTTGTGAAGATAAGTTTTATATAGGGTTTAATTTTTAGATTTTAGATAGAGGTAGGTAGCACTAGATTAGTCCGGGAGCATATTTAAGTATTCCAGCTTTTATATTTAGTAGTGAGTAATAATTATGACTGAGTTAGCTCAGTTAGTTTGTTGTACTATACGAGACCAACGCTCATGGTCTTAAAACATTTGAGAATAGTAGAAGCTCAATAAGGTGCTGCCCGTTGGCACTAAAAATGTCTGCAAATGATTAGACCTTTGCCGTGGATCGGATGACCACGTAAAATGGCGGTCCCGTCTCATTCAGAGACGTTAAAAAAGAGGGCTACAAATTTATCAGTTACAACTGTCACGTGTCACCCTCTCTAAACAAATTCGTCAATTCAATTTTGCTTTCATTTTCTACGAATGCATGCTTATATATGTTTTTCAAATCAAATTATGAATATCAAACAGCTTAATATAGTTAGTCAGCAAAAACGCCGGTAGCTGAAACCTAAAATGGATCTTTAAGGATCATGGTAATAATTTCATAGTATTTTGATGCAAACTACGGCTGTTATATCACAGCATGGGGCAATAATCACAACAGAGCCCTAAGCTACACCTGTAGCGAAAGCCCAAACATCGAATTAGAATTATAGAATTTATTCATTTATTATTTCATTTATTTTTTATCTAAATTTGTTAATAAGATATTTGACTAGGTTTACCAGGGACGTACTCAGATGGGGTTATGCAAGGACCTTTGTACTCAGGGGCGGCGGAAGCTGAAAAATTTGGGGGGGGCACTCCAGTATTTCACGGTACCTTGAAATACCCCCCCCCCCCCCCTCCCTGTTTAGCTTGATTACAAACGTGTATGTGTGATATTTCAATCAGTAACATTTTGGGCGCATTAAACCCCTTGCAATTGTGCTGAGAGACACAAAAATGATGCAAGTCGTCGCTAGATATATCGTATATTTTTTAGATACAGAAAATTATGTAATATCAAAATAATAAATAATGGTAATCATAACCAAATCTCATGCGTTTTTTTTTTTTTTGTGTGTGTGAGGCATTATATTCTGGGGAGGCCAGCCCCCCCAAAAAAATCTAGTGGGGGGGCCAGTGCCCCACCGGCCCCCCCGCTTCCGCTGCCCCTGGTACTACAAGAGCCTAATTTCGACTTTTAATTTTTACACACACAAATTTCGTAAGATTTTAAATTCCAATTTTCTAAAACGAGAAACAAAAATTCGGTGCTATTTCCGTACCTTCCGTATTACTACTTAGTACAAGACTATAAAAAAGACACTCTTGCAAAAAGGTTGGCTAGCAGTGTAAGCCCCTTGTGCAAGTCACAATAAGATTAAGCCATGTAATTTGTCATAGTTTTGATCCTCTGTCTCAGAAAAAAGAGACATGTTATGAATATATAAGAATCACCAAATGAAGTCCAATAAAATCACGTCTTCTTGTGAAATCTGTTCTGTGTTTTCTTCCACTATCAGCTATTATATTTTTATTTGTGAAGAAAAATTATTTCCACAATTAAGGTTGCAGGGGTGAGAAATGACGTGACGAGCTATTAGGAATCAAGGGTAGCGTAGCAGATAGTGCACCGTCCTCTCACGTACGGCTCGGTTGGATCTTGGGAATTTTTGACTTCTAGACTCGACATTCGTTAAAGAAATGGAAATAGTTATCGTATGAGTGGGAAATATACAGTACTGACTTACAGCTTGAAATGGCTTCCCATAAGAATGGTTATCGTATAAGTGGGAAACATACGGTACAGCTGAGTTACAGCACGAACACGGTACGACATGCCGAAACATTGAAATGGCTTCCCATAAGAATGGTTATCATGTGGGTGGGAAACTTACGGTACTGACTTACAGCACGTACTGGGTACGGTATGCCGTAACATTGAAATGGCTTCCCATCTGAGAATTTATCGTATGGGTGGGAAACATACTGACTTACAGCATGTACATAAAACACAACAGAGAATACAAATCACGATTAATTATTATACATTATTATTTATTTACGATTTTTCAATGTATAACACATTTGATGTTACTCGTTTTCTGGTTACTCTGTTTACTCTTTACTCATTACTCCGTTACTCGTTTTAGTAACACCCTATGGTGTGTATGGGAAACGTACAGTACTGACTTACAGCACTTTCAAGGTCTATGGTATGCCGTAATATTGAAATGGCTTCCCATAAGAATCGGTTAGCGTATGAGTGAGAATCATACAGTACTGTCTTAAGCCCCTCTCACACGGTACAATTTCTCGTGCAACAGAGACACGTTGCACGAGCATGTCACACGTAAATTTTTATAAAAGCTGTTGCGGAAAGTAGAAGCCGTTTCTACTATCCTCAGTGGTCTCACTGGTATATATGTATGAGAATTGATTAGCATATCAATCATTCCACTTCAAGCCTGCTACGGCTAGGACGTGTTCCTTCTAGCTCCGGCTTTACCAAGACTTCGAGCTTTACTGAGGCTTTGAACAATGTCTAATACTCTGGAATTACCGCAGGACAGGGTCGTCGAAGCGCTTGGAGCTGTCCAATGCAAACACAATGAAGAACCAGTTCAAGATATCCCAGGAAGATTTCACCGACCGAAGGGGCAGACTCTCCAGCGCTTGTTAAGGCAAATATATTTTTCCTTTTGTTTTTGTTTTTGTTTTATTTTCATATTAAACTCCGGTCAAAAGAAAAGTAGTTTATGGCCTTTCGCTTCGTGTGGTTGTGTTTTAAAACGGAGTAGTGGTGTTTGTGGAAATAAGTTTTGCCTCTTGCCTCGTGTGGTTGTGTTTCAAAACCCTCGAGTGTCGTTTGTGAAAAGTTTTGCCTTTCGCCTCGGTGGTTGTGTTTTAAACCCTTGAGTGGCGTAGTGGGCTTAGTGCGAATATTCTTTCGATATGTTCTTTGCGGTTGTGAAGCATTTTACATTTTTTTTCGTTTGTAAGTTTAATAACAATATTTGTGTTGTGGTAATTCATGCACCCTAAGTTGTTCAAAGTCTTTTGTTTGCTTTGCGCACCGTTAAGCTTTCGCGGTCCCTCGTGCAAGTTATGCACGGGTTTTTCTTTCGTTTTCCAGGAGCACAAGGCTCTCTTTGGAGCATTCCATTTTTGTGTAGCTGCGATAAAAATTGCTGTATTTCGATATTGGGTCTAAAACGTGTTTGCCCTCCCGATCTAGGATGACAGTTTGGAAAGGGAGTCTAATTTCCCAGTCGGATTACTGGCGCTCAAGACTGTCATTCCCTGAGCCACTTCCTCCTTATTTATTGTTTCTCTTTTTCTTTTTAGCTTGTTTTTCCTTCGCAGGAATAGACTCGGTTCTCTGTAGTCTGTTCTTCGCCCGTCAGTGACAAACACGCCGTCATTGGTGTGAGAAGTAATAATATATTATAGGGTGACCAAGTGGATGTTGAACGGCAAGAATGATGAAACTCATTGCAGGTCTTTTCCAAGATAGATCGCAGGAAAATAAGTGAGACCAAAAATAAAACTTGAACTAAACAAAAACACAACTAAACAGCACAAAATCTGGAGCAGAACTGATTTACATGTACTTCAAATTACGAATACAGTTGCGTGATGAGTTACATCATCATTCCAAATATGGCTAGTACAAACATAACGCAACAAACTCGAATAAACCTTCAACCAGTATGTTTTCAACCAGTTTGTTTTCAACCAGTTTGTTTTCAAACAGTTTGTTTTCAACCAGTTTTCAACTTGGTTACAATAGATAATATTAGTTATCTAAAATATTAATATGAATTAATCTTTATCAGACTGATAAAGTAATCAGAGAATCTGATGTAGGAAGGTCGCGTTTTAGTACTGAGCCTTTTAATCCAAAGAAATCTGGGGTGAAATTGTCAATTTATACATGTATGTATTTAACAATAACTTATGTGCACTTTAAACACAATCAATTTATTTTGCTCAACATATTTTACATTTAACTTTATACATATTACATAATTATCGTTTTAGTTGTTGTTAGAGCCAAGTTTAAAAAAGTGTATAAACTTACCAATATTAGCTTCATCCACAGCCACAACTCTTACATTTTTAATGGCTTTAAACCTTCGTCGAACGCCATTTGGAATTTCGACTGCGACTAACCAATCAGAAGCTACTTCCCGGTCGGGAAGTAGCTTCTGATTGGTTAGTCGCAGTCGGCTCTGGGTCAACGAGATTGATGTCACCTTTTGTGAAATTCTTGGGAAAACTTTCTTGTTACAGCTTTCACGCGGAACTGGTGATTGGTCTTGTAGCTTTCGGTTTGAAGGAGACGATAGGATTTTCACCGGGTTGTTTGTCCAACACATTCTAAAAATGACCAACAAGCAACAACTGGCTCTTGGTAATGCGGTAAGAAATATGTCTCCTGATGAACAGGCAATCGGTCTTATCACAAGTTTGGTAGCACAACCGGCAGTGAATTTAGAGTCTTTAGAGATTACAAGGCATACAGGAGAAATCAGCGAGTTGAAAGAACAACTCGAACAAAGAGACGCCGAGATAATCGAGCTTCGAAAAAATGTAAAGCAACTCGAAGAGAACAACAATAATCTTCTCATAAAACTGGAAGCAAAAGACGAGGAAGTGAAGATTTTGAAGAAACGTACTCGAACAACTACTCGAAGATGAAAAGAAAATCCTTAAAGAGGAATTGGCTGCCGTTCAGTTCAAGTTGAAGAGCATTGAAGAAGAAATGAAAAACCTACGACAGTCTAGGCAAAACGACGAAGAAAAGTCCTCAAAAGTGGACGAGGAAATGAAAATGATTCACTACGCTTTAAAAGAGATCAAAAAAGATTTAGCGGCGACTAAATCTGAGAATGAAGTGCTAAAGAAGCTGATTCGTCATCAGTCTCGGTACGTACCCGGTGCTCTTCCACTAATGCCTGTACCAGCGAGTGAAGACGCGAATGCTTTGAAAACTCTAGGAGAAATGTGCCTACAGATTCAAGCTGGGTTCTACAAGAAAATCCTTCCCGGCTACTTCACTCCCATAAGGAGTTACAAAATTGCAACTCTGAAAAAAGATATTGAGAAGTTTCTAAAACAGTAAACGAAAAGGCTGAAGCTCGTAAACGATGGGAAGACCTCAAATCCACTCTACAGTTGAGGGAGGAAGATTTTGAAGAAGCTCTTGATGCTCTACAGGAAGGATACAACCGAAGCCACGATTTAAAACCACCAAACCTAAATGTAAAAGTGCTAAAAGAATCGGCTGAGTTATTGGAAAGGCGAAATATCTTGAAGGGATGGATCTCTCTGGAGCGAGTCAACGGTCTGATAGATATTTGGAAAAACCTCGTGGACTGTGGTGAAAAAGCCTGAACACTTATTGCAATATCTGACTGAAACTTTGCTACGTAGTAAGCCAAATCTCAAGCATTCGCTTTGGAAATCTGATGGGATAAACGAAAACGGGAAAGACCGCTTTTAGCAACATATATAACGCTAGGGATAGGAGATTGCTGGACAGTTTTTCATTGTGATCCTTAATACAAAAGGAATGTCTGTAGTTGAAACCATAAACTTGAACACACAATTTCTAATTCAGCATATTCACTAACTAGAATAGAGATACTAAATAGAAATGCCTTGTAAATTAGTATTAGAATCTCGACAACATGGTACTCGGAATCGCTGAAGTTTTTCTTCGCGCGGGAAAATCGACAAGACGCAAATTCTACATTATTTTCTAGAACTCATTAGATTTTTTTACCAAAGTTCATCTCTTGTCTCAGTAATCCTTCGTCTGGGTAGACATATATATACAACGTTCGATTCATTAGTGTTATTTTATATTGGTTATAAGTCTCAGCCTGTTCGATTTTCTAGAAATTCTTATTATAGAATTGTAACAGCTGCGCCTCTAATTTGTGCTGATGATGCTATTCTGTTTTCAATATTTCGTTAGTAGATTTAGGGGAAATTCTCGAATAAAATACCACTTGTGATCTGCAGAACTAGTTTATTTAAGGCAGTATTAGTAGAATAATGAATGTAATTAATTTTCTGCAAACCTAATACTAGACATGTAAGAAGATAGATTATGATATGATGCGAACTCTTGCTGACAATAACCGAAGCTATTTTTATATTTTAAAATGTTGCCTTTGACAATGAACTCGAAGGGTACGGGTAACTGAACGCAAAATCACTTCCGAGAAAAACGTAAAATTGTTTCATAGGTGTTCCTAAACCGCGATTGATTATTGTTGATTATTCACGCTTGACTTCCGTGCTATTCGTTGTCGTTTGCTGTTAGTTGTGAGCGTACTTATTTTTATTTGACTGTTTCTTGTTTTTAACTATAAGTCTTAGCAGGTTAGATTTCTAGAAATTCGTATTACAGAATCGTAACTACAGCTGCGCCTCTAATTATATTTGTGCTGATGGTGCTATTCTGTTCAGTTTTAATATTTTGTTATGATTTAGGGGAATTTCTCGAATAAAATACCACTTGTGATCTGCAGAACTAGTTTATTGAATGCAATATTAGAATAATGAAAGTAATTCAAAGGTTCATTCTTAGCCAACCTAAACATGTAAGAAGATAGATAATATGATGCGGACTCTTGCTGAGAAGAAACCGCTTATTTTTTTTTATACATATATAAATTTTTTACTTCTTGAAGATGAAACTTCTCCAAGAATGCAACCTTGCAGGCTAAGATAGAACTAGGATAAACTGTTTATTAACGGAGAAAAGCATAGTGGTAGCCGGCCACAACAATGCGTGAGGGAACCTTTTTCTGTGACGCATGTAAGGGTAGTCTACTCAATGCTTTTGCAATAACGTCATAGGATTGATAGTAGTAAATGACAGGATAGATGGTGATGATGCATGTCATTATGATAAAGGTGATGATAATGGCAAGGACGATGATAATGATGATATAATGGCGGATGATGATGATGATGGTGATGGTAGTAAATGCGATGGTGGTGGTGTCAGTGGTAGTGGTAGTGGTGGTGTCAGTGGTTGTGGTAGTGGTAATGGTAATGGTAGTGGTGATGAGAAAGATGATGATGGTGATAATGGTAGCTAATGGTAACTAATATAAATCTATCGGACAAGTAAACTAGAATTTTAGGACGTGCTCAGGCATATTCGCTCTGTTCAATAGACCTATCCCGAGTTAGCATGCTGAGCAGACGTTTTTAGTGTCGTCTCGTTTCCTTTCCCTCCCCACAAACGTCTGCTTAAACTAGCCACACATTCCTTTCCCTTAGATTGACCAATCAGAGCGCGCCTCCCGAAATGCTGGAAGCTGACCTTCACTTTGGCTTACTTTGATATTGATGAAGCCCTTAGAAATGTCTGCGAAATTTAGATAAGCGATCCAGATTCGTATCAGAAAGAATCCTTAAGGTGCTTCGTCTCTGAAAAACTAGACGTTTTCTTAAGTCTTATAATAGGAGCTGGAAAATCGATGATTTACTGTTTGAATCATGAAGACTGCGGTCGATGTCCAGTACTTTTTCGATAAGTTCTTTGATGTCAACGGTAGATTTGTCATATGTTGTTATCTTTTCATTTACGACTTCCTCACGCGCTCACACGAACATAAAAAGCGGTTAGATTCAGCTCCTACAACTTTCTTATGAGTCCTATCCATATAGATTTTAAAATTATTGACATTTTATACGAGGATTTACGAACTTTGGACGATACGCTTTCACAGATATTTGAATGTGGGCAGTTGTTTACATTATTTGTTGGCGTTGCTGATTGGTCCGATTAAACAAAGGGAAAGGAATGTCTGGCTAGTTTGAGCAGACGTTTGTGGGGGGGGGGAGGGGGGAGGAACTTATTCCGAATTCGACGCTTGAGTGATTTCTATTAACTCGAAGGTTATATCTCTAAGTCCTCTCTAAGTTTTAAATTTCACTGATCACGACTAGGACTGACAAAATTGAAAAAGCCCGATAGGCCAAATCACAAAAGGTAAGTACACAAAACAAATCGACAAAATTGATTGGCGAAAACTAAATTTTAATTTGCCTTAACTGACACGGGTTTTTAAGTTGTGACGCTTGTATTTGGTTCACTATTAATCAACAGCTTGTTTGAGGAAGTTAAGAACTGACTCACATATCTGGTAAGTTACATTTGATTCATTTGGGAACTTTATGTCGTCAGCCACTTCCTTAGCTTTACAAAATGTCTGAACAAACTTAACAATAGTGCAGCGCACTGATTCTAAAAATAGCTTAAAGATTCGGACAAACATTGCATTCTGTTTAACCGCTACGAGGATTATACGAACCGATTTTATTATTTTTACTTAAAGTTACAATAATAACCCATGTATACTAAGATCAACTGCGATCGGCTGTGAAAATTATCTGCTGAAAGTAAACTTGTAAGTTTGTTTGTCCGAATTTTGCTTTTGTCTTCGTTTTTATGACTTCACGGTATGCGCTGCGCTATTACTTACTCCGAACTCCGACGAAGGACTAACGTCCGAAGCGTCAGTTTCACAAAGCTTTTTACGGTGATCTAATTTATCCATAAGTTCCTACTGTTTTATTCAGAAATACCGACGCAGTCTACACTAGTACTCTACTACTTATCACCACTAACTTAACAATAAGTTTAGTATTAAACCTATCTCGTATGGAAAGATGGAATAGTTAATTTTGAGAAACTTGAAACACGAGTGAAACACAGTGCTGGCGAATCAGGGATCTTGCAGGGGAGGTGCACAGGCAATGATTTGCAGAACCAAAATAAATAAGAAAAAACGAGTCGTTTTCAATTTAAATTCGAGAATTCGCAAGACAAATCCAAATATCAAAATATAGTTCCTTGAACACGGTAAAGCGGGCAAACTGTTTCGTACCCATTGTTCAAATTTCTTGGAGATTAAGTTAACGAAATGAGGACAGTTAAAGTGAGTCGGGAAGGTTTGTTTTTCCGATAAACCGACTGACGTTGTCCTAGCAGTATTCAAGACAACTACAGTCAAAGGACAAGAAGCGTGTCCATCTAGAATCTACAACTTGTAAATATTGCAGAGCAAAGATTGCACATCGAAACGCAATGAAGGGAAGCATAAGAAAAACAAACTACGATGCACCTAGCTTGACGGGTCCTTTTTTAAATGTTAGAAGCAATCAATGATGATGGCACGTAGGAAGAATTTACTTAGACTTTGCTTTTTTTTTTCGATCTTTTCGGGTGTTTGTTATTTTATAAAACAAATCAAAAACAGTTTTCTGTGTTTGATACTCTGATCAAAACACTTGGGATGTTGGGATGTACCAAAAAAATATACAAGAAAAAAAAAAAAAAGAGTTAAAGTATAGAAGAAAGATATAATTATAACAAATATTGCAAAAATACATACGGATATACATGATAAAAAGAAGAAAAGTAACAATCAAAGAATTATGCTGATAAGCAAAAAAGAAAATTTGTTCTTTGCTATATTTATTGATTTCATTTTGATGTTATTTCTGATTTGATAATTCTCATCCGTTTTTATGCCTACAAAGCAAATCACTTTTCAGTCTTTCCTAAAATTGAGAGAGGTTACGTTTTTTAAATGACTCATCAATGGAATTCCAGACTTTGACTCCAACACATTTGATGTTAAAAAAACACGGAAACTGTTTTTGGTCTGTTAAACAAGGGTTCTGATGTTGTCATAGCAACATCTTACGTCATTTTTTCATGTTCATTTGTTTATCTTTGATTTATGGTCTTTGCCTTTACGGGTTTTCTTGCTGTCATATTATAGCCATAACAATTTTTTTAGTTCACAATGTGAAAGCACAAAACACTTTCCAGTTTCCTTAATTTTAATATTTCCTTATAACTTTGATTTATTTAACGCTATTTCAAAAAAAAAAAATATATATAACTATTATAAACTTCAATTATTGTCTAATATTTGATGAAAGTTTCATGATAATTAAATAAAAGCAACATTATAAACAACTTCTTATTTAAACATTATATAATAAAATTGAACGATAAAAACATGTTAAAAATGTGACGACGTTTCGACGTTTTTGACTTGATAATAGGCTGATTAAGATTCCCGTTTTTCCTTCCCGCAAACGTCATACGTGACCACGTTTTCATCGTTTCCCTACATTTCACTTTACCTTTTGCAAACCTACTCGACAAAGACAAGTATTCTTTTGTTTATCTACTACTTGGAGATTTTTGCGATTCCTTTTCACTAATCTTTAAGATTTTTTAAACTTTCAACTGACGTAAACTTAAACGAGAATCTTAAACTCTCAATGACGTTGTACAACATCAAAACGTCGTCTCAATTTAACATGTTTTTATCCTTTAATTTTATTATAAAAACATTATAAACGAAGCTAATAAACAAGCTTGATTGCCCACTGAGACAGCAAATAATAATTACCTTTTATGGTGACAAATGCTGGTCTACCTATTGTGGTACGTAGAGCTCAGAGAGCTCAGTCACTGAGGCACAAATCAAAACCAATAAATGACAACCCACTGTGGTTGATAAAATACAACCAATATCACCAAGGAAGAATCACGCGTGACGAGTCTGAAAAGCAGGTCCATACTTGACTTTACGTTCATGCTTTTAGTAACACTGATTTTGCATTTATAATATTAGAAAGTTACATCATGGCTTTAATAAAGACCACGAATTGTATTTATGTGTTTGATTCTCGTGCACGTAATTGTAATGGTATGCCTGATCCAAATGATGCTACTGCTGTTATGAAATTTGCTGATATATCAAAATTAAAGGAATGTTTATGCTCTCTTTCACTTGAATAGAGAAAGACATCCAACATCTCCCAACGGTCAGGGAGAGGAAAAAAACCCTCTGCACTAATCTTGTCGAATTTCGTTTGAGCATGCGCCGGCCGTTGCTTGGAAACAAATTGGTTCCCGGGCGAACTCGGTCGCTTCGGACTTCCGGTGAATTCCCGCGCTTCAGTGGAGACGCAACGACAATATAAAACTAATCTGAATCGTTGGGAGATGGTAGAGGGTTTCAAAAAAAAATCCTCTGCTCGCAGGGTAAGAAAGACAATCAGAGGAAACTGTTATTATATACCATAAACATTTTTGATATCATACTGATATCATACTCGCAGCATTTCATTTGCATTATGCAACAGCTAGTATATATTGCTATTTTTTGCTGATATAATTTGCTTATTTATTAGATTTATATTTTTCAGTTTTTTGTATCCCAGTTTTTTATTTGCTCATTTTATTCTAGTATGCAAAAAAAAAAAAAACAAATTGTTTCACCTCTTCAAACTCTAGCTTATGGCTCTAGCTAAAACAAAGTTGGTGATCCTCATATTTTTATTTCGTTTTTTTGTAATACTTAACTTTACAGCAAAAAATGAAAAAATCTTACAATGGGATCAAATCGGGATCACATATTTTGTGCATAACTGGAATATATTCTAACGTAACGTGAAAAAAGCTCCAAGTCCACCCTTGTAGCCCAATAACATTACATATTTATACGGCTTTCAACATAAGTTTAAGTGCCAAGCAATTATCGGCCGATAATTGCGGGTTATTTTCAGTTGATATATATGCATGAAACTGCTGAGATATGCCTGCATGCAATTTCTCTCTTTCTGGTACACGCACATTACTAGCTAATTTGTTGCAACAATCTGCAATGTCGATAATGCACATTACACGCTCGTCTTTTGAAGAAATTTAGAGAAATACAAACGTGTGTGTGTGTTCTTGATTAACGAAACAAGAGAGAAGTGTTAGAAGAAACACGACCTGTACTGCATGTGTTTCTATAGCTAGTCGCAGCATTCGGTTTAAACCAGTGTAAGTGGCCAATAAGAAACATGTTCCCATAAGTAAAGCTAAGAGTTTATTTTTTTTCCCCTCGGATTTATTGCAGAAATAAGTAGAAAGGAAACCAAAGCAAGGCCAAAATACTGAAGATGAGTGGCCAAGACCCGAATGACGACATTGTAAATTTACATGAGATAAAGATAGCAGAGTTGGAAAAACAGCTACAGCAACTTAAAAGTGATTATGAATGCTCTACCAAGGAAAACAAAGAGCTACGACAGCAAGTTGGTGGCTGCTTAACCAAAATCAAACAGCTTGAAGACGACAAAGCAGATCTCAAGGTCGAAGTGAACGAGCTCAAGAAAAAGATAAAATTGTTGCAAGATGAAGTGAAATATTTTTCGACCAAATCCGCCATCACTGACCTAAAGAAAGAAATAAAGGAAAAGGACGCTCGAATCGATCTCATGGAAAAAAATATTTAAGAAAGAACTAAACGATGTTAAATTACAAATGGAAAAAGAATCCGTTAAAAAGGACAATCGAATAAAAGTGTTAGAAAATGAAGTGAAATATTTTTCAAGCAAATCCGCCATCACTGACCTTGAAGAAAAAATGGATTCCATGGATAAATCGCATACCGAAAAACTAAACGTCGTAGAAATACAAATGAAGGAAGAACTAAAGAAAAAAGATGCAAAAATTCAGAGTATGTACGAAGAGCTGAATTCAAAAATGGATGATATGAAAAAAGAAATAATTTTTTTAGTAAACGATGCCAAGAGAAGGATGCTGAAATTGAAAGGAAAGGAAAAGATTTGGACAAATGCATGGCTGACATTGACGATCTTGAAAAATCTCGAAATACTCTGTACATTGGTCAGCTGTGTGGGAATGTGATGAAAGCAATGTATGGGAAAGTCTTGCCAATATTCTCAGGTGAAGGAGGAAACGATTACAAGCAGCCACATCTCAAAGATATTAAAAAAAACATTAACGAGTTTTGTAAAACTGAAGAGGATAAAATAGAAGCTCAAAGAAAGTGGAAAAATTGCAAACCGAGAAGATTGATCCAGATGAAGATAAGGTTAAGGAAGTAGTTGACTTCATGGAAGAAATGTTGGTAGAGAGGAACGAAGTGGCCCATCCTCCTTTGCGTGAAAAGGAATTGCAGTATATCGAGGATATTGCAAGTAAGCTACCAGGTCAGCAGCAGCAACATTTACAAAAGGTGATCCAAATTTCTAACACAATGTGATGCCTACACACTTTGGTGCCATGGCATTTTAGAAAAAGAAACTTACGAGCTTAAAATTGCAGGCAGGGGTGCTGTATATATATAACTTCTTTACTTCAGTGTTTTCTCTGAATTTTTAAATGCTTACATGTATACGTTTTTATCAATTTTTATCAAATTATCAGCTCTTACTTCAATTTTACTCTCACGTTTGGAAATCGTAAGGTCAAATCAGGCCACGTAAATGTCTCTAGTTTCCAGTCCCGTATAGCGGTGTTACGCGCGGCCATTAGGTTTGTTATTCCTTAACTGGGGTACCTGCTTTTTCTTTGCCCGTTTAAAAGACTGGTGTCTAAATAAAGTTTTCCCGCCAAGCGAATCGAGTTCTACTGTTTTTGACGTTTATTTTGGTACCAAACTTCATATATTTTGTACTATTTTGATTATAATTTGTTATACACCTTGTTGCTGAAATACAGACGTAACTTCGCATAATCTGAACGGTAAGTGCCTGTTATTTAAGTATATTTTTTGTCTTTATTTTGTGCATTATTCAAAGAAATAAAACCATAGAACCACGGAGCGTTCTTTTGTGTTCGATTCCATCAGGTTGAATCTTTACAATTATTAAATGTAATTGACGAAAAGTTGTCACAAAATTCATGTATTTCAGATCGTGTATCTCCTTCTATATAAGCTTATATGGGCTCTGCGAAACGAAGAGCAAGTCGACGAAAAAGCAAAACATCTCAGAAACTTCGGTTCCCAATTGGAGAATTTGCCCAAAGGAAACAGGACCTAAAAGAAAATTACTTATCAAAATCAAAGGAATTAGCTGCTCTCAGAAAAAAACTAAATCGTATAAAGGAAAAGGTAAGGCTTAAGTTTAATTCAAAGCAGCATGTTGATATTGAAATATAACAATCTGTATCCTAGATAGAGCCAAATAAATAGCTTTTAAGGAGTCCAGAGTTCATTATTTATAAACAAGTGTTTAAAACAAATTAATTTTAAGTTTATATCTTGAGGAATCGGGCCGTAAAAGTTTACATTTTGTAATTGGAATAGATAAAAGGCCTCAATACAGAAATCGAAGGAGAAGGAAGGAAGACCTCAGCGCCAGTATTTGCAGTATCTGAAAGTACTGCTTTTGCTAGGAAGAAGAACCCTACAGAGTTGTCACCAGAAGGAAAGATTCTTAATATCCCCCAGAGAAGCAAGAACAGAAGGCAGTTGGAGACATTATTGGCATCAGTTGAGATCCATGGAGGAACACAAGAGCACAGGCATCCTGCACTGGATGGAATGTTCTCCAGTCTTGATAAATATTGCAATGTCGAAGGTTTTAAGCTGTATATAGGTAGTTCAAAGAAATTAAGAAATGCAAGCATTGATCTTGCAAATGATGCAGGAAAAAGTTTTGAAAAAAGCCAAGACAACATCATTCGTTCATTTTCCCTTCTTTATGCTGGTTGGCTAGTAAGTAAGAGGAAATATGAGCAAGCAAGATCTGCTCTAGGCACTCAATCTATAGGCAGTAAAACCTCTAAGGGATATCTTAGTAGGAAAAGGTTAGGGTATGGTGGGGGAATACGTATACCAAGAATTCTTTCCTACAAAGATCTAATGTCTAAGGTAAACAGTATTGACATTGGGGAGCTCATATCAATAAGAGAAACACTGTGCTCTGATTTGCCAGCTGAACAAAGAGTAGATGGCGTATACAGGAATTTGGAGAACATGCTAATTTGTCTTGCAGAATTTTATCTACAGGTAGACCCTTACAGGAAAGAAGAAGATAGACTTAGATGGTTTGGTGGAAAAAATGGTGAATTTAAAGTTGCTTTGGGTGGTGATGGGGCACCATTTGGGAAATATGATGAGTCAATGTCTTGGCTTGTGAGTTTTCTGAATGCTGGTCCCAGAATGGCTAGTCCTAATGATAATTTTCTTTTATTTGGGGCTAACTGTAAGGAAACCCATGCTGTTGTGACAAAATTTACAAGGCTGATAACACAGCAGTGTGCTGCAATAGAACTTAAGACATTTACAGTATGTGATCTACAAGTTAAGTTTACTTTTGAATTGATTCCTTCTGATATGAAATTTCTTGCATTTTTGAATGGAGAACTATCTAATTCTGCTACTTATTTTTCAAGTTTTGCTAATGTCTGTTTAAGTGATATTGATTGTTTACAGGGAACATTTGGTACCACATCAGATTGTAAGTGGAAGCCCTGGGAATACAATGAAAGAGTGAAAGTGGCACAAAAGGTAACTGAATATAAAGAAAATTTACCTAATAAATTGGCTTCTTCGACAAAAAGATCAAGAGTCACAAAGTTTATTGCGAACCAAAGGTCTAGGCAAGAATTTAAACCACTTATTGGCAATCTGTGTGACAACGAGGTTTTAGAACCTTTGCACCTGAAGAACAATGCTGTTCAAAAGCTTCATGGTAAGTTGTTAGATTTGGCCCTTAGTACCAGTAATCTCCCACCAGCAATTTCTTCCCTGTCAGAGATACCCCAGAGTCCCATTAGGAGATATATTGAGGCAATGGAGGTGGAAGTCAAGGCGACAAGGCTGAAAAAACAGCTGGTTAAGTGGCTGATTGAGGAAAGAACAAAGGACAAGGAATTTTCTTACCGGTTTACTGGTAAGGATTCAAGACTAATATTGCATGGCTTCATGTATTTAGTTAATGCTTTAAGAGGTAACAGCACAAATCCAGTATTACTAACAAAGCTTCTTGTCATTGTATTTATTGCTATTAATTTAAGAGATTCTGCAGCACTTTTTTCTATGTATCATTTTTCAAACCAGAAGCTTCAGCAACTACATAAATGTACACATGACTACTTTATTGCCATTGTTCTTTTTGGTGATGTACCTTCCCCCAGTGAGTGGAGTATAGGTAAGTTAGTTGCTACCCATACACAGTGGATGTTTGAAAGGTATGGTGTTGGTCTTGGCATTAACACTATGCAGGGAAGAGTAGTATAGGGAATGGGGGTTCCAGCGCAATCTCAACACGGGTAAGACCCGTGTCAAAAATCCACCTACGGAAACAACCCACTCCAAGTGTGGTTGGGGGCAACAGCGCAAATATGTTAGTCTATATATGGAGTGCGAAGATTGTAAAGAGTTTGTTTATGATTTCTGTGTAAAGTGCTTGAAACCCAAGTTTGTACCTACTAAACCAAATAAGTATATTTGTTGTGGTAAGAAAATGCAAATAGAAGACGACACGTCAGCACAGTGTTACGAGTGCGGTAAGAATATTCGTAATGCCGTACCAAATGCTACCAGAGAGCAATATTACGCTAATGGAGGTCGTAAGAAAACACCTTATAAGAGAATAAAATACTTTAGGGACTGGATGAGTCATATCCAGGGTTTACGACCGGTATATTTAAACAACGAAGTAAGGAAGAAAATCATAGACCACTTAGAAGAGCCAACCCCACAAAGCTTAAGGAAGACATTGAAAAAATTAAAACTAGGGAAATATTACAAAGCTATTCCCTATCTTTTGTCTGAAATTACCGGTAAGTCTATTCCCGAGGTTTCTGATATGACAAGAGCCGAGTGGATGTTTTGTCGGTTGGATAAGGATATTCCTTATTACCCTGACGTAATCTATGAAATATTTAATAAAATTGACCCCAACCACCCCCTGTTAGGATGGATTCCAAGAAGATAGTGGACGATTACGTCACATGTTTTTAGCCAATCAAAACCTTCACAATTTTCTTTCACATTTGTGAAAACGTTTCACATTTGTGAAATAAATTTGTAAAATTAATTTACATATTTTCTAGACTGACGTTCGATATGTAAATAGAATCCTGTCACGCTCTTTTCAAAGCAGATGTTTACTGAGCAAGCTTTCTTTGAAGCTCTTCTTTCGCTTCTTGGTAGATCTTTTTGCGAGATTCCTCGGAAAGATCTTTTACGACTGTTTTTTTGTTCCTTATGTCCGACTTTAATTTCTCGTATTTGTCTTCTTCGGCCAGAATAAGCGAGAATTCTACGTCGTCTATCTTTCTGTCACGCAAAGCCTTTGAGACAAGGTCGGTAATAGTATTTACTTTAGCCCTTGACAGAGCTATTGTCGTGTCATGCTTGGATATTTTGCTTGACAACTGTTTCATAATACCCGTAGCAACAGCCGAGATAATACCACAGGCTGCCCCAACGCCGGCCAAAGGAACTCCAACGATTATTCCCGGCCCAGTAAGCGAAGTAGCAACGCCGGAGCCCGTTAACACAACAGATATGGACCCCAAAGTTATCGAAATCTTATGTAGCGTACTCCGGGCTCTGACGTATTTTTTTCTAACTTTTTCGTAGTGTTTTGCCTGCCCTTCCAAGTAAGCCAAGATTAAGTTCGCTTTATTCAGACGAAAGTTTTCGGCGTTTAGTTCGTTAGGTGTAGTATAGGGAACATCTGGGTACAACTGAGGTGCTGATGGTATAACATCCATTATATATACTAATGTACGACGCTTTTGGGAATGATATCGAGGAGCAGCCACATCATGACAACCGGGATTATGCCAACTGGAGGGCCTTTAGGAAGATGTTTCCGCATGCAGACCCTAGTAAGTTTGAGCGTAGACCCGATGGGATTTACTTTAAAGGCTCCAGAATGTACAGCAATGCGGACTTGGAGCCAAAGGCGACCGTTAAGCATAAAGAAAGGCAGCCTAATTTCCCGGAGAATTTATTACCGACAACAGAGGGTTACCCATTTTACGACAACAAAGGTGGAGCGGATGACTTTGCTAAGATGGTTACCTCCTTAGAAATCCCCGTGGGTCCTACGACTTTCAAGACAAAGGTCAGAGACATCTTTAGAGAAACTGCCATAAAACATACCTCAGGGAAAGAATCCAGAGAATGGTTATCAGGTCCCAACATGCGGTATTGGCCGCAGCAGTTAAACTTTGCTGTCTGGGCTGCTACTAAAGGATGTGGTATAGCCTCGGATATGTTCCATATTCCTTTCCTGCGATTTCATGTTGCTTTTACTATTCGTAGGATATTGTTTGAGTTAGGAGCGCCGCTTCCTAGTGACACTATCTTTAACCCGAAGGATAACAAATATGACAAAGTCGCATGGGAGCGATTAAGGAATGAGTTTAAGCTTACCAACCCCGATTTTCGTAACAAAGAGGGTACCGCCCATGGTTTAGGAGAGACTTACACCTATGCTTCGTATGTTGGTGCCAGCATAGAAACGCCGGGCATGGGGTATCCTAGATCTTACAAATTCTCGGACTTAGGAGGCAGCGGAACGAAGGGTAATTTAATTTACTACATAGAAAGCAAAGAAAAGTATCCTTGGGCGCCTTTCTTTGCCGCAAAGGGCATTGGACTGAAAAACCTAGCAAGGATTAATCGAAGCATCGAAGCCTTTGTTTACTGCATTCTAGGGGCCCAGGTTAGCACTCACAGCCCCATCGTAGATGCCTCCGGTGCGTCACAGGAAACGCAACAAGTATTCCTTGTCCTCTTCGAAAGCGCTGTTATCGAGAATGAGATCTCTAAGTCGGTGCAGAGATATCAACTTGCAGTGCAGCAGTCTAAAGTGCGACTGGATTACGCTTTGTCACCTGGTTGTTGGTTAATGCCAAGTAATTTGGTTATTAACACCAATTCCGTCGTGGGTTATAACAATAAACTTCAGCGAGCAACCAAGGATATGAAGTTTGGGGTAAATGACGTGAACTCTGACACTCTTAGAAACATCCCCCATTTCATGGAGAAGCCTAAGAAGGAGCACGTAGAAACGCCCGCACCAAAGAACGTAAAGAAGAAGGTCCTGCCTACGATACCCGAGGAATATGACCATAACTTACTAAAAGCCGGCCTAGCAGCTGCAAGCATCGGTCTGAGTTATTATATATGGCGATGAACAACCCCTACGTAACTGGAGTAGATTGTGTTTATACGACTTACACAGGCGAGAAAAAATACACCCAAGCATCTTGGGTTGATGTCACGGGCATGTCCGTGAATTTGAATTATTCAGGTAAGAAATTGATCCTTTGTAGTATTTGCATTGGTGCGACCAGCCATGCCAACGTAGGATTTCGTTTCTGCGATGACAATGGCATACTACAACCCATGCGCGTAAAAGATAATAACAGGGAGCCTGCGCATTTCTCCGTAGAGCCCAACCCAGGCAGCCTTGAAAATCATTCCGTTTGGACTCTTCATTTGGTTGCCGACTGCCATGGGAAGGTAAAGCTGCAAATGCGCGTAGATGACACCGGAAAGGTTACGGTAAATAGCATAGAGGATCAAAGAGACTACGTTTATAATCACAAAAGCATTAGCACCCTTACGGTGCTTAGTCTCTAGAAGGGAACTTATTTCCTGGTATATATGAACAACCCACATATGAAGGAAGATTTACCTTCTTATTACTTAGAGGAGAAGGAGTACCTTAGAGATAAATGGTATGATACCAACCTACAGGTGAAGGTCGGAGGCCTTGGTATAATCATATGCACTATTAGCATTAACGCGTGGAATAGCGCTAACGTTGGAGTTAGAATTCTTGATGAAAATGACCGTCCACTACTACCCTACAGAACGAAGGATAATAAGAGGCATTTAACTCATTTTACTTTTGAACCTGCATACGCAAGCCAGGAGAACCTAACATCGGTAACTTTTCACATGATAGCCAACTGCCAACATGCAAGGCTTCAAATTCGTCCAAGCGATCGTACTGCCGCCAACCAACTGGGAGTGGTTGTGATAAATACCGCCATCGTGAGAAATACTGTTATTCCGGTGGATGCTACCTGGAACCATAAGGTAATTTCTACTATGACTTTCATACCTTTAGTTCCGCATTATCAAGGCGGTGAGAATACTATCTTTACTTATCCCCAGTCGAGGACGCCTCGGGTGCCTGACGACGATAAGCCACCAGTAACGTACCCAGATAAGATTAACCCTTCATCTTCTTCAGGAGTACCACGCCGATAGCTACTACCAAGATCCAAATGTTATTCCCCACGAACTTCAACAGTTCGCCGCCAGCCCTAAGTGCTAAGGAAACAACCGAACCCAGCAGCCCAGGAAGACCGGCTGCCATCTTTTCTCCCAAGTCCGTCAGCCCATTACCTAATTTCTTTACGCCCGCGCCTGTAGCCTTAAGCGCGGATAGGATAACTCCTACTACGCTAGAAATAGCGACCGCAAATGCCAGCGGAAGACCATACTTCAAAAGGGCTCTTTTTACCTTTTCCTTGGTGGTAAGACCAAGCTCCGACTCCAGACCATCTTTTTGCGCTTGTAATTCCGCGATTCTTTCCTGAAGTGCTTCTGCTTCCGCTTGGGCAGCTTCTCTTTCCCCTTCAGTGCGACCTTGGTCCGCGGCTACTTCCTGCTGTCTTTCCAGCTGCGCCTCCAGGTCCTCTATGGCCTGGTTTCTTTGTCTAAGTTGCTCCTCCTTTGGACGATGATTTCCGAGTTTAACTCCCGTTCTTTCATTACTGAAGCTTCCAACTGTGCACCCACAAGCCTGAGTTCGGCGTCTCTGTCTCCTATGTCTGCAACTGCGCGGTCGAAGTTTCTTCTAGCATTATCCCTGTCGTGCAGTAGCTTGCTAATTCGTTGCTTATTGTCCTCATTTTCCCGTTCGTGAGAATCCAACATCAGACGCATTTGCTTCATGTATTCCTCTTCTTTCTCGGTCCATCGTCTGTTTTTTAAGTATTCGATGTGTCCCGCCTGCTGCTGCAATTCAGCGGCTTTCTCATCTAATTGCACGTAAGCTCATCAAGTTGCTCCCTGTGTTATTTAAGAGGTCTTGCTGCGGTTTTTTCCTCCATGTTGAGGAGTTCTAAAGACTGCTGCAGCTGCCTTCTGCTGCCCGACGGTGTACTTGTTAGCTTTTCCTGCTATGCTTTCCTTGCTAGCTCGTATCTTATGCGAGCTTTCCTTGATCCCTATCCAGAAATCCCATGATGGGCCACGCATTTGACTGGTAGCCTTAGGAGTGCTAATGCCTTTAAGAATTGTGAAGCAAACTTGACGTTTCCTTTGAGTTAAGCTGGAGATTGCGGATAAGTTTGGCGTACCCAGTGCTGTCGTTTATTTCCTGTGGTAAGGCATTGTTAAGTGCGTTAGACTTTTGCTTTGATAAAAGTCATACCATTTGTCCCTGCCTACGTATCGGATTTGAATTTGACCCTGTTGCCCGCGTTGGAATTCTAAAAGAGTCGAACTGGCTTTAGATACCTCTTACGCACGTCAGCAAGCAGCTTTTCGGGTACCGTTTCGCCGATAGCTGCCATTAAAGTTGGTAGGAATTCGGGGGTCGGCAAAGAACCTTCCTTTTCCAGCGCGGGAATGACGTAAACCTTAGCGCCGCTTCTAGCAAGTCTACCCATAATTAATTCCCTGCCGTATTCGTCTTCCTTCGAACATTAGCTGCGCCTTTTCAGGAATCCACTCGGGTAGTAGCTCCTGAAGCCTGTCGAAGTCGTCCGGGGTTTTCTTCCATGGATTTCGTCCATTTTCTCGTTTGGACTTTTTGCAACCATCATTGCTAGGAGCTTCAGGAACTAATCCTAAGTCGTCCATTCGCAGTAAGTGGGGGGGATTTACCAAGGTTTTCCCTTTTGAACCTGTCCGTAAGGCTACGTAAGGCCCGCGGGCCCTTGGACCGTACTTGCGACGTAGCTTTCAAAGAAGGCCCGGCTTATCCGCTTTCCGGGCAGCAGGGTTTCATATTCTTCGTCATTAATGTCAACTTGCCCTTCTTCGGTAAGGGGATCGAAATCACCTTCTACTTCCATTATATATGATAAGCTCAAAGTTAAACCCCAACGTATTACCTAGCAGGTTGGCGGACTGAAAGCAGAAGCCACCTTTCACCGAGTTACATTCACACCTTCTAGCGCAAAGCCGGGGGAGACGCTGTATGTAGGCGTACCCCGCCTAACAGATAACCTAGTGTTGGTTCCTGGCACCTGGCTTTAAGTTTGGACTTAGCGGTGCAGCCAGATACCGCAGGAGGCAAGCACGACCGTGGTTCTAAACCGTCAATACCGGTGGGAGGAACCTGTTCTAAGATGAGAATCAGAGTTCGCAGGGAATCCCCTCTTGGAGTGATTGAAACAGGTACGCATTTGTACACACGCTATAAAGGATCTGTGGACACTAACAGCCTTTGACCCGGCTACAAGCAGATTTAGTAGCAGGGAAGGATATTGTGCACTGCTGTTATTCCTCGTCACGCTTCGGCCAGTGAAACCGACCTTCCCAGCGCCTACTGAGACTCCGAGTGGAGCAACGACCAGCCATCAGTAGCAGAATATGAACTAGACATGGTAAAAGTACAGATTATGGGTTGCGGGGGGATAGCAAAGTACGTTATCCCAGAGACTTTGGAGTTCGAAAGAATCACGAGTCATGGTGTGTCTTACCCCAGTACCAGGTTAATCCGAGCTTTTGCAGTTTTGAAGCTAACTTTAGCAGGACAACTATAGCGACGAATGTCATAGGAGGCTATGCGAACAGCGCAATCACTATGAAGCGTGGATACTATTCTTCACCACTTATGAGATGGCAGGTCGAGACCGTTGTACAGGCGATCCAAAGAAAGGGCATAGGCCCGGTAGCGGCCTGGAATGGAATACAGTCGGAGAGCCATTCTTATACGAACAAGTAGTAATGCGTATAAGACTTCAGCGTCCTGAATAAAGACGGAGAGGTGATAACCAAAGTGATTACCACTCCTACCGTATAGAAAGCAAGTCTTACGGGGCTACTGCTGGTTGTGTTGCCAAAACACTATCCGAGGGCCGAGGTAAGCGCGACAGCGAGCCGTTTCACACACCCGAACCATAATAAACGTAGGGGTCAACATAAACGGATGTACTAACAAGGTTTACTCCCAGGGGACAAAGCCCGCCGCAGGACGTGACAGAGAGGCACAAGCGAATTTGGTGATCAAATCTAACGGCGAGAATTCTTTAAGGCCATTGTAAGTACACGACGTTATGGAATTGACATGCGCACGACCGATACGCACGAAGACTACATGGCCAGGGTTTAGCGTCTAGTGAATACGCAGGTGGATGGCATTTAAATTGGAGATCAACGCACAAAACAAAGCCTCCGCGCGGGTCGACACCAGGCGACAAGATACGACTGCTACATCTTCGTCCTCTCAGACGCGCAGTAATGTTGTGGAAGAACAGTTAGAGTAGGCCGTTCGGTTAAGGTAGAAATGCTATTCTTAGGAATATACACCACTAGACTTCGCAGTATTATTCCGACACTAAACAATGTTCG